>JARVLU010001462.1:9595133-9609902 GCA_031762415.1 Simpsonichthys santanae
GTGTGTGTGTGTGTGTGTGTGTGTGTGTGTGTGTGTGTGTGTGTGTGTGTGTGTGTGTGTGTGTGTGTGTTTACAGAATCTGTTTTTCAGATCTTCTTGCCAACCTGATAAACACTAAAACAGGCTGTTACAGACCTGACTTTTTCTTGCATTCCTGCATGCTGCACTTCCTGAGCGTTTCTGGTTTGGAAATCTTCTCGCAGAGGCTGTTTGGCATTAAAGTCCCATCCTGTTCACTCGTGCATGTGACCGCACGCTGCTGCAGACCCTCACCGCAGCTCACAGAGCACTGCAAACAAAAGCATTAGTTTGGAAAAATTGACACAAACGTCTAGAAAGCTCTTGGATGTGCAAGGTGGGGCTGACCTCCTCCCAGGCTTCAGTCTTCCAGTAAGAGCAGGGCGTTAATCTGCACCCTTCTGAGCTGTTTGGTCTCAACGTGGAGCTGCAGCGATGAGGCTCGGGACAGAACACCAACCGTTCCCTGGTGCCTTCATCACAGCTGCCAGAGCACTGTGGGAAACATAGATCTCTGAAAAGACTGGCTGACGTTTGTTACAGGGCAGCAGCACTTTCACAGCTTCTGCAGAGTTAACAACAAAGTATTTATTGATGTTTGACTATAAGATGGTCTTACCGCCCCCCAGGGCGACACGCTCCAGCTCAAACAGGGTTTTAGGGGGCAAAGCAGCGTGCTGAGAGGCCTGTCAGACACAGCTTGGCAGTGGAAAGGTCTGAGAGCACGTTTACTCTGAGAATCAACACACTGGACATCACGGTACCTCCGTCTCACTAACCCACATTTATCTGGACACTGTGGAGAAAACAAATTCTAACTAGAGAAATTGCATTTCCTGCAAAAACACAGTATGAATGCTTATTGCTGAAGAAATAGCTGAAAACAGCTGAAATTAGCTAAAGCAACATGTTGAAATTTTGCTGAAATGGAAGAACAAGCTTAAATTAGCAGAAGAAAGCAGAAAGGACACATATTTGCTGAATTAAGTTCAAATAAGCAAAAAATTAGCACAAAAATTAAGAAAATAGCTAAAAAGGCTGAAATTGGCAAAAAAAAAAAATTAGTTGAAACTGAAATGCTAAAAAGAATCTTGAACTACCATAACAAAGTGGAAAGAGCTGAAATGAACTAAAAAATGGAATTGGCTGAAAAAAAGCTAAAAAAATTAACATTAAAAGAGCTAAATAATAGCCAAAAGAGCTGAAAAAGCTGAAACTAGGAGAAAAAGCTAACAGAAGTGGGTATCATCTGGCAAAAAAAGTAAAATTAGCAACAACAAAAAATCAGCTGAAAAGTAGCTAAAAAGCAGAAATGGACAGAAAGAAAGATTCTTAAATTACCAGAAGGAAGAAAAAGCACATTTTAGCTGAATTAGGCTGAAAAAAGTTGAAATGAGTGCAAAAAATATGGAATTGGCCAAAAAAGCAAAAAATTGGCATAAAAACAGCTAAATAGGAGATGGAATAGCAGAAAAGATGAAAGGAGCGAACAAGCTGAAATCAGCAACAAGAAGTTAGGAGCACAAAACTGTTGTAGTTAGTAGAATGAATCTGAAACGAGCAAAAAACAGTTGAAATTAGCTGAAAGTAGCTGAAAAAAGTTTAAATTTGCAAAGGAAGCTGAAAGAAGCTGAACCAGGAGCAGAAAATGTTTGTAAACCTAAAGATTTGAAGGATGTAAAATGAGCTCAATTCATTTTCTAAGAGGAAGAAAGTGGCAGAAAAGGCTAAAAATTTCAAAAAGCTAAAGTTGCACCAATACCAAAAGTCATAGCAGGGCTGTCCTAAAACATTTTTAATGTATGATTTGTTGAAATAGCACAAAAATTGTGGAACGAGAAAATACTGAAAAACATGCAGAAGAAAAATGGATCACAATAGTGTGATTGCTTCATAAATATTGGTTAGAACAGGGACAAGCCCATTTCTTTGAAAGGTAAAGTAGGAGACAGTAAAGGGAATAACACCTAATGATCAGGCGTAATGAACCAGTATTGGTTTAGTGATCAGATTAAGTGGCTGGTTGGATTCTAAGGTTACTCACTTTGCTCCAGCTGCCTGTTTGCCAAGTGGCACATGGCTGCAGGTGACATGTTCGTGCAGGTTCAGGTCTCTTGGTGTTGGCGCAGTCCTCGTCGATCTGAGAGCTGCACACCACTGTCCTCCATACAGCTCCGATCCCACACGTTGTTGAACACTGGACAAACACGTAGATTTCATCAAGAAAACGGAGCTAGGTTTGTACAAGTTTGACAACAACTTTATACTTGTTTTCTTCATTCTATTTTCTTTTGTTTGTTTTGTTGGCTGCGAGGAGAGAGCATGGAAAACAAGAATTTCATTACATGGTTTCAACGTGTGTTTTTGTTTCCGTTGTTGTTATTCCACATTCTTTTCCGCATTACGAGCATGGACCGTACATAAATTCTGAACGTAGCCAATGTGCACGTTATTTTGTGGACTAAAGCCTCAAGTTAAGCCATCAACCTTCAGGGAGCTTTGGAAACGAAACTGACATGCGATGACTGAATGTGAACCCAGGGATGTTCTCTACATTCACAGGGTATCAACTAATTTAAGGAATAAAGTCCATTGAAAATGTTAAAGGAAAGTGTTTTTCTGGACATTAGAGGTCTACGGTGCTTGAACAGTTTGACTTTGCCCTGATCAGCATGTGTGTCGCCTTCACTTGTGTTTGCAAGGTTGATTAGTTGTGGCGGCCATGTTGAATCAGGTGGACTTCAAAAGTTTGATGCACACTCAGTGACACACACACACCTGCCTTTCCTGGTGGACAATTGTTAAGCTTAAAACGTTTTCACTGCTTTGGGAAATTAAAAGTTTGCTTGCACATTGTTTAAAATAGGTCTGTACCCACCTCACTCCAGTTTCCTACAACCCAGGATTTATTCACGCTAACTGGTTCTCTTGCCATCAAGTTGCTTTGGCCACCGGTGGAACCACTCTTGGAGCTTCTCGGTTGCTGGTTCGGGCTCTTGACTGGACTGCCTTTGGACTTTGCAGGGGGCTGTTTGACACGTGAGGTGGGGCTGTTTTTCCTGACTGTTACAGCAGATTTCTTTAGTTTGCTAACTGGTACCGCTGGCAGAGGTGGTGCCGCGGTGCTGGATGTTTTTCTTGCAGTTGTAGCAGGAGTTTGTTTTTTCTGGAAGACCGTTTTTGGTAAGACTGCGTGGTTCCTGTAGACGGGAGTGGTCAGGGGAACCCGGTGCGTCCAGTGGCTGTTCGGGCTGGTGTTTGACTTTGTGTGGGGGTTAGATAAGTAGTGACTTGTCTTTGCCCATGTCTCAGTACTGGTGAGCGAGGGACTGTGGGTAGTTGCGGTTATGGTAAATGGGTGTGTTTCTGGTGCTGGTGTGGCCGTCTGACTTGTACAAGACGTCACTTTGGTGAAAGAATCCAAATCAATAATCGTCTCGTGGTCTTTTGTCTTGTCCTCGACAACATAATCAAATCCTGGAGTGTTCATCCACAAGTCTGGAGCACTTCCTTCCTCTCTGTCTTCTAAATGTTCCTCCTCTACAGTAGATATTACTTTGTCCTTTTCAGTAGAACTTGGTTTAGTGGAATGAAATTTTGTTTTATCGTCTTTATTTTCCCTGATCACATTATTAAACTTATAATCATCTGCATTGATAATTTCAGGGGCTGTGGGTTCAGGAAGATAATGAGATCTAATGGTAGAAATAAAAGCACTTGTAATTTCCACGGTGGTTCTTGTAGCTGTGGTGCTCGTAGGTGTCCATGAGGGAGAACCAGTAGTAGGGTGGGTCTTTGGAGGGTAAATGCGTCGATAAACAGGGGGAAGTCCAGGCCCTCTATTAAGACTCGAGTTGGGACAACTCTTCAAGCCGCACAGTGATCTGGACCTGGGTTTGGTTGAGAGGTCACAGGCCTCTTTGGGCTCCAGTGCACATGACACAGTGCGTGAGCGAATGCCTCCTCCACACGTGACGGGGCACTTGAAGAAGACAAACACAGAATAGATCAGCTCAAAAAGCAAAAGGATCAAGCTTGGGGAGAATCGTGATGAAAGTCTAGAGGTCAGGGAGTTCACAAGCTACCCCGTAGAAAATCACATTTCTTTGAACAGACTTGCCTCTTCCCAGCTGCCAACAACCCATTCCTGCCCACATGGCACATCTCTGTTGCACGGCACTACAGGTTTAGGTTTAAGTAGATGCTTGCATTCCACAGGGTGGAGTACTCTTTCCTCCCTCGAAACTGTGCGCACGCAGAGAACCGTCCTCTTCCTCAATCCTTCTGATCCGCAGGTGGCTGAACAGTGCTGCCAGCCGCCCACCCACCACCTGAGAGCCCAGAGAGGAAGGAAAGATAACAAACAAACTGAAACATGCATATTCTTTTTTAAAATATACATTTTCACCTATTAACCTTCATATTTTGACCCTCTGGCTAAAACTGAGCAGGTCCCGCCTCTTTGCTGAAGTGATGAACACTCTAAAAATCGTTGGAATACAGAATTGTGAAAATAATAAAATGAAGCAATTGTTGTTCAATCTGTATTTTTATTGCAAAACCCATATTTATTGTTACTGATAAGGGTTTGCTCAAATCATGCTAAAGAAAAATCATCTAAAACTGTTGAAAGGGTGAGTTTTAGAAAGCTTTTATTTCCACCAAAGTGTAACATCATCAAAAGCGTTTATATAAATTGTAAAATAAATATAAAAATCATTTATTTAGCTTTTTGTTCATTTTTTTTAAAACAGTCATTCATGTTACAGTTAACCAACATGTACAGACATTACAAACCCAAACTACAGTTTGGACTAAAATCACTTATTTCAATGACTGAAATCTCAGAATAGTTCCCTGAAGTCAAACATTGTGGAAAAGATGAAAGAGACGGACTCATCACATCTTTTCATGATTAAGCAATAAAACTTCTGACTTATAGTGTTAGAAGCCCTGCATTTCAAACAGTATGTAGTTTAAGCCATTGAATAATAGATTGTGCATGTGTCATTAGCAAAAAATGAAAATTTAAATTTTATATGGATGTTTGAGAGTACGCACCTAGCAGGGCAGTCCATATTTTTACATCTGCGGTGTTTGTCGTCTGGACGGCTGTCTGGGTCACACAGAGATTCATCCACGACACCCACGTCTACCTCAAAACAACGAACAGGCTGCTGTTGCTCTCCTAAAGCCAACAATATACATATTTTGGTTTTTTACAATTAATATAAAAAAAACAGCATTTTTGAGTGGTGTGAATGTCGAGTGCTGAAATTTGTTGAAGGAGCTGAAACTGAGTGGTTAAAGTTGAAACAAGTGGACTAGAAGGTAAAATTGGCAACATTTCAGCTAAAAGCTAAATCAAGCAAAACTGTAGCTAAAAACTAAAATGCACAAAACAGGAGCTAAAGCAGAAACTAAAAGCTTAAAATGACACAACTGCAGCTAAAAGTCAAAATAATCAAAATAAAACCAGTAAAACAGTAGGTTGTGGTTAAAAATAGCTAAACAATAGCTGTGAGCTAAACTTTGCTAAACCGTAGCTAAAACCTCAAGTTGGCACAACAAAACGTAAGCGTTAAAATGAACTTAAATTCAAAATCCCTGTTTTAATCAACAAAACAAAAGAATGAAATATAGGTAAAGATTTCAAAATGCATAAAAGTTACAAACTTCAAAAGGTGTCACAACCACCTCCTGTATAATCTGATTGTTTCGATACATGAATGGTTAAAATTTCTGGAAGAATGCTCAAGTAGTCAGATGCTAAAATACATTAAAAAGACAACAACAGGAAAACAATGGTTTATTTGTGAATCAGCATTCACACAGTAACGTTTTCGGTTTAATGGGAGTCGAACCTAAGCCACAGGTGGTGCTGCAGTCCGTCCAGGCACCGTGTCTCCAAATATAAAGCGGTTCAGTCACTTCATTTTCCATCTCTTTGGTCTTCTTGATGGTGTACTGATACTTCAGACCTGGGTTCTTCTCCTGAAAAAGCAACTAGAAAACAACAGCAATGGTCGGCACTTGGAAGTATTCATACAAAATATTAATTAGCATCAATTTCACATGCAGGGAATTATCGTGGCACTTTACAGATCTTTACTTATTTGGTGCTTTCCAAAGGTGGCCCACCTGGATCATGACCGGCTGTTTGGTAGGCCCAGGGGTCGTGAGGTTCTCCATGTTCCCGCTCCGCTCGTAGTAGAACGTCGACCCGCCCGCCTCGTACTCGCCGTTCCACTGGATGATGTAGTTGCCGTTCAGGAAGTACTCGCTCGACCCCACATTTCTCAGAGCCAGGAAGTTACCTGCCTCCTCCACTTCCTTTATCAGAATGTCCCGGGCGCCCTCAGGTATCACCCCCACATCCCTGTACCCTGGGAGAGACGAGAGGGGGTGGGGTCAGAGTCACATTGAGGTAATGGTGGGCCCACCATGGCTGCTGCCACGCTCACATCCAGACCACCAGACACCTTCTTTCTTGTTTAATTGAGTGTGGGCTCAGTTTGCGAGGGCGGCTGGCATGTGTGGCTGTATGTGTGCTGATTCTGCATGGGCGTGGAGGGGAGGGGGGGCATTGCCCTGTCTCTGCTTTTTTTATTGCGTGGGGATGGAGGGTGGATTGGGGGGAGGCCGAAAGCAGCAATGAGCAGGTCTGTGGTGTTTAATGATGTTTGTGGGAAGGTGTGTGTGTGTGTGTGTGTTTGTTAAAGGAGGGGGAGGCCTTTGTGTAAGTCTTTTGAAGTCTTGCACATCTGGGAAGGTTATCTGGATGGGATGCAACGCGAGGAAAACACATGCCGAAAGCGAAAGAAGAGAGAAAAGAAAGGAGGGGAGGTTTTATTTTTATTTTTATTGGTTTAAGGGCCTCTTTCATAATGAATGTGTCTTTCTGACATGTTGATTTAGTGGATGAGTTTCACTTTTCCAAGTGCAGTAAAATCAGCCAAAGACGTGGATCTTCAAACTCACTTGACACAAACACACAAGCACTTTTGCAGGACAAGCCGCTGTGCAAGGTGGCTGCCGTGGCAGCAAAGAAACGACGGCGTAACACTAATGTCCTGAAATGACTTCCCGCCTGAAGACAGACTTTTGAATTCTGCACGTTCATTCACACTTTGTTTGGCGGCACATCAAAGTTTGTCTGTTTTGTGTTGCTATCATTTGAAAATTATACGAGTTGTCAAGTTTGGATCATTCAATGAAGACAATTGCTGTCACACTCACCAAAACCTTCTTCTTCGTCAAACGTCTTGTAAACCGTCTCACAGCTTGTGCCGTCGCCCAGACAGACCCCACAGTGATCTTCCACCGCGTTTGACTCAATACCGTAGTCACAACCTACCTCCTGCAGACACACACACACACACACCGTGCCTGAAAATGTACTGACACACAAACAGCACAGTGGACGTTTGTGTTGTTACTCTGCAAAATTCTCCCAGAGCTGAACTATCTGGGACAATGTACTAAAGGACAGTTAACTCAGTTACCCTCCTGCTGTCCTTGTGTCAAAATGAGCCCAAACGCCTAATTGTGACCCAAAGGCACCAAATATCTTGACATGTTTCATACTGGATGATGTGTTGGTTCTTTCAGCTGTTTGTGCTTGGGTGTTTGTTAATATGCAGTCTCCAAAAT
Source organism: Simpsonichthys santanae (assembly GCA_031762415.1). NCBI lineage: Eukaryota > Metazoa > Chordata > Actinopteri > Cyprinodontiformes > Rivulidae > Simpsonichthys > Simpsonichthys santanae. Next base: position 9,602,805 of record JARVLU010001462.1, read on the forward strand.
GCAAATTTTATCATCCCAAAATGAACCCTGCTGACCACTAACTAGTTAAAGTCAACTCTGTCTGACTTGTAGCAGCATGTCTCATAAACCATTGGACAAATTTGATCTCAACTTGCAGGAAGTAACCGTTAAATGTACGGTACATCTAAAACTGATCGACTTTTGGAGTCAGTGCAGTCCAAGATAGCCGCCACAGCTAAACAACCTTACCAAGCACCGAACTGACTATAACTTGCTAAAATTTGATGTGGTAGTAGCAGAGAGTCATACACAACTCATACGCTGAGCTTTACATCTTGCAATATTACACATATTTATATTCAAGTTTTTATCTAAATGGCCACAATGATGTTATTTCTCAACAGAAGATGATCTCGATATTAAATTTTGGCTGGAAACTCAGCGGAAGATGTGCATTCAATCAAAGTATGGTAGGCCTTTAATTGTTTAACCATAGCATTATTTCCTCACAGTCTTTAGACATAAGCCAAATCTGCAAAAAGTCACAGTTGACTCTTTAAGAAAAGAGATAAAGAGCATCTTAATTTGCAAATTAAATAAATAAAAATTAAAAAAAGAGACAGAAACAAAAGGTTTAATACTGTTCAGTCCCACACAAAGACCACTACCCGGTCACCTGACCTCCCAGTTTCTTTGAGTCTCTTACCCAGCCACACTACCTTGCACACTCCGTTAATGCAGATGTTTCTGGACTTGTTGTTCATGAAGCACGGGGTCCCGTCGGTCACAGTGTCGAGCATCTTCTCAGAAAAATACTCACCGACTGGTCGACAGTGGAGCTCGCAGGGAATCACTGAGGACAGGAGGAACGGAGGAAGAGAAAATACCACTTTAATCCTGAGAGACTGCAACTAAAATACATGCTACTAACAAGATAACAACAAGATTGATGCAAACTGATGAACTCAAATCTAACTTAAGTCAAGTCTCTTTTATTAAAACGTTTTGTCTTTCATCCTAAAGACTGCATCAGTCCAAGGAGTGGAAACAAGCTCAGTCTGATAAATAGCCCCTATGCACATAGCACTATTGGCGACAATAACAGGGCTCTAAATACGCAAACTGTATAAAAAAAAAAAAAAAAAAAAAAAAAAAAACTCAACAGAACAAACTGCACCACACCTTTTATACTGTTGGTAGTAGAATGGTATAAACATTTCAAGTGTAAATGCTGCCCCCTGCTGATAAATTCACACAACTACATCCACTAATCAGTTGTCTAACTGCAACTAGCGGATGTTGATCTGTGGTGTTTTACAGTGTAACTCACATGGGTTAGCAACAGGAATCCACTGGTAGAGCTCATTGTGGTAAGGCACTGTGTCAAACTCACTGCACAGCATCTCTCTAAAGGTTGGTTTATTGTTCTTGCAGGGTTTTGTGTTACAGGTCCGATAACGCTTCCTTTCTCCGGTGCAGTACTTGCCTCCAAACTCTGGTCTGTCAGAGAGCAGCACACGAAGCTCAGGTACGTTCAGCAGAGCGAGGCAGATGTCACGTGAATTCTTACTTGGGATTGTTGCACTCTCTCTCTGCAGACTGGACTCCAGTTCCACAGGTTCTGGAGCAGTGCGACCATTTGCTCCACTGCCCCCAGTCTCCGTTCACCGTCTCAGGGAGTTTTCCAACAATTACGCACTCTCCGGAGATGCACCACTAATTGAGAACAAAATAAAAGTGTTATAGCTCAATAAGATAAGTGAGATGTGGCTGAAACTTTGTGCTACAAGGATAAAACCCTGTTGGGAAACAAAAACAGAACGTTTACCTTCTCAGGACCACAGCGAGTCCCGTCTATGGGCGAGTCCAGTTTAGAACGACAGGAGCCGTTCACTGAACACCAAAGAACCTGGCAAATGTTCTGAAATCCACATGCATGTATCAGGATGTTTTCTACATAGTTTTTGACTTTTCTAAATCAGAGTTTGCTTAATATGCTTACATCTATCTCTGGGCAGAAAGTGGCGTTTGGGCCATACTGGAGTTGACACTGGTGGTGTGTGGTGTAACGAACTCCAAGACGAGCCAATGGAGTGGTTAGATCTCTCTTAGATGGACGGTCATCCAAGCAGGAACCCCAGCCACGACTAAAAGAGTCATTAGGATGTTAATCCGAGTGAGATGGGTTTGGAAGAGGATTAAAAAAAGACATATTAAAATAGACAGAGTGCCATGAAGGAGAAAAGATGATGTGGAAAGTCTGAACTAAAAAAAAAAAACAGTACTCAAGTTGAACACGTAGCTAAATTTTCAGAATCGCAAAATAGTTTTAATACGCACACAAACAAATGTGTTGCTAGTCGTCTGAGTTTTTTTTTTTTCTTGTTGTTTTTAGGTTAATACTCATTCATTGAATAAAATAATGAGATTTAAATGTCTAATTCACAATTTGGCCTAATTCAGAAATGATGTTAAGACTAACAATAAGAAACTTTAATGGGTGCAGCACAAAAACAATGTAAATACAGTATTAATAACCTTTTTTAAATAAACCTATCAAAACAGGAACATAGCATTAAAAATGCTCATTGCAAACTATGAAACCAAACATGATTTAGGTTGTCATGGTGAAGTTTGAAAATGTTCACTCCAGTTGTTTTTATGATACATTGATATGCTATTTTGAAATGCCCCCTCCACAGAATCGCTGGGTTAACATTTTGAAGGTGTACCCCTGTGACCCTGTGGGGCATCAACCCCTGGTGTCCCACAGCATATCTCAAGGCAGGGGTCAGATTAAGAGTGATTCAAACCCTTGATGAAAAAACAGCAAACGCGTTAGGAAACCTCACATGGAAAATGGAAACCAGGACAATCCCCTGGAGCTATGCCTGGGGGGCGGGAGCTCACTGGTGAGCGCCTTGTGGTCGAGCTTTGGCTCCTGGGGCTCAGCCAAACTAAGCCTGAAGGAATAACAGGAAGCCAACTCCACGTGGACCCACCACCTGCGGGGAGGTCTGTCAGGTGCTGTGCTTACGGGGCGGCAGGCAACAGAGGATCCCTGGCCAAGTTCCTTGTGGTATAGACTAGGGATGTGGAATGTCACATCACTGGTGGTAAAGGAGTTGGCGCTTGAGCGTGAAGTCGAGCGGTGACTTCAATGCCCAATGTTGGAGTCATCTGGATGGGGGTGATTGGGAGGAATGGCCTCCCTGATCTGAACCCCAATGGTATTTGCTCATTGGACTTTTGTGCTAGGCATGGGTTGTCCATAACAAACATCATATTGAGCATAGGGTGGTTCACAAGTGTACTTGGTACCAAGCCACCTCAGGTGAAAGGTTGATGTTTGATTTTGTAGTCTTGTCATCGGACTTGCAGCTCTGCGTCTTGGACACTTGGGTGAATAGAAGGGCAGAGATGTCAGCTGATCACCACCTGGTGGTGAGTTGGATCTAGTGGTGTGGGAGACTACTGGACAGACCTTGAAAACCCAAATGCATAGCCAGGGCAAACTGGGAAGGTCTGGTGGAGCCCTTGGTCTGTGCAACGTTCAACTCACACCTCCGGGAGAGTTTTTCCACATGTCGCAGGGGAGGTCAGGGACATGGAATCTGAATGTGCCTTGTTCAGGGCCTCTATTGCAGATGTGGCTTTCAAGAGATGTGGTCTGAAGGTCATTGGTGCCTGTTGGGGCAGCAACCAAAGGACCCGCTGGTGGACACCACTGGTGATAGAGGTCACCATACTGAAGAAAGAAGCCTTCTTGACCTGAACAGCTGACCGGTACAGGGTGGCCAGAAGGACTGTGGCTTTGGTGGTGGTGGATGAAGTAACTTGGGCATACAAGGAATTCAGGGAGGCCATGGAGAAGAACTTTTAGACAGCCTCAAGTAAGTTCTGGCAAACCATTTGGCGACTCATAATTTTTTTTTTTTTTTTTTTAAGTGGACCCAATCAAAGGCTGTGCTTGATTTGGGTAAGGAGCTGCTGACCTGGACTAAGGATATTGATAACCAATAAAAGGACCACTTGGAGGAGGACTCAGACTTTAATACAAATACTTCTTCCATCTTCTTCTTCAGAAGAAGTCTTTTTGGATTAAAGACGAAACATTTCAACAAAGAAGAATCCGTCCAAAGGACATTACTGAACCTTGTAGTGAGAATGCATCAGGACATTTACTATTAACTGTTTTTAAGTCTAACATTTGGAATGTTTAGAAATTATTGTTCAACATGTCGGGGCATAAATACATATCAAGACATTTTTAGGACTTCTCTATACCAGAAATGGGTCTTCCAAGGATGTTGTCCTTGTTGACCTCTTTTTAGTCACCGGCTTTTTCTGCACACATTTTGCTTACAAGTTTTTGTTTTAGGGACACATTCATCATCAGTATGTAAGAAAAAAATACTGCTTTTTAACACTTTGAAAAAATATTTTTGGAATTAGTACCTTAGAGGCAAACTCTAAAACTATGACTTTCCCAGAACGTATTTCTGTTCCTACAACAGCTCAGCTTTGACATCTGACTGTTCAGCAGCAGCTGTTGTTGTCAGAGGGGAATCAGTTCATTAGTCTCTGACACATGTTTTACAGAAAATAACAGTTAAAAAAAAACACTTGAAGGTGTTTGTGCAAGAGTTAAGACCATCTCATGTTTCTTTTTTAACTCCTTTCTTTTGCTTGCTCTTGTTTCTTTTCTGCAATTTGTTTGATTGTGTGGTTTCAAACGAGCTGAGCCTGAAAGGGTTTGTGCTTCTGCACTAAATGCCACATTATATACATCCAGCTGGTGTCAGTGTTGAATAGGATTCATGCAATATTTGCAAAAGTTCACAATCCTGAGAATTCATAATTCTCATAGTCCTTGCAAATAAAAACAAGGCAACTTGAACTCTGGCATCATTTAAAAGGGAACAACTTCATAATAAAGTACAGTCTCAGTCTTACTCGAGGAAGCGTGTGATGTAGTCTTTGGAGCAGGAGGACCAAGTGAGAGGCGAGCTGTCGTACATCAGCTGTCTGGACATGATGAACGGGTGTTTCCCTTCCAGCTCGCAGTCATTCCCCTGGCCGTCGTGATAAATCCCAAAACTGCACAGAAAAAAAAATTACTCAGGTCTTACTCACAAAAAATACTGACAAATAAAAAAAGTTGCTCTTTTTTTTTTTTAACTAAATCTGACATGGGAACATTTTTGCCCCAGCTCCATCAGGTGTTCAAAACTTTATGTTCAATTCCAGATTTTCTATTTGCACAGAACTAATTCAACAAATATGTCATGAGTTCATTACAATGCCTTTTGTGGTAACTGCTTAAAGGATAATGTGCCTTTTTTCGACACATTGTCTTCTTTTGTGGTCATGGGGCAGCCAGGTTGGGGCCACTGTTAATTTTGGGGTGGCACACCAAAACCAAAAGTTAAACCAGAATTTCAGGAGTTTTAGACTGTCAGCTTGTATCAACTATTAAAAAAAACTGCAGTTAAGGAATCCCTTTCTGATTTAGACCTGCATCGTTGTCAGGATTTGCGTTTTTGGGATTCATTTTTGTACGTTTAGTGATCTTTGGCTTTAGTTTAGCTGTTGTTTCCATGTGTTCTTTTGTGCCTTCACTCCTCCTCAGTCAGTTTCAGCTCCTCTAAATCAACTTTCCACACCCATTCTCACCTGCTCCCCATCTGCATTCAGCTCAGGTGTCTCCACTTTACCAGCCCAGCTCTTTATGTTTTGTTGGCTCTCATGGTACAGTCCATGTGCCGTCTTGTTACTCCTTATTTTAGAAATAGATTTTGTTGTAGCATCAACCATTTATTTATTTTTATTTCAATAAAAGTGAGTTTATTTTTGAGCTCCTCAATTAAATTTGCATCCATGATTCCAAATGCCCTGCCAACCACGACAGCTTTATTTACTTTACAATTATTATTCCCGGCTGTGAAGAGCACAGTCACTGCTCATCTAACATATAAACTTCTCATCTTCTATTTTAAATTCACTTTCATGATTGCAAGTAGCATTTCTTTAAAGCATGAATATCACCTTATTGTGGTGGTCCTAAAATGAACATTTGAAAAAACACAGCAAAAACACAACATTTGAAAAAAACTGATTGGTTTTTCTGTTAATAAAGTAAAACAAACAAACAATCAAACAAACAAACAAACAAAACACCACTTCTGGTTTTATATCTATAGGGGGGAGCCATTACACCCCTTGATGTTAAGCATTTCCCACCAATTAAAGATCCACACACGGATACAGAGACACACCTGTGGCCCATTTCATGAGCGACGGTGAAGGCGACAGGTAGTCCTGAATCCTCATTGATGTTGCAGCTGCGATGAGGTTGACACATTCCAGACAGATGAGACAAACCCAGAGTCTCACAGGGCTGGTTCATCCCTGCACAGATATCCTTCCTTTGTGGGGGGGGGGGGATATGAAAACAAGTGTAGCTGATCTGATGGATAGAAAGTGCCAGTAACTTCAGATTTGTGTGCCACTTGCCTGGTGATGAGCACAGCCAGGTCATGGTGAGCCGGGTGTGTGTCGCTCTGAGGGTTCAGGTTTTTCTGCCACGAGCAGAAACTGGACAGAGTGGTGTCAGCGTGGTGAACGATCTTCAGTCCTTTCTGCAACAGACAGAAAATATAGAAATACGTTTTATCACCAGTTAGACTCGTTCTTCTCACTTTCAAATCTATCCACAACCTTGCCCCCATCTGACCTACAAATCTCCATCCCCTCTCGCTCTCTCAGATCCTCCTCTTCGCTGCACCTCCATGTACCCTCTGTCCGCCTCTCCACTATGGGGAGCTGGGCCTTCACCTGCTCTGCCCCTTGTATCTGGAACTCTCTACCACCAGACCTACGAAACACCACCTCTTTTTATCTAGTCAAGACTGCTTTAGACTCGCTTATCCTTAACTTTGTTTTATGTATTTTACATTTTAATTTATTCCTGTTGATCTTTGCATTGTGCTTGTTGTTTGCTTTAACACAATCTCTGATATGTTTCTTGCTGTATACATATACAGTACTGTAGTATATATGTGTGTGTGTGTCCTTGTTTATGCTACTTTGTAAGGCCCATTTTTCCAACTTATACTACATTGTGAGGCCCAACTG
>JARVLU010001462.1:9662611-9672677 GCA_031762415.1 Simpsonichthys santanae
AAGAGCACCAGAGTTGAGCCTTTTGTCATCCAGTGTCTTCAGTAGAAAGAGACACGAAGAAACAATAAAGCCAATAAATGAAAATGAGGTCGATAATTTCCATGCTTTTTACTCTGAATCTGAGTTGATTTGTTTATTTTTGCTTCTTTTATTGCAATAATAAACCTTCAACTTGTTATATAGAATAGGTTAACATTCATTCATAACTTACAATTATTTTTCCAGCCCAACTCTCTATTATTGTCCAGTCGTCTGTTTTTGCTTCCCTGTTTGTAATCATTCATTTTCTCCTAAAAGTTTCCACTGCAGCTGTGTCTTGTCCTTCTTGCACAGAAGACCCCCTGACCAGGAGCAGTGGAATCATCCCTGGTGAGATGGACTAACATCTGACTTTTTTTATGCGCCTGGTTGGACTCATTCCGGAGTTGTGTTCTGTTTCAGATACTTTCTGCTGAAGAAAAAAAAATCAGTTCTTTATTGTCCTAAACAGCTCAAATTGTTGTCTGTGTGCACCATCACAGTTATGCTGCCATGGATCTGCCTCTTGGTTGTTATTTAAACTTTTTCAGGGGAGAACTTTTGTACTTTGGTGTAACCTCGACTCCCTCGATGCTTCTGTTTGCTTGGGGAAGGTGTAAACTCTTCAAATAGCTGTTGTTTATTGTGAGAATTTGTAGGTAAAATGTTGAGTTTGGAGCCTTGATACCGTCTCACATGATCTGTTTTGGTGTTTTGTCAGACTTTGGAATTTCACAGCAATCAGAGTTCTTTTTTTAATTGTATTAACTGTGTTAAGCCACAATCATAAAACTTACCAAAAAAAAAAAAAAAAAACTGTTAATTTGGTTATTGTTTTTAACAGGTTCATTGTGTAAAATGTGCACATTTGTTTCTTTCTAGGTGCAGTTGCAGCCACTGTGTTTATTGCCTTTCTGCTCGGTCTCTACGCCGTTCTCTGGAAGTGCATGATGTCACCGCCACAACGGTAAAAAAACCTGCACACAGTACAAGTTCTAACTTGTTTTATGGAGCTTCAACCTACTTTTGTTAGTCGTGGTGATCTTTAAAGCTGCTGTTTGTGCACCTATCTTTGAACACTTGAACTTTGCACCACAAACACCACTGCAGAGATTCTGTGGGGGAAAAAAAACAACAAATTTCTGGTTTCAATTCAGAAAGAAAAGCAAGCTGAGAGCAAGAGTAAAGCAGAAGACTCCCGTGTGAAGAGGCTGAAATGATCTTCTGTTAAGCATCTTAAAATGTGGAGGAAAACCTAAAAGTGAACTTTTCGCTTTGAAGAAAATCCAAGAAATGCATCCATCTGGCGGCTTCTGTCAACTCCAAGCCTTGTGATGTGGAACTGTTTTCAGCAGGTCAGACTGCTGTTTTTCACCTGTTAATTTTACACTACTGGCTCAATAAGCTGTGTCATATAGAGAGATTATATTTTTGCATATGTCAGTATTTTAGTATTTTGCACCAAGTGGATGATTTGTTCTGTACATGCGTGTTTTTGTATTGTTTTGCAGTTTGAAAAGTGTTGAACGCCCTAAATGAGGTATCGTTTACATTGTTTTGATCATTTTAATTTGCTCTTAATTCTGAAAGGCCCACAAAATTAAGCTTGGAGTTGAAATGTTTTCACATGATTTGTAATACTGATTCAGAAAAATTAGTTTTTAAAGGCACATTTAAGGGCATTTCAGTTTTTTTATTTTGAAAATTCTTTAAAACGTTTCTGTCTAGTCCAGAATTTGGGGGTAAATGCTACTTTACCTCATCTCTTTTAGTTTTTAATTAAAACTACTATTGAACAGAGAGTGGTGGAAAATAATGTATCGACATGGGAAACGATAAGTAGCAAACAGCCCTAATCATTTCATCAAAATTGTTCCTATAAGTTAAGTTTCTAAAAGCTGACACGAGGTGACCCATTGGCTTCTGAATAACTCAAAATTAAAATGGAACTTGGCACAATAAAGTAACAAAGGAGGAGATAAAACTGAATGCTGCCCAAAGTGTAAAGATGAGTCTACAGCTGTTTGTTAAAGAAATCCATTGAGTCTGCAGATCGTAATTTCAGGGATATGGGGTGCCGTTTGTAAAGTTACAGTCAAAAATTAACATCAATATTTTGGTTTATTTATTAGCCTTTCATAAGAAAAAAACATAGTTTTTTTTTTTTCAAAGTCATATTTTCACCATGTCATTCATACATTTATAAATGCCATAGTTCCAAAATAAATATTAAACGTTACAAGCTAAATATTTAATTTACAAACAAAATGTTTATGTCCAAGCTAAATGTTTAATTTACAAACTAAATATTTAACTTGCAAGCTAAATATTTAGTTACCAAATTTAATATTTATTTTGGAAATTTAGTTTGGAAAATAAATGTTTAGGTCTGAGCTAAATATTTAGTTAGTAAATTAAATATTTAGTTTGGAAACTAAATGTTTAGTTTTGAAATAGCTTGGAAAGCAAATATTTAATTTACACCTAAACATTTAATTTACACCAAAAAAATTAGTCCACTAACTAAATACTGCATGTAACTTGCGTTGCAAGTTAAATCTTTAGTTTGTAAATTAAACATTTATCTTTCACATAAGCATTTAGTTTGTAAATTAAATATTTAGCTTGTTAGCTAAATGTTTAACTTGCAAGTTAAGTGTTTAGCTGGCAAACTAAACATATAGCTTGTAAATTAAATATTTAGTTTGGAAACTAAATGTTTACCTTGCAAGTTAAGTATTTAGCTGGCAAACTAAACATTTAGCTTGTAAATTAAATATTTAGTTTGGAACTATGACATTTATAAGTACGGTATATGAATGCCATGGTGAAAATATCACTTTGACAAATATATATTTCTTATGAAAGGCTAATCAAACCAAAATATTGATGTTGTTTTGACTGTGTAACTTTACAAATAACACCCCATACAGAGATGACCGCAAAGGTTCTGTCACCTTGAGTTTCTAGTTGTGATGTATGGAGCGATAATGGTCCTTTTTAAGTTAGAGTAAAAAGTGTCAGAGGGACTGAACTACTTGGAATATTTTAGAGGCAAATTTATTGGGATTTTATGTGAAATCTTCTAAATGTATTCACTTTTCCCAGGGTGTTTTTTTTTTTTTTTAAACCGTGTGACTTTAAAACTGTTCAATAAACTGTAACTTGTGCTTTGTTTTGCTTTTGTCCACAAGTTAAGTGTCAAGAATTAAGGTCACTGTAACCTCACAAAACTCTTTTTGGCTGCAGACTTCAATGCAAACGTCAAACTTGATAAAATAAGACCATAAAAACTGTATATCAAAGGCCAGCTTCATCAAAACAATGCTGTGTAAAACACTTCTGTTTTTAAGGACATGGCTGAATAAAGGATGAGTTGTGAAATGATGCATTTCAGAAAGAAAAAAAAAACTACTGCACAGCTGTAGACCATGTTTTCATGCTTTATTTTGGAGACTTATTCAGTGTTAGGACAACTATTTTACTGACTATTAGGAAAAAAAGTTTCTGTATCAATACTTAATTTTTATACATGAGGTTATAAACATGTGAACCACTTCAGGAGGCACACAGCTATAAAATATAATTCAAGCTTCTAGTTGTCACAACCCCAGTTCTGAGAAAAAAAAAAAAAAAAAAAGCAATGGTTTGCAAATCTCATAAAGCAATATTCACAGTGCAGCATAGAAAACAAATGTTAAAACTAAAATGCACCTTTAAAAAAAGGTAATTTTATATCTCTTACAGCAGCAACACATCTCAAAGGAGTTAAAAGAAGATAAAAGGTGGTGATGTGAATAAGAAACAGCTGGAGAAACTTGCTGCAACTAACTGGGATATTTGGCAACAGGTCAGGAAGAGGACAGGGGATAAAAAGGAGCATTTAGAGAAAATGAAAGTCTCAGAAATAAAGATGGGCAGAGGTTCACCCACCAAAACTGTGTTTTGAAACACTGGAACAATTTGAGAATGTTCCTCAGTAGATTATTAGCAAGACTCTGAAAAGTCAATCATCTATAGTTCATAATACAGTACAGTCAAGATCTTGGAGGAATCTTTGAGCTTAAATGACAAGACTGAAAGTCAATATTTAGATGTTTATCTTCAGAGCCTCAGGCAGAACTAATTAAAACCTGGTCTGATTCTGTTCTGGACATCAGGCTCAGGAACACTTCCATAAATCACTGTCTGTAAACGGTTCACTGTGACATCCACAAAGGCTGGTTAAAGCTCTATCGTGCAAAGCAGAATATTCCAATTCAGTTTATATAGCGCCAAATCACAACAGAACTCATTTCGTGGCACTGAACAGAAACGTATAAAAGCCAATTAGTAAACGTCTTCTAAGGAAGGAAGCCAGCAGACGCGCTGAATCTTCACATCATCGCAGTGTCCCAGTATATGTGAACACCATCTTTGGGTCCGAGCTCATTTTAGACTGAGACCAAGTGGACAAACATTCTGCGGTCAGATTAATCAAAATTAGATTTAAGAAGAAAAAAGATATTCTCAAAAGCGGAAAAGAAACAGCTTGTGATTAGCTGGGTCTCTGATGGAAGACGGCTTCATTCATTTTATTTTGACAGGTTAATCCCATTGAGCCTCGGGGACTCATTTACGAGAGAGACGATGCTTCTGACATAAGATGCTTTCACATCTAGAAAGGTGTCATCCTATATGCAGGGTTTTGAACAACGTGGGTTCCCATTCAGATGGTGTCTTTTTCAGGGAAGGTCTTGCTTATTTTAGCAAAACAATGCTAAATAACACATTGTATCCATTACAGCAGCACGGCTTAGAAGAGTGCAGGTGTTGAACTACTTCCAGTTTAAATAAACTTTTAGATTTATGAGATTTGCAATTCATTGCCCTCCGTTTATATTTACATTTTATACAATGTCCCAACTATTTTGGAACTGGAGTTGTGGTGGGTGAGAATTTTCATAAACGATCGGAATAGTATCAAAGAAGCAGTTTGTGTCTTCATAAATTAATTTCTGCACAAGAGTGATCCCCACTTCTGTCACATGCAAGACTCATCGGAGCGCTTCAAAGTCCTGCAGCCTCCGAGGCGCCCTGCTCATCATATTTGCATAGCTTGTTCAGTCCTACTCACCTCCCTGCAAAACTCTAAAACTTCTTTGTTTTCAGAACCAGTTCTGCAACTTGTTAAAAAAAAAAGTGTATCACATAGCTACCGTAGTACATAGCAACCTTACCTCAGTGGTTTGGTGGAACATTTTCAACAGTTTCAGGCAAGAGTAGAGCTGACGTCAAAAAAGTCAAAATTCAAATTGTGGTTATGCAAATTTTATTTATTTTTTTATTTAAACTTTTTTATCCATTTGTTAAAAGCACATACTGTAGAAGTGCAGAGGTTTGAAAGCGCCAACAGAGCAGATGATACCTTCATCAGCTGTAGAAGCATTTGGAAGAGGATGTTTGTTTTCAGCTGCTGTACACAGGAAGTGCTCGGTGATTAGCTTGTTTAAAAATAACTTCCCTTCCAGAAGCAAAAAGATATGCATCAGCTCGAGGGATTGCAAAAAGAAATCAACACTGACATTTCGAGAGAGAGACTTGTTGCGACATGTAGCAGGAGTTTCAGGTTTACTTTTTAATGTATGTATTTATTTTTATGTCACTTATTTACTGTTTATCAGAGAAATGGCCAAAAGGAAAATAGATCACTGGTGTTCTATGGAATGCAGCAAAACCATTTACTTAAAAAAAAAAAAAAAATAAAAGATTAAATCCAGAAACATCAAGACACATTATGTCCTGCAAGTTTTTACAACTACTGCAATCCTAAATGTTAAATGTTGCAGTGGTTTATCAGGGATTCACATGAACCTATTACACTTTAGTTTCAAATATAATTCTGTTGATCTTTTCAGGGCTTGTTTACAACGATCCCTCTTGTGCATCTGTCACACCTGCTCATTGGTTCCAGCTACATCCTGTAGATAAAATGTCTAGTTTCTTATCGTATTCTTCAGTGCGAGTTCCTCTTGTGATGCACACACGTTCACTTTTTTGTAACATGTATCGGAGTAACACACTCTGAAAGCTTCTGTTGCAAAGTCAGACTTCAGAGTGTTTGAGAATTTGGTCAAAATGAATGAAAATTGGTGTTTCGTGTCTGAAAGAATGATCATGTGTGCTATTTGCAGCATTTTAATCAATGGAGAAGTAAAACCTAAGGTGTGTGCACTTTTATACAAGGTCTCAGATGTAGCCACACAGGACTACACATGACTCCTGCAGACGGTCAGAAGGCTCAAAGCTGGATGTTATTTCACTGACTGTGGCTTCATGTGCCTCAGAGGGATGTTCCACATCTGTGCTTAGGTAGCCCTGGTTGGTAACGCTCATCAGATGCTGATGGGTTGTTCTGTCACAGGGCAATATGGCTGACTGTGGACAATAGTTTGTTTCTAGCAGAAGTGAAGAAAGACAGAGCTGGGAGCCACAGAGAGCGTTTGTGAACTCGGGGTCATTCGGTGTGGATGTGTCAGGGAGCAGAGGTTTGATATTCAAGATCTCAACATAGCAGCTGACGCACTCTTCCTCTTTCTGATTCTGCAGCCTCTGATCAGTCTGTGCAAAGAGACAAGGGCTTTAATATTACAAAAACAGAAGGAGAAAAAAATCAAAATAACTTGTCAAAAACTGACATGTCCAGATCAGTTACTATAAATAAGGTTTTAACAAGAGAACAAAACGTAGATCTGTAATTCTTTCATTTGTTTAAAATGTTGCCTTTGGCCTAACAGACACAGGAGAAATGTGTTTTCTGCAGAAATGATTTGTGAATGCTAAGCAATGAACTCCCTTCCTTAGGGGTCACCACATCGAACTAAAACGCACGAAGACCTGGCAATTATTTTTATCCCGGATGCCCTTCCTGATGCACAGAGCACCGAGCTACCACAGCCCTCTGTGTGGAGCAGAGAGCTTATATATAGGGTGCCAAGGGGAGAATATGGTGGGAGTCAAAGGTCTTGCTCAAGGGCCCAGAGTGGGGCAAATGAGGGTGGAGGCAGGTGTGAGTGCTTCACCTATCCCACCCACATTTTGTTGTTGTCTGTACCAGCCGGGAGTTGAACCAGCAATCTTCCGATCACAAGCCCACCTTCTCTAACATTGACTTCACTCCCTGCTAAGCCTAAGTCATTCAATGTTTTGCACTGAATGACTTGCCTAAAGCTAACTAAAGTAGCTAAACTTGAGTTGGAAAGCCAGAAGAAGCAGAGCTAAAACAAGCTAAAAGCTAAAATAGGAGCTTAAAAATATCAAAAAGCCAGCTTACAAATAAAAGTAACAAATGGTTACCTAGAAGGTAAATTAAACATAAGAGCTAAAATGGCAAAGAAATGGCAAGAAGCTAAAAAGGTCTAAAGGCTACTTAAAGCTAAATTCAGCCTGTTTAGAAGCTATAATTGTTAAAAAGCCTGGCTAAAAGCTAAAAGTAGCAGAATGGTCATTAAAAGGTAGAATGAACATATAAAAAGTTTAAATAAAAAGAATGGTAGCTAAAAGCAACAAAAGGCTAGCTAAACGCTAAATGTAGCAAAAGGCAATATTACACATGAGACTGAACACTGACCATTTTCTTTGGAATTCAGCAAATCCAATGCAAACTGTATTGCAATACAATATTTGAATGACATTTCTAGATCATAAGTGTTGTTTAGGGAACTGTCATATGCTGGTTGGTTTATGCGTACCTCATACAGGAAGCTGTCAATCTCGGGGGGTTTAATCTTCATACCAGGCGGATAAATGAATATCTCCTTCAGACCGTTCTTTAACCTGCAGGAAACACAGAAACTCCAGAGTGTTTTGCAAAGAACAAAGTAAACGCTCGGTGAAAACATGCAGATCCTTTTACTCACACTTTTCGTTGCGGCCACAGGAGGACGATGCAGCCGAGCAGGAGCAAGACAGGAGTGAGGATCTTTGCCAAGTAAGACAAGTCTGCAGGAGGAAATAAACAGAGTGCTGGTTCAAGCTCGAGTGAAGATGATTCTTAACTTTTTGCTTCTCAGACACACTGAAAGCATCAAAATTGCTGTGTTTTTGCGATGGTGCTGGATGTCATGAAGCTCACAATTGATCCTGGTCCTGATGGTGATGCTGGCAGTTAACCCAGGCCCAACTTTAGTCAAAGCGCTCACAAAGCACCTGTATTCCTGTTGCTGCTGCAGACCCTCGATGGTAACAGACTTCTGATGGGGGTCTGTCACAGACACGTTGAATAAATCTAGTTGAAAACAACAAAACCTTTTATATTGAAAAGCGACAATCGGAGCTGGCTGTTAAAGTAACAAGAATGTGAGATTTCTTCTGACAGCCAAATAAATGTACACAAAATAACTGAGAACAGTTTATTTTCATCTACATCTTCTACAGCTCATCTGTAGTCGGGTTACAGAGGCATCAGGTCCAGAAGAGAAACCCAGACATCACTCTCCTCAGCGACACTCTCCAGTTCCTTCTGGAGGACCCTAAGGTGTTTGCAAATCAGAGAAGATAGACAATATCTCCAATATAACCCCTCCAGTGAGTTCTGGTTCTGAACATGGCTTCTTCCCAGTGAGACATGTTCAGGAAACCTCCAAGGGAGTGTCCAGGAGGCATCTTAATCCGATGTTTAAACCACATCATCTGACTCATCTTGATATGAAGGAGTGGTGGTTCTACTCCTCACCCTCTCTCTAAGGCTGAGCCTGACTATCCTACGAAGGAAGCTCATTTGGCCGCTTGTATCCAGGATCTCAAGCTTTTGGTCATGATTCATCCAACCTTTATTCATACAGGTTAATTCCATTGAGCCTTGGGGACTCATTTACAAGAGGGACCTGAAGATTATGATCTGACCTGATGATCCAAACCTCATGATCACAGGCGGAGTTTGAAGCATAAACGGACCAGTAAATTGAGAGCTTTGCCTTTTGACTCAACACTTTCCACAACCATCTGAAACAATTACTGGTACCTCGTTTATAAGGACGAGTCCTCAGTTTGTTGATCCATCTCTTACTCCCTCCTACCATCACTAGGGAACAAGAAGCCCGGATATTTAAGTCCATCACTTGAGGCAAAGATGGCCCACTCCCAAAACCTGGAGGGAGCATTCCACCTGTTTCTGGTCAAGAACCATGGCCTCAGAGGAGTTGACTCTCATTCCAGCCATCACACATGGCTGTGAACTGCCCCAGTGCACACTGAAGGTCTTGACCAAAAAATGTAAATACTGTAGAACAACATCATCTGCATACAGCAGAGACTAGACCATGAGTTTCCCAAACCAGACCACCTCATCTCCATGACTGCACCTTGAGATCCTGTCCATGAACACCACAAAGAGGATGGGAGACAAGGATCCACCCTGTCAGTGTCCAAATTGCACAGAGAACGGACTCGATGGTACGGAAACCAGTCCTCAATCACAAAACAAGATGAAGAATATTAAAGGTGTTTTCTGGACTCACTGTCAGCTGGACCAGGCTGTGTATCATGTCCCATTTTCTGTACTGTAACCAGGTAACCAGTAATGAAGGCCGGCTGAGCTGCATCATCTTCTTCGTAAAACCACTCCAGCGTCACAGATGAAGACGTAGTTTGAACTGGTTCTATCAGACTTGGTGACTGAACAGATTCTGACAAAGTGAAAGGAGGAAGCCAAATAAAATGATTAAAAACCATGGGACACTTTGTGTTGTGCTCATTTCAAGTCAAGTCAGAGTCAAGTCCCATGTGAAGACAGTCAAATCAGAGTCAAGTCCCAAGTAAAGACAGTCAAATCAGAGTCAAGTCTCAAGTAAAAACAGTCAAATCAGAATCATATCTCAAGTAAAAACAGTCAAGTCTCAAGTAAAAACAGTCAAGTCTCAAGTAAAAACAGTCAAGTCTCAAGTAAAAACAGTCAAGTCTCAAGTAAAGACAGTCAAGTCTCAAGTAAAGACAGTCAAGTCCCAAGTAAAGACAGTCAAATCAGAGTCAAGTCTCAAGTAAAAACAGTCAAATCAGAATCATATCTCAA
>JARVLU010001462.1:9689300-9703482 GCA_031762415.1 Simpsonichthys santanae
TCTTGTATCTGATGAAACTGTTTTTTTAATTGTTCTTTTAAAATGAATAAATAAACATCAAATCAAATCAAATCAAAACTCAGAACAGCACTGATTATGTACAAAGCCTATAATAAACTCCTTCCAAGCTGTATACAAAAGTGGTTCAAAATAAAATGAAATGAAAACTATGATTTATGAGAGAAGGATTTATTTAAAAAAACCAAAGGTTAGGACAAATATTAAAAACAACTGTACTTCAGTTAGAGGGATTCAGGTGTGGAATAGTTGTCGTAAGGAGTTTCAACTGTTTTTCACATTTTAATTAAAAAAAAAAAGTAAAAAAAAATCATTTACTAAACAAATATAACAAGGCTTGATTTTTTTTTTTTTGTTTGTTTGTTTGCTTGTTTTCTCCTTTTCCTTTTTTGTGTTTTATTTTTTATGAGATTATCAGTTTAGCTGGAATCCGTTGATATGTTTGAGAAAATTATACAGGAAAATATTCTGATGCTTTGATTTTGATGTATAACAAAGTGAAGGTATAGTAAGCTTGTGCTTCTGTCTAGACTTTTTTCAGTCTACACTTTGTGTTTTTGTGTTCTTGATTAAATTTTATTTTATTTTTTAAGAAACTAGTTTGGTTCAGAGCGTGTACCTGGGACAGGACTGGATAAGCCATTGCTTCTTCCTGCTCCCTTTTCCAACATTTTTGGTTTGTTTCCAGAATATTTTGGTGGAAATATTTACGTTTCTATTTGTTTATGGTTTTGTTTAAAATTTTAACTGTTCAAAATAAATAAATAAATAAATAAATAAATAAATAAATAAATAAAAACTGGGATGGTCCCTCTCCTTCTTGGTAATGAGAATGTGGCATCTGTGGTCTCCAAAAAGAATATCAGATGTTGAGTCTGAGTGGTGTTCTTTAAAGGCTTTTCTTCACACTATATAGATTTAAGTAGCATTTGTGAATAACATGAAGAATTTGTGTTTGCAGACATTGATCCAGAGCCCACTCAGATATGTCTAAAGCAGAATCACATCTGTTCTTAATGCAGCGCCGCCTGAGGGCTGAAGATTACAGACATCTACTTTCAGCCTTGTCCCTTGTGAACAGAGATTTCTCCAGATTCTAGAAATCTTTAATTAAATTATAAACTGTAGATGAGGTGATATTCAGTCATACCAATTTTCTTTTGAGGAACTTTATTCTGAAATTTTCCGACAATTTTCCTCTTTCTGATCTGTTACCAGTTAACTTAGTCAAAGTAAAATAAAGTACGTGTTCTCATCATCATTGTATGTGGTGAAATTAGTTGGCTGCATTAACCCATCATGCATGAGGTACACCAGGTGGAGCAGTGGGCAGCTATGGGGGATCAATTAGGGATTAGGTGTCTTGCTCAGGGACACCACGACATGTGGGAACAGGGGGAGTCAAGGCCCGGCTTTATGGTCCCGAGTCGGCTGACCTGCCTCTACTCCATCTCCAACACCCAAAAGTCACATCCAGCTGTTACTTATTCATACTATTTACTTTTATTGCCCCGTTCCCATTTTTCTAAGATATGTTGCTGCCATCAAATTCAGAATTACATTATTTCCTCTAACTGTTCAGTTTCTTAGTTTACACATTGGATATGTTTATTATTGTGAAATAGGACTTTGTTACATTCTGTTTTTATTTACATTTTACACATCACAACTTGTTAGAAACTGGGTTTTCTTAAGGCACAGAAGAGCTGTGTTACCCTGAGTGTACTGTATTATCCTCTCCAGCAGTAAAGGATACTTGGTGATGCGCTGCGTGACCAGCAGGATACATTCTGGCACTTCTCTTCGTTTGACCAGAGAGTTGTTGCTCTGTTGCTGAGACAAAAAGTATGCATCCAAAGGAAAACGTTACTTGTTCAGTCCAAATATTTTACTGAAAATTTCCAATAAACAATAGCTGAGAATGAGACCATACCCTGACAAAGTTCTGAAACTTCTTGTTCTGTTGTTGTAGCTCTTTGAAGACATTAACAGCCTCGATGTGGTGACTGCAAAACATGCCGTACATCTGCTTCATCTTCTCTGCATTTTCATCTGAAAACTGAAAGACAAGAACAAAAGCTGAGTACAGCGGTCCCTCGTTTATCGCTGGGGATCCGTACCTTGAAGCCCCGCAATAAGTGAAAACTGCACAGTAGGAATACAGTAGTCCCTCGATACTTCGCAGTTCATTTATCGCAAACTTGCTCTATCACAAACTTGCTCTATCACAGTTTTTCTAAATAAGATTGGACAGGACTTACGATTGGCCGATTGATGGATGAGCTGCACGATCAGCCACACGATCAGCATGGATTTTTTTTTTAAGTAATATTTTTAATTATTTAGCACCTGCTGCACATTTGTGCAACCCAGAGTTGCAGAAAAAGCTTCCTCCTGCAGCTCTGTGCAGCCCATACTGCAGAATAAGCTACTTCTGGCAGCTGATCAGCTGTTTTCCGTGCAGATTGGAGAGGACACTGCCATCTGCCAGTGCTCTAGGCCACGCCCACTCCTCTGTTGCAGAGCGGAGATATGACTTGCTGCAGGAGGAAGCTTCTTCTTCAGCTGTGGGCTGCACACAGATGCTAAATAATTTAAAATAATTGATTTTAAATAAAAATTCCATGCCGTTCGTGCAGCTCATCTATCAATCAGCCTGACTGTCATGTCCAATGTTACTTTGAAAAACCGCGATAGAGCGAGTCCACGAAAAATGAAGCACAAAAGAGCAAGGGACAATTGTACTTATAATAATAACAGTAATAATAATAATGTGTTACGTGTTATTGTATGTTCACATACAATGGTGATATTGGATCTCTGGATTTAACACAGTGAGCAGCTACTGAAAGCACCTGGGGAGCAATGTGGTGTGCTGCTCAGAGACACTACAAGATGTGCAATGACGGGGGATTGAACCTGGGACTTTTCGAGCCCCGAGTCATCAGTGTATTAATGGGATTAATCCCTCATCACCAACCTGCTGAAGAAGTATATCTCCTATTCTATGTATGAGGTAATTTTGTGAGTTGTCCACTTGGGTCGCAGCCTGTCGGCGTTCCTGCAACGCTCTGAAGAAGTTCCTGTGGTAGACCAGCAGAGGGTCCAAAGACGGGAAGATGCGAGCCACATAGTCCCCATCCAGCAGCAGCTCCTCCAACATGCCTCTCCTGAAGACCTCTGACATGACCGTCATGGTTTCAATATGGTGCAGCTCTGTCTGCATCAGCTCTACAGGGAAATAAAATAGATTGTGGTGGAAATGTATGTCCACCAGCTCAGGTGAGATCATTTGTGGGTAACTCTTTCCCACAGTCTGTAATTTGCTTGTTTAAGTAAACTATTAGCAATTTGGAGGAGTGTAATCTGAGGGGTAAAGCATCACATGTTCTAATGAGGAGCATTACCTTGGTACTTTAACAAGCTGCTCGTCTCTTGTGATTGACATAAACTCATGTGATTTTTATGAGCGACCGTTTTAGATCATTTTTAAAGAAGCTCCCAGTCACTTGTTGACAAATTCCAGGCTCAAATTCATTGTCAAACTCTTCTTTGTTCTGTTATGTTTTTTGGTGATTTATTTTTCAGCTGTTTTTTTTCCACTAGTGTCAAACTTTTATTTTTTAATAATACTCCAAATGACTGATTTTATTCTATAAACATTAGGCCAAACACCTCACCACTATTCTGGGAATGTTTTGGTCTTAATACAAATAAAACGAGAGCTAAAAAAAAAAAAAAAACCTTAGTGGAGGTGATTTCAAGAAGTGATTTAAAAATGTGACAATTAACAATGTAAATCTTTTTTATTTTTTTTTATTTATTTAACCTTTATTCATACAGGTAGTCTCATTTTCAGGAGGGACCTGATTGGGAGCAGATGATGGAGGTTAAGGGCCTTGCTCAAGACCCAGAGTGGGGCAAATGAGGGTGGAGGCAGGTGTGGGTGATGATGTAATAATGTAATGTAATAATGGCAAAACATCAGCAGTAAAAGGTAAATGAGGATATCTTAAGACAGGT
Source organism: Simpsonichthys santanae (assembly GCA_031762415.1). Classification (NCBI taxonomy): domain Eukaryota; kingdom Metazoa; phylum Chordata; class Actinopteri; order Cyprinodontiformes; family Rivulidae; genus Simpsonichthys; species Simpsonichthys santanae. The sequence continues at coordinate 9,693,342 of JARVLU010001462.1, forward strand.
CATTATCAATTACATATTAAATCAAAGGTCTAGCATTCCTTGAAGTAAATATCATCTCCATCTTTCATTCCAGAGTTTTGAACTAAGATCATCTCATTTTGAAAAATGTTGCAAAATCTCATGCGATCTGTTGGCACTCACAGTGCGTGTTGGGGATGACTCTCAGCTGCTAACACGTTAAATTAAAGCGTTTGATGTGCAACCTTAGCTGTGGCGCCCATCTTGACTAGAGTTGGCTCCAAATGTTAACAGTTGTTTTTTAAGTACAGTGATTGTTTTCTGAGAGTTTCATTAAATCAAATCACTGGTTCATAAATTATTTCTGCTAAAACAACAGACAAATAAACACACACAGACACAAGCTCTTTCAAATTCTGACGGTCTTGCTTGGTTGCACGATGCTACTAAGCCTTTAGCAGACGGTGTCAGACCAAAGACTTTTAAAACCAAAGATTAAAACCAACCAAAGACTTTTAAAAACAATTGAAACGTCAGTCCAATTTACTCATTTAACAGTCTCAAAACGTTCCAGAAAGCACAAAGTGTTGCCCTTCATCAAGCCAAGGAGCATCTTATCACTGATGAGATTAGTACATCCTTCCTTCAGGCTCAATCAAGTATCCTCAATAATTCATGGCGTGTTTGTGCTATCTGATTTTCAATTAGCTTTGGCTCAACCATCAGAAGTGTATAACAAGTGGTTCTTTCAGTTGCTGGGTGAAATAATGGCATAAACAGAGATAAATTCAGACTATTTATATAGCAACATGTCACAAATAATAAAGTCCTCTCAGGGCACAGCACAGGAAAAGTAAACAGATCACATTCACATCCTGAAGCATTCAGTCCAGGTCGTTTCACTTCTTTTTAATCCAATCTGATTATAATTCCAAAAGTCTCACCATAGATTACATTCTGTCGTTTGATGGTGCGCCTGTCATGTTGTCTGCAGAACTCTGGACTGACTGCGAGGCTCCACGACTCGGCCTCGAGCCCCAGCAGGTCAGCGGACAGGTCATTCAGTAGATGAGCATCAACAGAATCTGTAGGTACAACCAGAGTGAATAAGTTTTCTCTTCTGGATCGCAGTTTAATTGGCTCTGAACCCTGTAGGTCTTTTTCTCCTGACCCTTTGTGCTGCTACGCAGGTCGATGAACAGGGGAGTTGTTGTCGCAGGCGTTCCCTCTTCATACAGTGAGCTGTTAGGACAAGCCATCATGCTGAAGTCACTGTCCACTCCTGCTGTTTCACTCAACCCTCTGCTGGGAAGCAACGTTAGGACCGAACACGCTTGTTGACAACATGTATGTACACGGACATTTTCAAATTCCAACTCTGGACAGTAGGCCTGTCACGATAACAAATTTTGCTGGGCGATTAATTGTCTCAGAAATTATTGCGATAAACGATAATATTGCTTTAAATTTGACAATAATTAGTAATTATTGTCAAATTTAAAAAGAAATGTTGGTTAGTTTGTTTTGAGTGTAGTACCTTTTTTTGACTACCGGATGGCAGTATACGATTGTTTGAACCGAAGGATGGATAGTGAGTGAGCGAGCAATGTGTCTCTTTAAGAAAATGGGAGGGAGGCCCCTTGACGTGACATGGGCTGTCTCTCTGTCCTGTTTTTCAGTTCTCAAAATGGAGGACGCTCAGTGGTTTGAGCTCTTTAGCATAGCATTTGTCACACAAAGCTTTTAATTAAATAAAATTAAAAAAAATCAGTAAACAAGTTCTCAGATTCTTTTTGCAGAGAAAAACTACTTTTTACACAAAGGCACGGGTTTCAACCCTGAATTTTGGAGCTTCAACAAGACGGAGATTTTTTTTCTCCCCGAGATCAGCCTGTTAGCTTAGCGCGTAGCTTAGCTTCTCAGCTTAGCTGCTTTTAACGATCCAAAAACGCGATTTTGGATGGTTGAAACGGATTTTAAATAAAAGAGAAAGGGAGGGGTCAGTGAAGAGCACCGAGCTGAGCCTTTTTGTCATCCAGTATCTTCAGTAGAAAGAGAGAGACATAAAGAAACGATAAAGCCGATAAATGAAAATGAGGTAGATAATTTTCATTTATCATCAACTGATTTATTGATTATTGTGACAGGCCTACTGGACAGCAAAACTGTTCCATTGCTATTCACTAACATACAGAATTTATTTCTGAATGTATAGAATATTTTAAATGTCACAGCTCTGGACATGATTCACATCACTACATCACAGGATGTACATAGATATGTTTAAAGACCATAAATAAATTACACATAAGACAAGTTGTGGAATATTTAAATGGCTGTACCGGCAATCTACGGAGATAGACTGGTTTTTAGAAAACGAAGTGATTGTTTCTCTTTTCCCTTCTCTGGTCACAGATGAAACTGAAGAGGAGGACGAACATGAAAAGGCTGAAGCGTTTTCTCTCCCAAAGTCTAAAAGGAAAGATCAACAGGAAGAGGAATCAATCTCCCTGCTGAGGTTTTTTCCGCTGCACAAACACCTCACGTGCGAGTTTAACACCTTGATCACATATAACACTTTACGGTGAAATGCAAAACAATGCTGTCACTTTAAGGTAAAGTTTCAACCCCCACGTTTGCACAAAAACACACACAATCCAGGCCTGATCCTCCACTGAGATGGTTAAAAATTAAGAGGGAAAAGCGGGGGATGAAAAGCAGCGGTTTACTGAACTACAGGGCGAGGGAGGACAGGTGAAAAACTCAATGAATCAAAAACTAAAGGAGAACACTGTTTACAACGTTAGTGGCTTCGTGGGGGGGCACTCACTCTGTGGGAGAGACATAGTCTTGCTTTTCATCAGCGCTGCATTCCTCTCCTGCGGCTTCTGCGGGACAAACGTAACTATATTATCATCAACAGCTGTAAATCTTTGTGTGCGTTCATGAAAAGGTGCTGCAGTGGATTTTACAAATCATTCCATCAAGTGTTCCTTAAATGAAGTTAATTAAATCCTCACCCTGCAGTTAACTTTTCCACAGCTTGATCAGTTTTCAGCTCTGAAACTGTTAGCTCCTCGTGTAAAACGAAGCTGCTGAGGTTTGTTTTTAAGAACAAGCACTTCTGCGTGTGTGTCGCCGGTTTGTTTACAGAATGCTCGGGCAGGCGTGCACAGGCTGTTTGCTCAGGCTCACAAGCGCTCACTGTGACAAATTGCTGCACTTTGATGCGTAAAATTTACAGCGCAACTGATTGACTGTTAAACAAATGTGCATTTAATGGAGGGAAAAATACTCTGTCCCAAAAACGTTGTGCTCTGTTTGTCTGTTAGTAAAACTATGCAGAGAATATCCAGACAAATTAAAAATAAAAATAAAAAACAGTTGAGATATTGTGCATCTGAGGAAAAAAACTGTCCATTTTACTTTGGTTTACCCCATAAAGACCCGATATAACATGTGAGTGTGCAGATCTTTAGGACACCTTGATGGGAAATTTATTTTGAGCCCTGAAACCAGTTCTCTGTTTTGTATAGCATAAACACCACTGTAGCTCTGTCTCTAAGGAAGAATTGGGGAACAAACATAATACTAGACAAAAATATATATTTTAGTCATATGCTTTTTAGTGTAGAATGAGCCAATGTTCCACATTTGTAAGAAAGTAATGTAAATCCTCGCTCTCAGCTTCTGATGAGGACCCCCCCACCCCCCCACCCCGTTCAAGAAAAACCTCAAACTCCAGGTCCTTTCACAACATTTCGATTGGATCAAAGTCAAGGATCTGATTTTAACTTTCCAAAACATGAATTTTATCCTTCTGTAATCATACTTTGATGGAACATCATGTGAGCTTTTAATATCTGTTTTCCTACTTGACCCACGTTTCCCCCAAGATTTAGTTCTGATAACTGTTGTCATAGTTTTCTTTTAAAATTACTTGTGCTATTTGACATTTTGTTTTTTCCATCATCACAAATGGGATAAAAATGATCTTCTCTTCACTTGGTCTTTTTTTTTTTTAATTAACTTGAACCTTGTTTACGTGATCTTTAGCAAACTGCAGTCAGACAGCTAAATTATTTTTGGAGAACCTACTAGCAGCTCAGAAGAAGACCAGAACCAGAACCAAACCCTTGGACTGATTTGAATCATATGCTGGTACATGTCTGGCTGTACTCAATTTATTCAAATCAAATCCCTTAAGTCTCAGCTTCTTCCAGTCCCTTCTGGAGTTCCCCAAGGCTCTATTACAGGGACTTTTTGTTTATAATCTTCTTCTTTATAACCTTTGTTTCTGTTGTTTAATTAATTTAGTTATTTGTTATTTCTGTATCTGTAAGACCAAAGAGGAGATATATGGATGCAGTTAGAGAGGACATGAAGGTAGTTGGAGTGAGGACAGAGTGAGGTGGATGAGGATGTCTCGCTGTGGCAACCCCTGAAGAGGGAAAAGCCGAAAGGAGATTTTTTATTTCTGTATCTTTTGTTTTTATTGCAGTGTTTTTTTATATAGTTTTTAAACACGTTTTATAAGATAGCCAAGGGTGTTTTGCATTGTGCCTGTAAATAAAATGTGTTATTATTTTTGTAAAAAAAAAAAAAAAAATCTGATGTAACAGAAGTTCAACAAAAAAAATGCATGCTCTCTTTAACGAGTAGTAATTTTAAAAACATTTTAAAATCTTTTTTTCTAGGTGAAGTGACATCAAATGCGATGTTACCTTTCCACAGGCTGCAATGGACTCCCTGCAGTTTTTATGGACGTTCAGGAAGCAGTCTGTAGACAAGGACAGAAGTAATTCCTGTTAATTTCATGTTATCTGATAATAAACATGTCTGGCATTAAAAAAAAAAACTAATATACATTTTATCTTTTGTCAAAATAAAACAATGATATTTAAACAATCATAGCCGTTTCAAGCTGCCACAGGACATAAAAGCAACACCAGTCGTGACAGTTTTAATGCTTACTGGAGCACTGCAACAGCTCCTTCCCAAAAACAGACTTCTCACAGGCCACACAGGGAGAAGAACCAGATGGAGACACAGGAACAAACTGGTGCCCATTAGCTGCTCCTGACTTTCCCTCCTTCACCTCCTTCCCTTTAACCTGAAAGAAAAAGTCACACATACGTTCAAATTTCCTGCCATTTACTATTAAAACTACAATATTATGTAAAGCACCAACGATATGGTACTTTAGATAAAGGAACCCAGGAGTCTTTTCTTCTGTTTTCATTGTTAGGGTCCGTGGGGGACAGCTGCTGCTGTAGTGTCTTATCCTTAGGGGGCATTAGGAGGATCTCTTTCTGTTTGTGCACAATAGAGCCATATTTATTTTCTTCTCGAACTTTGCTAGGAAGTGGAAGAGTGTGTGTTTAGTTTGTTGCTGTTCGAGTACAAAGAATCAGGCCTTTGAGCACATACAAACACATGTTCCTAGGATTATAAGTTTTCTACAGAATGTGCTTTGGGCTTTTAGCCTTTTTAGGGAGGGGGGTCTAACATGTTACATAAGAAACTCGTTTCACTGAGTTCTGTTGCTTAGTCCTAAAGAGAGGAAATTTTCCTGCTTTGCCAAATAAAGACAACACCAGACAATAGCACCCCCAGGAGAGGAATTCTGACCTGTCCTTTCAGAGAGCTGGTAAAACATTTACTTTAGTAGTCTTTTCAATGACTTTTTATTTTTTATTTTCAACTAAGGTCAACTACAGGGTATCCCTGTCACATTTGAGACACATGTTGGAGAAAATCTTAGCCAGCGAGGGTTTTGTTTTCACTGAAACAAAGTCTGCGTTGCTGGCTTACCTTGGTTTTGCTGCGGGTGCTGGACATCCTGCTCTTCAGGAAGCTGAAGGTCCGGCTCACTTTGTACTTCTCCGACTCAACCTTAGATGGGATAATATATCCATCCCACTCCTCATCGTCAATCCTGGATCATGTTGTAGAAAAGAAGTCACTTTCGCATCACGCTGGGCAGAAATCAGCGTTTAAATGCAACGTTTAATTCTCTTTCTACAAAATGAGTTGTTGTTTTAGTTGTTTATTAGACTGGAAAGAGTTGACTAATCAGGAACAGTAGTGTCATGCTGGAATGAAGGAATGTCCAGACTTCCAGGACCCCTGCTCTACAGATTATTACTCTTAATAACATGCTTGGCATGCTGGGACCCACTACAGACTCTAGTAGCTGCTATTAATAGTACAACCTTGGCAAAACGTAATTAATATCTCGTCATCTATTTACAGCAGCTGAAGTCAGTTACAATAGGCTTCTAGGTTAAAGAAAACACTGACAGAAAGGAAGAAGAGAGACATGCACCAATCTCACCTATCTATATTTATGTCTTACAGGAAAATGTTTGCATAAGCAGCTACTGCACATTCCTGCATCGCCAAATACAAATGCAAAGAACGCATGAGCCGGAGGACGGGTTCACTACAAATTTAGAACGGGTTAAGCCACACGTGCACGTCTGTGAGGCCCTGTTTTATGGATGAAGACATACTCTTTGAGGAACTCTGTGAGGGTGAGGTGTTGGAGTGACGCGGTGCTCTCCTCCTCTGCTGACTGGGCCCGCTTACGGAAACCCAGAACCCTGCATGGATATAAAACACCTCAGACAGGTCGTTGTGTCCCTGCTTTTCAAAAAGAACAAAAAAAAAATCTAGTGACAGGTACGATTAAAACTTATAAACTACTTCTAGGATTAATTACTGTACTTGGGTCAGTGTTTGAATAACGTTTTCCTGACACCAAGTACTTTAGCAAATGCTTGCGGCATATTGATGTCTTGTTAATACTAAATATTTAATCTGAGAACAAAATGGTCGGTGAGTGTTGTGAATATTATATGTACGTGATTATTTGTAGTGTAATAATAGAAGGAGCTAACATTATGACTGAATCGCCCACAGTGCGTCCTCTGTTAGCAGAGCATGGTTATTATTAGCAAGTAAAATATATTAGAACACGATGGATTTATGAGGCAGTGGGATGAAACTGACTGTAAATGAGCATGAATAAATGAATGAAGGCAAATGAGCGATGTGTGTTACGTGGGAAATGTTAATTCAGAACAACTGTTTCGATCCACACTTAGGATAAACACTCAAATTCTGGAAAATTCAGAATCATTGATGTGGTTTAGAAATTAGCAAGACATTTCTAAAGTCTGACAAGAAAGCCCAAAGTTTCTTCTGTTTACTTTTTTTTTTTTTTTTTTGAGGTTGCAATTAGAGAAAACCCTTGCCCCTGCCTCGCAACAGGAAGCATGTCATATCCTGCATGCTAAGACCCTGGCCAGTTTAAAACCAGAGAGGCACAAACATACATCCCCCCACACATGTATACACACATGCAGGCTCCATCTGAGCCAATCTCTTTCCGACGCTCGACACCGATGCCTAAAAAGGGAGTAACAACTGAGCGAGACCAGCTCAGTAGAGCTCATGACATGACACGCTGCTTTTACCTTTTCTCTCTGGGTGTTTCCGTCAGACTGAACGCTCTCTGCTCTGTAGGGTGGGACAAATGTGAAAAGCAAATTACTGTAGTTATAAATACAGGTTGGTGACAGAATTAAGAATTGACCCTGCTTAGATTAAAATTCAGTGACAAAAACATGGATTATATAAAGAGTCGAGATCCCGCAAACCTTAACAGAGAAATAACAAACACAACCTTTCCTCGAAACGAAACAGAAGACAAAGAAAAGGAAAAAACAGGAAACCCAAACGTGACCAAAAAGAAGCAGAACAAAACGCTCAGATCAGAAGCAATTTTTACCTCAAATAATCCACAGGAGCTGAACATTCTTCTCAATCCCCAACCCTTAACTTGTCCATCCTTTTATGGTGTTTTATAAATTACTTTTGGGAAAACGGTTATTTTAATATTCAGGGGAAAGAATAATCAAGTTCGGGAAGAGGTCTGCTTTTGATTACTGGACAAGTAAAAATATGTTGGGGGGGTTTTGTGAGACAGTGGTCTCGTCCCAACCACGAAGAATGAAGTCCCACCACCGATACAGAGCCGCACGATTAGGGCAACAACGAGAAACGATTTGCAAAATTCACTTTGTAGCAAAAAAAAAATGGACATGGAGATTATTTGTACACAAAGTTTAATTTTAAATCCTGATCCTATATGTTTATTATAGTGAGTTGCCTTTTAATCATGCAGCTCTGGACTTTTACAAGCCTGTCCCAGGAAAAGAGCCAAAAGTCCCATTGAAATGTTTTCACCAGACAATCAACCTGCAGCCTCGCAGCTGCTTCGATGCTGTTCTTCTACTTACTAACTTGGTTGAGACGCGACAGGGACTTAGAGAGAGATAAAGCCTGAAGTAGAAACCGACCACTGCTGCTGAAATGGCCATCTACACAGAATAAAGCACGGCCTTAATGCTGCACACGTGCATTCACCCCCCACCCCAGTGACTTGTGACACTTGTTCAGTCTTTCCTTGTGAGACACGTGGCACATTTGTGGGCTCATAAGAACAGAGACGTTAACAGGACAAAGAGGTTAAACCCACCTTCTTCCAGGTCGGTGACGGCTGCGTCTCGGTTCAGCAGTGGCCGTGACGGCTTTGCTTTGGGGGAGGAGCAGGAGTAGGAGCGCAGACGGACCTCGGCGTCTTCTGAATTCTGGGGTTTAAGAAAACAAACGCATCAAAAGTTCACAACTCAGACTGGGTGGGAAGAGAAATACTTGGAGAAGAGCAAACCCTGCAGGGCAAACAGACCCATCTCTGACCTTTTGTCTACGTTTTCAGCTGTCGACAATGTGGGCGAATCCACTAATGACAGTCTGCAGCGTAAGCCATGTCTGATGTAAAACTTGTAATGGAGGACATGTTTTGAGGGATATGAAATGATAGGATATGATATATGGTATATGATATATACTGTACATGGGGCAGCTGTGGCTGAGTGATTAGAGCAGGCATCCTCCAATGCAAGAGTTGGGGGTTCAAGTCCGTCCCTGGGCAAAACACTGAACCCCTCATTGCCTCCGATGTGTATTTCATCGGTGTTTGAATGTGATAAATCACTGATTAATCTTTGTACAGCTCTCGTAGAGTGCTGCATGAATGAGTAAATGAGGTCACATGTTGTAGTTTAAAGCGCTTCGAGTATCTTGATAAGAGAAAAGCACTATACAAGTACAGTCCGTTTATGTTTTGTGGAATGATAAATGTTCATTTTATTATAGAAATATTGAGAGGGATACTTGGAGAAGAGCAAACCCTGCAGGGCAAACAGACCCATCTCTGACCTTTTGTCTACGTTATTCAGCTGTCGACAATGTGAGCGAATCCACTAATGACTGTCTGCAGCGTTAGCCATGTCTTATGTAAAACTTGTAATGGACGATATGGGATGAATGGAGTCCAAGTTCATTTTATTACAGAAATAATGAGAGTAATAAAATAAACTCATTTCATACAGTAAAACCTCCATTTACTTTGGTTTGGAATAAATATTACTCAATCGAAAAGGATTTCTTAAAAAGTTTATGGCCAGGCCTGACTTTCATCTGCTTGCACTGAAACGACGTGTACCTGGTTGCACGTGGGTGCGCTGTCAGAGTTTGAGCAGTTAAAATCAGGCGAAGTGTCAAAGGAGTCTCTCTCTTCTCCTGAGCTGGACCACAGAATGGACCTCTGCTTTGTAGCCGTACAGGGATACGAGCGTCCCAGTATGTCCTCCTCTTCGCTGTCACACTCCAGACTGGGGCTATTGACGCACAGAAATACACAAATATGCACAAAAGCCCGAGTTAACGCACACGGGGTTAAAAGTCAGAGAAAACAGATGTGTTTTTAAAAGAGATTTAAAAACGGAGTGAAAAGGCCTGTCTAATGTCGAGGGGGCAGATTGTTCCAAAGTTTAGGAGTCACTGAAAACAACTGATCTTCTCTGGACTTCAATCTGGTTTTTGAAACAACCAAAAGCAGCTGATCAGAAGATTTCAGTGTCCACGAAGGAACAAATGCATTAGGCATTTAAAAGTCAAGAGGAGAGTTTTAAAACCTGTTCTGTGACTCACAGGGATCCTTTGGACAAAACGTTGAATTTGATCAAACCTACAAAATCACTAGAAAACATTACTGTCATCCATCAAGTACATTATTTTATCAACTGAAGTTATTGAAGTTCCATGATTTGGT
>JARVLU010001462.1:9802649-9815356 GCA_031762415.1 Simpsonichthys santanae
CTGCTGAGGGTGTAGAGCTGGTCCAGTGTTCCACGACCAGGACGAAAACCACACTGCTCCTCCTGAATCCGAGGTTCAACTATCCGATGGACCCTCCTCTCCAGAACCCCTGAATAGACCTTACCAGGGAGGCTTAATGATTTGTTCTATTCTGAATAAAATATTAGATGTTGGCACCTCCACATCACTTCATTCAGTTTTTATTCACAATTTGTTTAGTGTCCCAACTTTTTTGGAATCTGGTTTGTTCTAGCCTGACTTGTATCCAATTGGAACAATCACTGCTTCTTTCCAACAGTGGGGATAACGCCCTGTTACGTGCCTGGGCACATTATTATTTAAGCCCCAATATGTTTTGTTTATGTTGGCTGCCAAGCTGGCCGCACTGTGACAACATCTACCTGATGGGCTGCATGGAGGCTGCAGGAGAGCAGTGACCCTATTGGACCAGCAGAAGTTTGCAAACTAATCAGACTCTGATGAGCCTCACCTGCTGCTTCCCCCCACCTTTTGTGTTTGGAGCTGCTTGGGCAGTTATGAACATTTTGCTACTGCTTGTTTGGCTAAGCAGGTTGTCTCTGGCCCAGAATTGTTTTGACACAGGCTAAAATCATGTCTATCACTCAGTAGAGCCCACCTATACATAGGCTGGCTGCAGAGATCTTTTGCATGGGTGCGGAAGTTTGGGAAGCTGTGTTTCTCCGCCCGCCCCTCGCACTTGGTTGTCACTCCTGAGGGAGTTGTGTGCTGAGCAGGTGCGTCCTCATTTTTAAGCACTAGTGACTCTGGGAGCTTGGGGTTTTTGGTTGACCATGGAGGGCTTAGTAGTTTTTAGCTGTGCCTTGACTGTTGGACCATTTTATAGTGTGTTTTTGACCTGGTGTGATCGGTAGCCCAGTTTTCGTTTACCAATACTTTAGAGCTGGGTGTTTTAAACAGGTAGTTCGATGCTGGGAGGGGCTTCGACGACCCTACAGGGGTTGGTCCCCTTTCAGTGTCGTTTTATTCTTTTTAGCCGGATCACCAGGTCCAACTTTTGTTTGCACTTTGTTTGATTTTGGGACTCGGGGAACCTGAAGGTGAACTCCAGTTTTTTCTCTTTCTCCTCCACAGAAGGGAGCTGACTGCGTGAACCACGCCCGCAGCCATTGAAAAGCTGGAGAAAAATAAACTTTTTAAACCTTCTTTTGTGTCCGGCATCCATTAGATGTGTTCGGTCTGAGCCGGCCGTAACACCCCCTCTTCCCAAATTCTATTCTAAAGATTTACAATAATTTCTTTGCATTTTTCTGTAAGATTTTTTTAACATACTATACATAATCTGATCCTTTCCTGGAGCTGAGTCTTTTGTCTTATTCAAAGCATTGTTCAACTCTGAGATAGAGAACCTGCTGTTGAGACTATTTTGGAGGTCCTCTTCATTTTGTATTGTCAAATCCCTTTGTCTTTTTCCTCATAAGGAAGATTATCTGTACTATGCACTTTAACAAATGCTCTTGCCAAATATTCTGCCTTATCCTTGTTTTCTATTATAGCATTTTGTCCATCCTTCAAAATTGGGAGCCCAGATTCTACCCTGTTCCCACTCATTTTATTAATGGTTTTCCACACCTTCTGTAATGGTGTAGTTTGTCCAACAGAATCACAAAATTTCCTCCAATATTCCTTTTTAGCACATTTCACAACTTTCCTTACTATTACCCTGATGCATGCTCAATAATCCAGGTAGAAAAATCTAAAAAAGCTAAGTCTGGTCCTCTGGACATGGACCAGACTTAGCTTTTTTAGATTTCCTTACTATTGCCTGCTTTCTTTTATACTGAATTAAATGTAGGAAATTATGAGTTAACTTAAGTACTCTGAAAGCTTGATTTTGGCATTTAACTGCCTTTGAACAGTCTTCTGTCCACCAAGGAACTAGACTTCTCTTCTGACTACTTTTATATTTAGGAATTGATTCATTTGCAGCTACTGAAATAGCATTGCTAAGATATTTAACAAATTCATGAATAGTTAAATCTTTCTTTACTTCATTAATTTTTCTTTCAGCTAAAAAAAGCAAACTTGCCCCAGTCAGCTTGTTTAATATTCCACCTGCTCTCATCTCATGTTTTTAATTACAGCCGATCCTTGTATCTACAAAAATTGGATAATGATCACTACCAATGGAACTATCTTTATAAACTCTCCATCCTGTCCTTCCTGCTAAGCATTGAGACACAACTGTGAGATCAAGTGCTGACTCCGACCCCTGTGCAATATTTAACCTTGTACCATCATTTAGACATACTAGTTCATCCAATATTTCCTCTAAAAATGCTACCATTTACATAATTTCTTTCACCCCATAAAGTAATATGTGCATTAAAATCACCCACACCAAATAATACCCTCTTTACACTGGCCTAATAATGATTCTAATTTTTCTTTTTCTAGTTTCTTACATGGATTATAGAAGTTTATCAGTGTAACACATTCTCTACCCCTCCACAACTCAATACCTACCACCTCAAGTTCAGTATCAATTGTTTTGTGACTATAATTTATTCCTTGCATGACAAATGTTGCACACCCTCCTCCATTTCCACTGCATCTATCTTTACGTAATGTTATATAATCTTTAATTATGAAGTCCAAGTGAGGTTTAAGCCATGTCTCCTGAATACATATGACATCTGGTCTCTCTTCTAAATTTTCCAGAAACCCTTTAAACTCTTGACCGTTTGCTAATAAACTTCTACAATTCCATTGGAGTACTAACATTACGTGAGATGGTGAGAGGTTTGCTCAGAGGTATTCTTCTGACTAAGGTCTATGGACTTTTTCCCATGAAATATTTTGTATATTTAGAAATTTCCCTGCTGCCTTAACTACTAGCTTGGTCTTTTCAGTTTTACTCTTAATTTGATCTGAACAGTTTATGACATAAACAAGAAACAGCACCAGCTTATCAACAGGAATGTCAGAACTGACTTGAGGTACTTGATTAGGGGGAGGAGCCATTGCACCTGCTGCAGAGGGCCTTCCTTGATAGGATGCAGCTAACCCTTCATTACCATTGTACATTTTTACTGCTTCAGAGTAAGAATTTTTTTTTTGCTCCGTTCTTATGTCTACAGCTTTCTTCCTTACAACACCCTCCATAAGCAGCCGTATGATCCCCCACAATTACAGCACTTAACTGTAACATTTGCATCACATTGCCCATATGCATGCTCCCCACCACATGTTCCACACCTCTGCTTGCCTCTACACACATTAGCAATATGTCCATAACGTTGACACATGAAGCATCTTATAGGAGGAGGAACATACTCTCGTACACTGAAGCTCAAATATCACTTTAGTTGGCAGAACTTCTTCATTAAATGTCAACAAAACAGACTCACTGTAACTTTCACTCCTTTGCGTACGGCTTGGAGTCGTCTGACATCCACAATGTTTCCCCCTTTTAGCTGCTGTTTGAGCTCAACTAGATTTTCTCCAGTGGGGATCCTTGAAATTACTCCCCTCACACCTCATTGTTCACCAACCACTTTCTTCTCAATTATTGCCTTTTTGCACACAGTTTGTAGCTTCATTGCCTTGTTCTTCTGTTCTACATTTCTACACTTTATAAGAAGACACCCATCCCACAATACTTTAGCCATATCTATATCACCTATTGTATTTCTCAGTGCTGAGGTCAAAGAAACTGGACTAACACTCTTAACGTCATTCCCTTCTTTAAACTTAAGTATGACTTTAAATTCTTCTCTTGTCATCGCTCTCTTTCTAGCATCTGATGATTGTGAATCATCTTTTTCTAATGCACTCTTATTTCTCACCACTTGAACATCCACCCTGTCTCTCCTTCCACCTTATTTCTTTACATTTACAGGTGTCCAGTTCATTTCTTCCTCATCAGACAACCCACTACCACTAGTCATTCTGGTTCATTCACAATCCAGATTATGCCTCACCACCAGTCAATTGTATTTTAAAGATTTTTTTTTATGAGCCAGCCAACTCACTGCCACGTCCTCCACCTCGGCCAACCAGACAGTTCTTTCTGGCCAATCCTGGGAGTGACATGGAATCCAAGCCAGGGAAAGTTTGCAGAGGGGAATCAGGAGAGGGTCCAAGAGGAACGAGGAAGGCAGGCAACTGGTGGAAACACGGCACGAGGAGATCAAACTTGGACCAAGGGAATCCAAAGCAGGCCATGAGGAGAACCAGGGTCGAGGAACCAGGAAAAAACTGGAAACAAGAACAAAAGGTGAACAAATCCTTTTCAAGTGCCAATGTTCAGACCAGAGGCACAAATACCATAAGAGGTGCTCCAGCGAAGAATAGCGCTGGACTGCAGCCTTAAGTAGTGGTTGAGCTCGTCAGGTTGATAGCCGCCAGGTGTTGTCAATCAGCAACCATCTTGGAGAGCAGGCTGCAGGCAGTGGTACCTTTCACACAGATTGTTGTAAAGAGCTCTGAGTGTCTGGAAAAGATAGAAAGGAGCTGCATTGTACAGTCCATTGTCTCCTTAATAAATATTTGCTTCAGTTGTTGTTAAAAGATTCAAATCTGTTCTACACTCAGTTATTGATGAAACCCAATCTGGTTTTATCAAAAATAGACATACCACAAATATTTAGATTACCCTGATTTTGTTCACAATAATGTTTTTATTTTATTCTGGGACTTTTATAAAGTATAAGATACAGTTACATATGTTATGGACATATTGCTAACTGGTTAAATAAAGTTTAATAAATTAATAAATAAAACCTTGTACCAAAACAACAACAGCTCCATCAAACTAAAAAATGGCTCCTCTCCTAGATTCAGCATCTGTAGAGAGATCAGACGGGGGTGTCCTGTCTCCCCCATCTGTTTCTGCTTCTGGCTGATAATATTCAATCCAGTCCTCTCAAAGAAATCTATTGCTGATAAAATGTTCCTTTGACACAGCTGGCAGATGATACTACCTCATTTTTAAAGGACAAGAATCAAATCCCTTTAGCTATCAAGGAAATTTGTCCTTTTTCCAAAGCATCCGGTCTTTATCTTGACCTCAAGAGAATATGGCTGTTAAGGACACTCTCCTGTTGGCAAAATATGTCTTCTCCCTCTTCTTCGTAATAATCATAAGTCAATTAGATCTCTACATCAGAGGGATGTGACTTCTACTCCTGCTGTTCTGCCATACTGGAATTGCTTTTGGAACAATATATCTTGGCATTTACCTGGTTGCTCCCAAATCACTTTCTTCTCACTAACAAGGTAAAAGAAGTGTCTATGGAACTCATACACAGGATCTACCCTGAAGAAACTCAAATCTAACACTGTGGTGAACTGCTCCTTTTGGGACCTTCGCTCTGAGTCTGTCACTCATTTGTTCTGGATGTGTCCTCATTCTAATCAGAATCAGAATAAACTTTATTGTCATTGCACCGAGGTACAGCGAGAACGTGTACGTAAAGCCGTCCGAAAGATGGACGTTAGTGCACAAAGCTGCTACTATATAAGCGCGGCCCTTTTATTCTTATTCAGAATAATAATTTGCTTAGATGAGAAAAGGGAAGTGAAACACGAGGAGAGACGGTATAAAAAAAAAAGATCTCTCACATCGTGTCCTAGAAAGTGCACGGTTTGAGGCATCAAAAAAACCTGCACAGCATAGCAACATAAATAGACGTGATACGTGTACATCTAGCTGGTGAAGTCTTAAAGGGAAGTCGTAGCACAGCCCAGAGCCCTAAAGAGCTCTAAAGTTCTAAAGTAGAGTTCTAAAGAGTTTTAGCAACATTTCTGGAACTATGTTGACTCAAAGACAAGCAAGCTTTCAGTTGTATTGGGAACAGTTCCTGTTTGGGTTTAAACATAGTGGCGAAATGCATCTGTTAATCACTAAAGCTAAATTTCACATACACAAAGGCAAATTTTTGAAGCGAAAACCTGATTTCTCTGATTTTTTGATGAGTTTAAACAATTTTTACTTACAATTAGACCTTTGACTGATCAAAAAGCAAAAACAGCAGCTTGTTCCCTACTTGGCATCATGAACAATGTGTTGTCTTAAATTTTTTTGTATGAGACACCTTGGCACATATGTCACATTTTGTACAATTTTCTTCCTGCAAGACTTATATGACTGTCATTTTCCTCGTATTATTTTGGTTGACTTATGCTCCCACTGGCTATTCTTCATTTGTTGCTGTTTGTTGTTATTCTCTGATGAAAATAAAGATTTTTTTAGAAAAAAAGAAAAGGGGGAAAAAAAAAAAAGGAAAAAGATTTGACCACAGATAAAACTCCACCCCCTCATTTGAATATAAGAACATTAAATAAAATGTGCTTATAATGAAAAACAGGACAAAATAAAATAAAAGCCCCTGAAATATGTAAAGTAGCTTTACAAAATAAAAGTGTCATGAAATGAAACTCCATTATTAAATAAATAAATACATCTTGAAATATCCATCCATCATCTTTTACCTGCTTCTTCCATTTTTGGGTCATGTGGGTCGCTGGTGGGACACATAGAGACAAACAACCATTCACTCTCACCTAGTGCCAATTAGAGTTACCAATCAGCCTAACATACATGTTTTTGGTTTGTGGGAGGAAACTGGAGTATCTGGACAAAGCCCACACATGCACTGAGAGAACATGCAAACTCCACCCAGAAAGGCCCCGGACCGGGATTTGAACCAGGGACCCGCTTGCTGAGAGGCAACAGCTCTACCAGTTGTGCCACCCTGCTGCCCAATCTTGAAATAAATACAAATAAATCTTGAAATAAATAAAAATAAATCTTGAAATAAATATAAAATAAGTCTTGGGGGGAAAAAGCTATGGTAAAATTTTCTATTTATTTTTTATTTTTTTTAATAAAATTTGTTCATTCAAAAAATACAATACAAAACAATCCTATAAACGATAACATACAAAATATAAAAAATGAAAAGTAGCAGAAAGAAGAAAAAATCTTATTATATCTGCCCCTTTTTTCATGGGAACATTTGTTTATTTAATGGAATATTTATTAATAAATTTTAAATAACTATTTATTTATTTGAATTAATGAAATCATTTTCAAGGACCCCTGGGCATGTGATTGCCTGTATGGTAGATCCGGCCTTGATGAAATGGCTCCATAAATTTATTTATTCATTCATTTTATAATAATGAAATACATAACAATGAACATATATGTAACAAAAAATATTAAATATAAAATGAAAGGTAGCAGATGAAGAAAAAATCTTATTAAATCTGCTCTTTATTTATCTAATAAACAATTCAAACAAACGTTTCCTGTAAATAACAAAAACAAATAAATAACTCAATATATTTTACAACTTTCATACTATACTCATTAAAATACATTCATATATATTCATTTAACAATTTGATTTTAACCAGTTTTTTAAATACAAATATTGATTTGGCAGCCTTGACACAAGTATGATAACGTGATCATCATTGCTTAAAAAATGAAAAGAAATAAAAAGCTAAGCATTTGATTATTTATTGTTAAGAAAACTTCTTGATTAGGGTTTATGTTTTTTTTTTTTGTTGTTTTTTTTTAAAGGTACTGATTTACCTTAAGAGGTTTATAAAAACAGTAATATTCCTGCTCCCTGCGACAGCTAATTTTGAAAACATTAAAAAAAATGTCGAATGCACCGACCGTGCTGCTTCAATCCATCTGTTTGAATGTCCATTTCACATTTTCGTGTGTTACCTCAGCACCCGAACAACAATTAGGAGCTACTGAAACCTGAGCATGTAATAAACATCAATAATAAAGTTTTTTATGCTTTTCATGACAGGCTTTATCACCTGGGTTGGGTGTTCATCCTGTTAGTTTTGCTCCAGGCAAAAACTGATTATTCATAAAATAAAGCTGGAGCTTTAAGGACAATTAGTTTGTGTCTTAGCTGCAAAATTATGCAGACAGTAAATACCAGAGGAGTGAGGGCGGGTAGTGTTTTGGTCGCCTTCATGCCAATTTTTCCCGGTGAAACCTGCTTCATTAACTGAAGTTATGAGTTATGTCTGATGTATGATGCAAGTCAGGTGAAATATATAAATTTTGTTCAGAGCCTGAGGACTCACTGAGAGGTTTGATGTGTGTGAAACCGATGTGAACATGATGCTTTGGCTTATGCAGAACATGCAGGTTGTTGAACCGAACTCCCGCTCATCACAATCACGGTCGCCAAAAGTTCAATGTTTTCTTCTCGTGTTTGAATTTGCAGTGGAACTGGTCTAGTTTAGACTCCGATCACCACCATTTATATGTGTTTATCATTTGGACAAAGACTAATAATACGTCCAGAAGATTCTCATTATTGGGGTTTAGAACAAATGTTCATCAATATCTGTGACGACTGTTACAGTTTTTGTCTTGAGACTGTCTTGTTTACTTCATTCTTGCTGCTTTCTTTTATTCTATTTCTCATGCAACAGTAACTAAAAGGTCATTGTTTTTATTGTTTTTGGTTATTGTTATAAATCTTGTTTCACAATAGTATCTCTTATTTAATTTCTCATTTTAATCTTTAATCACTTTTTCCCTATGTTGATTCTTTCATTTCTCATTTAGAGGTTATTGTGTTTCAGCACTCTTTCATTTATACAACTCCAATTCAAATTTGTTCAAATTTAAGTTTAAACAGACTGCAATTATTTGCAAATCTCAATACTGTACTTCAAATTTTATTTATAACAGAACACAGTAAGCATTTCCAGTGCTGAAACAGATAAATTTTACTATCTGGTTTAAAAAAAAAAAAAAAAAAAAAAAAAAAAGGTCATTTTGACATTGATCGCATCAACACCTCTCAAAAAAGTTGGAACAGGGGCAACTTTAAAAGTAAGTTGTATGAATAAAAAAAAAACAGCTGGAAGAACATTTAGATGTTAGTTAGGTGAACTGACAACAAGTGATAAGAGCATTTTAGATAGGGTGAACTTCTTGGAAGTAAAAATGGGCGGAGCTTCACAGTCTGCGTAAAACTGCCTCTAAAATTAGTGGAACAATTTCAGAATACAGTATTATTCTTCAATGGAAAAGTGCGAAGACGTTGTGCATCGCATCATTTACATAGTTCATCAAAAGATTTCAAGAATCTGGAGAATGTTTGAGCTCAAAAGGACGAGGCTGAAAGTCGATAGTGGATGCACGTGATCTAAAGACTCTTGGGGGCCACGGTATTACAATATGGTCTGGTTCTGTTCTGGACATCTGTGAATGGGCTCAGGAACACTTCCACAAATAAGTGCTGGTTAAAGTTCTATCATGCATATAAGAATCTCTGGACTAAAACTCATTTAAAATAGACTGAGGCAAAGTGATTTTTTTTTATTTTTTTTAACGAAGAATTAAAATTTGAAATTCTATTTGCAAACCACAAGTAACAGCTCCATACAGGAGAGGAGACATTCTGACCGTTTACAGCACACAGATCGAATGCCTGCCTCTCTGATGGTATGGGGGTGCATTAGTGCCTCTGGCATGGGCAGCTTACACATCTGGAACGACACCATCAATGCAGGTTTTAGAACAACATATGCTTCCATTCAGACAGCTTGTTTTTTTTTTCAAGTCACAATGCTGAACCACAGCTGAAAAAAAAAAAGGTGTGCCGAATGTGTGAATGAACTTAATGCTCCCTGCATCTTCTCTAAGGAGGTAACGTAGTTTGAACCATGGTATTAAAGGATTATAAATAAAGCCTCGCTCTACAGCAGAGTAGCTCTGATGAAAAGTGAAGTTCCCTTTGAGGTGAGATCTGAGCCGTGAACGCTCATCTGTGTTTGATCCACTGTATGAATCGGTCTCTAAATCATATTAAATCATGTGACATCAAAGCCAAATACCTTCATATACCATGCAGCAAAATGACCTGAAATACTGCCCAAGAGACATATTGTTGGGTTTTTAAACTTTATCAATGCAGACCAAAACCCTCCATTTAGATCAGATTAATTTAGTGTTTCATCACAAACCTCACAAGCAGAAAACAGGAACCAAAAAAAGCATTAAAACTTATTTAACCTTATTAGCTTTTTATGTGTCCTCCATGAACCTGATGATCATTGCAAAAAAAAAAAAAAAAAAAAGAGAGAGATAAAACATTAAAATTTTGCTAATTAGATGAGCAAAAGGTCCACAATGACCTCGTTATTATGATGCTGCCAAAGGAAGCATCGTGAGTTTACTTCTTTTATGCATCTGTGGTTTGACATCTTAAAAGGATAAATCAGATTAAAAATAATTTAGCAATCCTTTTAAGAAAACATATTTAACGCTCAATGTTTATGTTCTATTAGAGCTCAGTGTGTGTGATGGAGATCAGTCTCAGCAACTCGCCAAGTTTTAGGTCAGTAGCTGTAAAGGAGACTGAATTAAATAAGAATTTTATTAATATTTGTCTAGTGATTAGATATTTTGCTTACAGTGAGAGCTGATAGGCAAAGTTTTAAAATTTGACATTTTGCAATGAAACGATGCTTGGCGCACATGATGGGAATGACTCTCAGCTACTACTGTCATGGTTTTCAGAAAATTTGGACATGCAGACCGACACAAGGAGCTCAAGAAAATAAAACTTGTTTTCTTTGAAACGACACAAAAAGGCTGACGCGTTGCAAAAATCCTGGAGATAAAAGACGACACAAAGAAGCACAGGGACCCACAAAAACACCCGACTGTGGCACAAGAGCCGCTAGTGCTTAATGGAGGATGTGGTTAAAGACTGAATGAGTGGACAGGAGCTATCAAGGCGTGGAAGCACCTGGCGTGATGGAAACAGGATGGAACAGGTGTGAGTGGGCGGGGAAGGAGCTGAAGGAGCAGAACGAACGGAGGAAACGTAAAGTCATAAAAGAAATCCATCCTTTCATTATTTTCCACTTGTGATGAAGTCGGGTCGCGGGGGCAGCAGCCTGAGCAGGGAGGCCCAGACATCTATTTCCACAGCCACCACCAACCGAGAGACAGTCTCTCCAGCGTGTCCTGGTTCTTTCTTGGGGTCTCCTCCCAGTTGGACGTGCCCCTCCCTATAGGTGCCCATGGAGCATCCTCAGCTGACTCTTCTTGATGTGGAGGAACAGCGGTAGGTGAGGGTAGGGACGTAAACCAACAGGTAAACAGAGCTTCACCTTACTGATCAACTCCCTCTTCACCACAATGGACCAGCACAGTGTCCACAATACTGCAGATGCCGCACCACTGTCAATCTCACGCTCCATTCTTCCCTCACTCATGAAGAAAACCCTGAGATACTTGATTTTCTGTCGTCGAACCGTGTGCATCCCGTTGTTTTGAACCAGCTCAGCTTGTTTTTAATCACATTTTAGTTAGAATTCAGAACCGACTGAGACACGAGACAGCAAACGTAAAAAGGAAGTGTTTATTTACAGAAGTGAATCTCAGGAACGCAGGAGGGAGCTGCAGGAGAGGTGATATTGTGAGCATGGTTCTGAAGAGGTTTGGCTGTACGTAGTCCAGAGGAGAGATTATTAGACTTGTCTATTCTGCTTTCACAGGTTGGGAGCGAGGACAAGAGGATTCCAGAGCAACGGGAAAACCAAGGACACCAGGTGAGTGGAAGATAAAGAGAGATTGGCAGAACGGTCTTAGGGCTGGATGGAAAGAAGTTGGTTGTCTTATGGACAAGGTTCCAGGTGACAGCTCCAAGGAGACTCGGGGAATGGAGGTCAGGAGACGACTTGAGGGTTAACCAGGGAACAAAGAACTGAATCTCTGGAGCTATGATGCAAGGTTAGTGTAATCTTAGACCACAAAGCTCTTCAGGACTGGACACAGAACCAGGTAATGGACAATGTTCCAGCAGAGTCAAGTTGACCCAAACAGCCTTAAATAGCGAGAGCTGTCAGTAGACTGGAAACAGCTGTGGATAACTGGGTATGCCCTGCTGCTCCAGAGCTGCAAGAAAGAGTTGGAACTGAAAAACAAACAAACAGAATCCCCACAGTTTGATTCTTATTCTGATGGATTAGTAATCCTTTTACTTTGCTGGTAATTTAACTACAGTATTAATTAAGATTGGTCTAGAGTTCCTTAAAGGAATGCATCTCTGCCTGTCCTGCCAGTAAGAGATTATCGTTTGTTGAGAAATGACAGACTTAAAGTCGTTTTGGCCAAACCTCAAAAATAACAGCATGCGCAATCTCATGAGATGGTGTGAGATGTCACACTCTAGTGTGTGTTGTGAATGACTCTAAGCTACAACCACATTGAACTTCAGCTAAAAATCTGTAAAATGGACTAATGTGCAATTTTTTTGTTTGTTTTTTGTGATTAGTTGTGTTAGCTGCTGCCAAAAAGTGAAAGACAAGTGAGTATTGGTATTGTAACAATATAAATCCATTTAGACTAAACAATAAAGTTCATGCACAATCATCCAAGTACCAAATCCAAAAATTCTCACCCGATTCGAACGTTATCAACCATTAAATAACCGTTACATATTATCATCCCTATTTGTAGTGGTCAGACTGCCCCTCCTGTACCTCCTATTAGGTTTAAAGGTACGTTGTTAGCCTTGGTAGTGATGATAATAAGCTCCGTTTTTAGCTTTGTTAGCGCTCATAATAGTTTCACGTGGTTAGATTTAGAGTAAAGGGTCTGGCGTTAGGTTGAGGGTCTTGGTTAGGTTTAGGCACAAGGGTAAGGGGGTTAAGTTTAGGGTTGG
>JARVLU010001462.1:9838458-9851956 GCA_031762415.1 Simpsonichthys santanae
TATGTGTTCATATGATTTCAGCAGTATATATATATATATATATATAAAAAACTTGCCTGACATTTGAAAAAAATAAAATAAAATCAACAACTTGGACAACTTAATTTGAATTAAGTGGCCACAGCATCAAATCAACGAGCAAAGAGGAGAAGAGCGTTTCATGGCAGCCTGACACAAACACTGACAAAGCATCAAGCTGCAGCAGCTTCTCCACATCCATGCTCACCTGCTTTGCATTCGCACGCAGCGTAAAGGTAGTTGTTGGTGCGCAGGAGCTTGCACTGTCCGTACGTCCCGCAGTCGTTGATGCACGGAGTCAGGTATGAGCGCATGTACACCTCTGCTGTTGTGTTGGTGCATGCTTCAAATCTGCAGAAAGCACAGGCAGGTGGATACAGCTGTCACCATGGTGACACTTTAGCTGACAACTGATGGAGTGTTTTATTTTTTGTTGAAATCATGAGCTGTTATATCGCAAGCCTAACATTAGGTTGACCTATTTAAGGAACTATTAATTAATAGGCAATAAACACAATCCCACACAATATTAATACATTTTTTATTCTTTATTGAACTTTTTTTTTTTCTATTATTATGTAAGTGTCTTTGGCTCCTTTATTTGACAACTTTATTTCTGTTTATTTTGCAAATCTGCTCCTTTTGCATTTAATGATGTTTGGCTTTTGCAGTGAATTAATACTATTTGTGGGAAAAGATGATGAGTTATATACACACATATATATATATATATATACATATATATATACTGTATATGTACAGTATATATATATATATATATATATATATATATATATATATATGTATATATACAGTATATATACAGTATATATAGTTTAGATATACTGTATATGCGACCATATGCTGGAGAAAACAGGCCAGATTGGAGGTAATTCCTTCATTGTTATCTGGACATTGTCAGCTTGTAAAAACATTTTATGACTTCTATGTCTTCTTTTCTGCAGGATGAATGTGCAGCCAAGCATCCATAGATTTATTCATATTTTAACTTAAATTATTCTCTTCAAAAGTCCGAGTGAAAGGTTTTTATTAACTTGTCATATTTACAATATTAAACACTGCAGAAATATAAGAATTCACAAGTGACCATCAGAACTTTCTGTTGCTCACAATTCAAGAATGTTTACAATCTGATTTATATATTTTTGTACAACAGCTGTAAGTTTGTCTGCCTCCTGTGAACCTGGCTGTCAAGAAGTGGAAGATGCAGGTGTGTGGTTACCATGGTGACCATATTGAGCCATTGAAAGCAGCTTGGGTCTCGTTACATATTTTTTATAATTTTTTTTACATGAAAAAAGTTATGTTTTTAATTAATATTATTTTTGATTATTTCAAAGCAATGTTGGAATTTTAGGCAGCCACCTTTGAAAATGATTTCAAATGCACATTAATATTAAGACGTTCATGTTTCACCGGAGACTGTGTTGATATTTAGATCTATCTGAAGATCAAAATGTAATTTTCTACTTCACATAAAGTATATTATGCTATTAAGGTACAAACTCCAATTTCATTAAAGGACAAATAAGAGCAGTTCTCTTGTTCTCTACAAACCAAACAAATAATAAGCTTTAATTTAACTTTTATGAGACATTTTGATCAAATAACTAAAATGGAAGTTTTCTAAATTGCTCCACATGTGATCAGAGGAAACTACCTCATTATTCTTTCCAAAGAGGTGTTAGAAAGAAAACAAATTAATTTTTATTCACCTAAAAAATATACTGTATATTATATATACTGTATATATATTTTTTGTTTGTTTGTTTTTGAAACAGTAATAGATAAAAATAATAATTCAAGTCAGCAACAGACAATGAAGCTCCAGGAAGTAACAAGTTTGGAGGATTTTGTTTGGTTTTTTTTTGCAATACTTTCCATTTTTTAATTACGAAATTGCTTTCTGTTGGATTTTTGCTTTGTTTCAAACAACATAATTACAGTTTTGAGAAGGAACTGTCACCAGTTTTAGTGTCGCTCCTTTTCTATAGCAAGACTGGACTGATTTAGTATTTAAAAGTGTGAAATGTAGCACACAGCTTTGTGAACGCTGTCACCATTTTCATACCTCAGCTAAGCTTTCGAGTGAGGATGAGACCATGTCCCACACCATCTGTTATTATCTGTAATTCAGATTCTGCTGAAACTCCCAGGAGGGCCACGGAAAAAAAGCCCATCCTAATTCAATTCTGTTCACATTTTTAGGCCATTAAATGTTTGGCACAACAGCTCAATCTATTGAAAGCCAAATATCTTGGAAGTTACAAAGAAAAAAAAAAAAAAAAGCA
This sequence comes from Simpsonichthys santanae, assembly GCA_031762415.1. NCBI lineage: Eukaryota > Metazoa > Chordata > Actinopteri > Cyprinodontiformes > Rivulidae > Simpsonichthys > Simpsonichthys santanae. Next base: position 9,840,789 of record JARVLU010001462.1, read on the forward strand.
AATTTTAATGAAAATATTCTGAAGATGTGCAAAAAACCCCAACAATTATTTAACATCTTGTTTTGTGATCATCTCCCTGCCATAAACTAAATATTGTCTCATCCAGGTTGCTGTGGGGTGTTGGGACTAAGCCTGAACTGATTATGAGACGCTCAAAAATTTATGAGCGCCAGTCAGCCAACTCCACTCCGTGAATTTTTGCTTGTAAATCATGTTGTTCTTTTTAGATATTTTGAGTTAAACCCTCTTGAGAGCACAGTTTACGCAGTTGTTTCCACTTTACAGCTGCAGCTGGTTATTCACAGAAACTGCTCACTTTCCTGTTAAGGGTTGGATTAGGAGAGTGATGCTCCTCCTGTGTTGTTAGAAGGGCTCTGACCTTTGGATAGAGCAGCTAAAGCCTAACAGCATTTGTTGTTTTTTTTAAAGGACTAGTTCAGATCTTTTGATGTAGGGTTCTGTGGAAAGGCTAAAAAAAAAAAAAAAAATAAAAAAAAAATAAAGCATTTGCATTACATGGTTGTTCAAATAGAAATATTTAGAATGCATGCAGGAAGTGCCACCAGCTTGCTCAGCCAGTGCTACAGCTACTCCTGAGGTACACTTACATATAACTATAGAGTTCATTGCAAATTACCATGTAATGAAACACTAAAGATGATGTAATGGTTTATAAGATAGTGTTTGCCTGACACTATAGAATTGTTGAAGATTAGAGTTGTTTTAAAATGGAAGTAATGGCCCCACTTGGACTAGTCATTAACCCTTCAGTCTGCTCAGAATTATATTATACAAGTAAATTTATCAAAATTGAAGCAGTTCTAAAATGCTGTCTAAAACAGGTACAGTATTAATGTGTCATACCTGTTCTGCAGCACCTGAAAAGATGGGACCTCATGTATGAATGAGTCTGCAACTTTTGTTCTGAAAATTGGTGTGGGGACAAACTGAAAAATGTGTACGCATAAAAATATTCAGCCAAATCCAATTCTGCGCATGCATATTTCTGCGCACCTTTCTTACATATATCCAGACAAACGTAGGAAAAAAAAAAGAGCACGAGACACCTTCCCTGACACGCGTCCATTTAAGCAGATGCAAATTTGTCCTTCGTAGGAAAATTAAGAATTTTGTGAGTCAGAGATACTCCGGAGTAAGTAGTGGTGTGTAAGAATATGTTTGACACACGTGCACAAAAAAAAGTGCTTATGTGTGAAGATGGAGTTAAACAAAATGAACTGGGGGGCGCTGATCTGCTGGCGGCGCACTTCTGAAGCATTTACACCTTTACACATCACCAAAATTACTGTAAACACACACCTATATGTTATGTTATTTATGTTTATCTACATTTATATAGTGTACTGCATATATTACTGGTCTCTCTTGTAAATGAGTCCCTGAGGCTCAGTGGGATTAATCTGTAAAAATAAAGGTTGAATGAATGAAAAAATACAGAGACTTGATAGAAATTAGAGGCTTATTAATTAAACAGTTGATGTCAATAAATGAGAAGCTGTGCATCAACAGTTTCAGCAGTGATGAAGAAGATTTGGTATATATCTATCATGTCGATGAGGTCGTCCCATACAGCTGATATGGCACAGTTTGGGAACAACTGTGAAATACGTGATCAGTATTTGGTCAGTGTGATCCACAAAAACTCACTGCCTCCCAATTCTTCTATTGGTGATGTCCTCCAGCAGTGCCATAACTGCCATTATTCCACAACCACGCACAACTTTGCACAGCTACTTATGAACATATGTCATTGTCTGCACTTTGATAACCCAAGGAACCCTCACGGATGAGGTATTCTGAATTAATTTGCTGATCCAGCATTGGTTTAATTTCTTACTGAGAATAGAGTTGACCCTTAGACAATTCACATGCACTTTATGCACCACATCACATATGTCTGTGAGCCTTACAGGCATATGTGATGTGGTGCATAAAGTGCATGTGAATTGTCTAAAGGTCACTGATGTGTGTTTACATGTATTACCTGTACAGGGATAGCACTTAACTGTTTACATGTACAAGGACAGAGATAAGGTCGAGGAAGGGCAGCCTGCTTGGGACGAGAAAGTCACGGTTCGACTCCCAGCCATTTCCACATGTCGTGGTGTCTCAGAGCAAGACATCTAATCCCTAATTTACTCCCCGGGAGCTCAATAGCTGCCCACTGCTCCACCTGGGCAGGTGCGATGGGTTAAATGCAGAGAACCAACTTTGTCATGGGAAGATACAATAACATGTAGCACTTAGCTTTTAACTAACAAGTGACGAAAATATAAGAAACGTTGCAGTTTAGATTGGAGTGATGTTGTTTGGATCATGTTTGAGGTGTGTTATGTGATGTGTTTTATGAAGTTCAGCTTCATCGTTTGGATTTCAAACCATAACTGCTTGCACCGCCCGTGCATGGAAACTGGTGCACGCAATGTTATTGTGCATACAAGAGGCCCCTGAACTGTTGCTTTTTGCTAAGCTATAAAAATCATTAATTTCAAGTTAAGAGAGAAAATATACTTATCTCAACATGTCTACCCATTCACGTGAAGACATAATAAATGTGAAGTTACTCAGTGATTCCTTATTTTATGTAGATGAATTAGGTTTCCCAGTGAAGCAGTTTAGCCCATCTTACCCGTGTTCAGTGGCACATAGAGAGCGCAGACTAAGGTACCAAGTGCCTGTTTGGGGGTAGGGAATTCTCAGTTTGGTAATATTAGCAGAGACGTTCACAGAGAGGAAAAAGCCAGCCATCGATTCTAAAAATAAAACAAAAATAAAAACTGTTAGCTTACGAGTTGTTGCTCTAGGAATTTTCTTGTTCACCCAAATGTAAATTTGACATACCTGATTCGCAATTCAGTGACGAGTTTTCTCGCAAGAAGAGAGGCATCCCGTGGTTAAGGCAACCAAAGACTGTGAGATTAGCTCCTTTCAGGGTAGACTGCAAGAAGAAACAGAAGCAAATGCCAATCAGTCTGTACAACCTTCATCTGCTGCCATTGTGCTGGTGAGCTAACACTGTTCATGATTACCTCAGGCCTTTTTTTTTTCCTCTCCAGCCATGAAATTGTATACTTTGAAACTAACAAATCAAGGGAAGCTGCTCTCCCTCTGTCTGCCAAAAGATCCTTAATGAAGATGTCGGCAGTTTCTCTCCTCAAAGCATCAATTATACAATACCATCCAGAAGAATTCTTCAGGTGCTATGATGCATATGCTAATGCAAAGTGGCTTGTCCTGCAGGGAGGTGAGACAATCCGACTCTGCGTCAAACTTGGAACAGCATGAGTGTAAATGGCAATGAAAAGGATAGATGTATTCATAAAACATTAGAGTGCACGCAAGCACCTCATCTGACACTACAGGGTTCAAAAATCCCACTTAGTCACAGTGTTGCTGTCTTTTGCAGTGAAGAAGAGGTGCAGCTGAGCAATGGAGTGTTTTACAACTAATATGAAAAGTGTCCAACTAAGTTACCGAGCTAGAACGTGCCCTCGGAAGAAGTCATTCCATCAGAGACAACAAACTTTAGAGAACAGGATTCAGTTCATTAAATGGTTTTGTTTTGAGTCCAGAGGGAAATATGTCTGACGGTGAGGACAACTTTAGGCAATTATTTCTGGAATAAATAAAATCTTTGTTTCCCACCCCCATGGCACAAAATGAACATAATGTATATGCAGGGAGTTGGGTAGGTTGTTGATTAATGCCATGCCTGAGAAACACTTTGCCAGGTGCTGAGATTTCAGGCTTCCTAAACTCACCATCTGGCCTGTACTCTCTTGGTACTAAGACTAAATCACGTCCACTGGCATTCTGAAATTGTTCCTCCTCCCATCTCCCTATATTTCATCTTTACTCCCCCTTCTTACAGTTTGAAGGAGGAGGATTAAGAAGGAAACGCTCAAGTGTGGAATACTGAAAGGCGCCCTCTAACAAACACAGGCCCAGAGAAAGCAAAAAGAGGGTAAGAAGTCCTTAAAGCCAGATTCTCTGTTTTCAGTTCAAAAGGCTGAGAGAAGAGAGTTTTTTTAATTTGTTCTAGCAGCAGCATGTCAGTGTCGGTGTGACGCTTGATCCTCTGCTTTGATCCAAACCAAAATAACTCAATGGCTTTTTGATGGGTTGCAGACATTTTCAACAGATATTTAACGCATAATGAAGGTGAATCCAAATGATTTTATGGTGTTATCAGCAGACATTAGCATTCATTGTGTCACCAGGGATGAATCTTACTGTTTAAGACATCTGTTTGGAGTTTAAATACAAAATAAATACTGTAAAACGTCCAATAAATGTTTCTATTCTAAATAGATTCACCGTATTGAGTTGGATGCCTTTTCTCTTAGCATCAGTTCAAACATAAAACTGTTGCTTGTTGCTTTTAAACAGAAATAAGTGTGACATTCCACTCGATCTCATCTTTTTAAATGATGCGTGAAAGATTTGAAGGACTGCCATTCAAACCTTAAAAATGTACCTTTTTTTAACAAAGAAAGTGATTTTAGTGGCATTTCTTTTCCGACACAGTGAGCTCCCTTACTGTGATCATGAAGCAAAAAAGGACAAGCTGAATGAAATAAATTGTATTTTGCACTCTTATGAATGGAATTATGAATTTGCAGAATTATTCAATCATAATTCCCTTCATTAGCTTGAAAAGGGGAAGGCATCATATGAACAGCTGGATGAAATTTTGTCAATCTCTTGAAAAGAACAAGTGAGTCAACTTGATTCAAGATGGCTGCCAAAGCCAGATGATTTTAAATAACAAACAGTTGGTCAGCAGCAGGAAGCATGACGTGCTCTAAAACTTCCTGGTAGACAGCTGCGTTGACCTTGGACCTCAGAAAACACAGTGGACTAACACCAGCAGATGACATGGCACCAAACCATCACAGACTGTGGAAACTTGACACTGGTTCTCAAACAACATGGATTCTGTGCCTCTCCTCTTCCTCCAGACTCTGGGACCTTGATTTCTAAAGGAAATGCAACATTTACTTTCATCAGAGAACAGAACTTTGGACCACTCAGCAGCAGTCCCAGGCGAGACACTTCTGATGCTCTCTTGTTCAAGAGTGACTTGACACAAGGATTGTGATGGCTGAAACCCATGTCTTGCATACGTCTGTGCGTGGTGGTTCTTAAAGCACTGACTCCAGCTGCAGTCCACTCTTTGTGAATCTCCCCCACATTTTGGAATGGGCTTTGGTTCACCATCCTCTCCAGGGTGCGGTTATCCCTATTGCTTGTACCGGTACACGTTTTTCTACCACATCGTTTACTTCCCTTCACCTCTCTATTAATGAGCTTGGACACAGAGCTCTATGAACAACCAGCCTATTTATCAATGACTTTTTGTGTCTTGCCCTCCATGTGCAAGGCGTCAATTGTCGTCTTTTGGACAATTGTCAAGTCAGCAGTCTTCCCCATGATTGTGTAGTCCACAGAACTAGAGACCATTTAAAGGCTTTTGCAGGTGTTTTGAGTTAATTAGCTGATTAGACTGTGGCACCAGGTGTCTTCAATATTGAACCTTTTCACAATACTGTATTCTAGTTTGCTGAGATACTGAATTTGAGGTTTTCATTATTGTCAGTTATATTAATCAACATTAAAAGAAATGTAAACTTGAAGTATACCACTCCCTGTGTAATGAATGAATATAATGTATGTTTCACTTTTTGAATGGAATTACTGAAATAAATAAACTTTTTCATGATATTCTAATTTTATGATCAGCACCTATATGTTAATATTATATTAATATTAATCACCTAGTAGGCTGCACATCCTTTGATTTTATACTAAGTTTGTCAATTTCAATGATAGACTCATTATAACATAAACTTTGTTTATAATGATTAAAGTACACTAAAACTTTGATAAACTTCTATTTGTTTGAAAATGTTTGAACTTTCAAATGTGTTTTTGTTTTTAAATGTTTTAAATGATGATTTTTAATCTTCCTAACTGCCATATATATATTTAGGTGAGTCTTAAGTGTAGGGGTTTTTCTATTCTTTTGTTTCCATGTAAAAAACAAAACAAAGAAGACGTTTCAGGAATGAAAACAATAGTCATACGTTTATATCAAAACAAGATTTTATTGCATAAACATATACAGTATAGGTATGTATATATATATTTTAGATGAAACAGGTTAACCTTTGCATTTTAAATATCTGTTGGTAACTATTGCTGTTTTCCTTCTCCTTTTCTAAGCAGCATGCCAACGTTGTTTTACGTAAGTGTGTTTAGTTTTTATCTCTTTATAATCTACAACTGGTAAAAACATGTTTTGGTAAAAACAAATATTAAAAACATGAAAACCACCAGCTGGTCCTCCCCTGTTGCTGATGTATGGTGTAATAATGTAAATTCTAGAAGGGGCAGAGAGGAGAAAACTCCCTCACATTGTCATGCAAGGACGCCGGAGGAAATGTTTTGACAAAGTGATCGACGCTGGTTTCAGAAGGGTCATGGTGCCGACACACAGGAGAAAAGGTATGGTCCATTAGTCAAATGTCAGTGTGCTGAAAATTCTAAAGACAAATCACCGTATGAGGACAACTAGCATACATTATACAGAGGTTTGTCCGGACTATGAGGCAGTGAGGAGATTGTGTTTAAAGCAAAAGTGGCAAAACACATAGTCTAATAGATTCAGTGTGTTTATCCATCCACAGAGGCCTGCAGACTGTCCCAGAGGCAATGTGAAACAGAGATGATGATGATAATGTGACCTTGTGTTTGCATATTTGTGAAAATGCCCTTTTTCTGAGCTCCAATTTGATTAATTGCTGGTACAAACGATAAAAATGGCTATTACAGTAGAAATAGGAAAGTTGAACGTGACAGTAGCACGTACATAATTATACAGATGTGCCACCAAACAAAAAGAGAGTCAAACTCTCATTCTTTAGACATGAAAACCTTAACATGCACAACGATTTACAGTATTATACAGGTTTACCTAGAACATAGAAAGCTTTTTTTAATGTTTTCCTTTGTTGTTGTTGCCTCTTTATCTTTTCACACAACCATTCAAAAACATTTCATGTTTGCAGTTTCACATTTTAATGATAAATCTACTTGCGCCGAATCTGCCCAGAAATTAGACAAAAGAACCTTTAAGGGACAGTTTAGATTTGTTAAAGTGGGGTTCTGCGGAAAGATTATCAGTATAGTATAGTATAGTATAATATAGTATAGTATAGTATAGAATAGTACAGTATAGTATTCTGTAGTATGTATTGGATAGTATAGTATAGTATAGTATAGTATGGTGTAGTATGGTATAGTGTAGTATGGTGTAGTATAGTATAGTACAGTATGGTATAGGATGGTATAGTATGATATGGTATGGCATGTTATAGTGTGGTATGGTGTAGCATAGTATAGTATAGTATAGTATAGTATAGTATAGTATAGTATAGTATAGTATAGTATAGTATAGTATAGTATAGTATGGTATGTATGGCATAGTGTGGTATAGGATGGCATGATATAGTATAGGATAGTATGGTATAGTATAGTACAGTATAGTATAGCACACTATTATACTAGTATAGAGTGGTATGGTATGGTATAATATACTGTAGTATGGTATAGTATTGTACAGTATAGTATAGCATATTATATAGTACTGTATAGAATGTATAGTATAGTATACTGTAGTATGGTATAGTATATTACAGTATAGCACAGTGTAGTATAATTTACTGGAGTATGATATGGTATAGTATGGTATGGTATGATAAAGTACAGTACAGTATAATACTGTATAGTAAATTTGGGAGCCATCTGCTTGTTGAGTGAGGTTGAGACCAAAGTGGATTGTTGTTGTCTTGAATCAAATCCAGACTTTAAATAGTCACAGAGGTGGAATATTAATTTATAATAAAGTATTGCTCTCATTTTCATATTACATGATCATTTATATTGATGTTTGTGTACTTTTAGGCACATATAGCAGCAGCAGATGACCTTCCAGAGCAGCCTGGCATCACTGTTGTGGATGCTTTGGTGATATGATTTTCTTGTTTTAAATGTGCCCTTGTTCATTTCTGCCTAGGCAGTTAGTTTCTCCTCATCTAAAGTACCCAGTTTGCTCATTCACACACTCCTGTCATTCATTATAATCTTCTCAGCTGCTCTGACTCACTAATTAACCCTCCTAATGAATTAAAAACAGCCCCTGCCCCAACACACACATGCTAGATCAGATCTCCTGTACAAAAGTAAGTCTGTTATTTGGATTTATACCTGACTACATGTTTTGGGTTCTTAACAACAAATCCATTACACCTGCATTTTTGAAGAAATAATTTTTTTCTGCTAAATTAAAATTGAAAAGTGAAGTTGGTGGCAGTGCCAAGATTTATAAAATAGTGTTCGCATAAATTATGACATTCTTCAGATTGAGGTTGATTTAAGACCATGGCAACACACTAGGACTAGTTGTTTTCTCATTTATTCAATCAGAATTTAAGCCTATTTCTCCAACGTGAGCTTGGTCCAAAAGCTATCTATGACAGGTAAGATGTTAATTCTTTATAACCTTTGCACAGAACCTCACTTCAAAAGATCCAAACCTAAGCTATACGGTGTTGTACAGTCTAATAGTATGCAAACAAAGTCACACTCATGTTCTGACATTCTGTAAAGACGAGCAATGAACAGATGCAGCACTGCATCTGCAAAAAGCGGGTCAGTTTAGTTCTAATAAAACTACGTACAGAATTAACACTTTCACACAATGTGAAGTCATTTAAATATTGCTCCTTGTCACTGTCCACATATAGTTGTCTATAAACTTGGATATTTGTTGGGAAATGCAGGTTATTTTGAGACATTTCCAGTGTTTGCAGATAAACGTCATCATCACTCATTTAGGGTTAGGGCTATTCTCAAATATAATTTATGGTATAGAAGAAATGCTTTAGTTGTTCCTTAAAAGGAAAATAATGTTTTAAGGAACTTTGAAGGATTTCATTGATAAAATAAAACTGCTTTTAAATTCAGACCATAAAACGATAAATAATAAATAGATACGACCCTCAGAAAGTATTTCGGTGTTTGTTTTATCATCCAGTCCTGAGCAGCAAAGTGTAAATTGTGGAGAAAAAAATGTCTTTCACAGAGACAAGACAAACTAAACTTGCAGAAGTGACCAAAAATATTAAATCAATCAATCAATAAAACACCTAAATAAAACACACTAGACTCAGTGGTCATTTATACATTTCTGACTGCAGTTTTAATGTTTACCACTAGAGGGAAACCTTTCCCCAAGAAAATGTCTGCTTTCTGTAAGGACATCTCTCCTGTCCATCTGATAAAACACCATTTTTTTTCTTCTTTTTATGCATTTTGCTTTTAAGAGGAGTAATACATTACACAAGCTAAGTAGCACTATATATACAGTGAAATCCATGGGGAGTTAATGGTAGTGTATATACAGCACTGGCATGCTTTTATTTTTACCACATGGGCCGTGTCATAATAAAATGTTGAGACAAAACCTGTTTTCTTTGTTTGTTTTTCCTCTTCTTTTCCCACTTCTTGATATTTTACTCCTCCTGGGCAGCACGAGCAACTAAGAACTGTGCACAACTCTGTCTTTTATGTGCCACACAAATGCAACATGGTTAATCAATCAAAACTGAGCAGAGCAATGGCTCTTAAGCGTGCACTGTGCTTTAAGTTGTGCTTCCTCCAGATACATGTGAAGATTTCTTATTTCTTGTACAATTAGCAGGCTGATCTGAGGATGTATAAATGCTTCACACAGAATGTGACACTGGCACAGCTACATGAAATGTGAAGAATTTGCTGTGTGTTTAAATGCTTTGACCAAATAGTGCTCACATGTTCTCCGTCACACTAAGTCCACCTTTTGTGGGGTAAATATACAGTTGTCTACAATAACTGTGTGTTTTGAAAAATAAAAGTAAAGCTCAAAGCACCTGATAAACATCCCTTAACATCCAGAATAAGAAAATCAAGTTTAAAGGGTGGGTTTGGTCTCAAAAACAGCAATGCATTCGTTCATCGTCGTCGTTTGTACAAAACCGTAACACGTTAGCAGTTCAGGTTTTGTTTGTGTCCAGGAACTCTTGCAGAACAAGCTCACCTTCCCACATTTGACCGACACGGTCGGCTTCACACGTAAAATAAAATCAATTGAATAGAAAACACAACTGATTGTTTTTCAAGAAGTGCTTGGGTTGTGGCTGGTCCAGCTTTGGCTGCAAAGACAAAGATGGGAGGTCATGGCTGTTTTCTGTCCACCTCACGTGCTCACAGTGCAACTGGTTTTCCCATCACTCCATGCCGTTTCGCAACATCTGATTGGCCGCGATGAGCATGACACTGATGATGAAAGCCATGGCGAAGGCGCAGATCAGGCTTTTCCTGACGCAGGTTTGTCGATTCTTCTTCTTAGGATGGACTGAAAGAACAGACGAGAGTGTTATTAGTTTAAAAAAAAAGTACATTATTTATTCACGGGAAGTTTTAAATTCATTAAGGCTCGTTTTGTTTTGCACATGTAGGACTTGTTCACACAGATCTAAATAAAAATAAAGAACCCAATTGATAAATTAATAAAATGTGAGAGTCAATGCAGTATGTGAATCTAATGTGAAAATTAATAGGAGTTTTCAATCAATAGGAATCAAGAATGTGAAGGCGCTCTGATTTAAAGAGCAGCAGTTTGTCAAACTTCACCACATAATTATGTTTATTCATCATTGCAGGAACAACAAACAAACAAAAAACAGTTTCTGATGATACTGGAATTTTTTTTTACAGTGATCTTGTCCAGACTCTGCACAAATTAAAGCAAATCTTAAAAATGTTTAAAACACTGCGGCAGCACGGTGGCTCAACTGATAGATAGAGCTGTTGCCTCTCAGCAAGAAGGTCGGTGGATCAAATCCCGGACAGTGGTCTTTCTGGGTGGAGTTTGCATGTTCACTCCGTGCATGCGTGGGTTTTCTCCGGGTACTCCAGTTTCCTCCCACAGACCCAAAACATGCATGTTGGGCTGATTGGTAACTCTATTTGTCTCTAGGTGTGAGTGAGAGAGTGAATGTTTGTTTGTCTCGTTTGTCTCTATGTGTCCCTGTGATGGACTGGAG
>JARVLU010001462.1:9852056-9862930 GCA_031762415.1 Simpsonichthys santanae
TTAGATAAAAAAATACACTCAAAAAAAAAAAAAAAAAAACATAAAATGCTGCATAAAAAAGTCAATGTGATGTGTGATGACATCACTGGGTGCGGCGCCGTAAGTCCGAGTTGCCGTAAGTCGATGGCGCCGTAACTCGAGGACTGCCTGTGTCTCAAAAACCACTTGGTGAATTTTAATAAAACTTCCACCAAGTATTCAGTGGATGAATATCTAGAACTGACTATTAGCAGAATTAGCCCTACTCAGGATGGCCAAGACAGTTAATCAAAACTTCACTATGACTACATCTTGTCCGCTTTACAGATTTTAGCTCAAACTTGATGTAGCAGAAGCTGAGATTCTGTGATCTCACAATCTTGTATGAGATGGTGCAGAATGTCATTTCCAAGCTTGTGACTCCACACACTCTGGACATTTTTGAATTGATAAAGCCTCTGGGATGGGAAGCGAAACATCTTCAGCTTCATAATAGAAGTTCCGAGTTTTTTTTTAATTTTTTTTTTTTACTTTTTTTGGGGGGGTGGGGGGAACTCTCATTTCTTAACTACAGATGATCTTATTCCTATTAGGTATTCCTTTAAGAAAAGCTTGTCATCAGCTTAATTGGTCACTTTCTCGCAACACTCCTGATACCAATCAAGCAAATATTTGTGCAGCAAAGTTGCAAAACTAGAATGGACTTCACTGACTGAAGTGAGTTTTTGTGCCGTTAAACAAAATCTGTACTTACAATATTTTGTGAAGATTTAGGTTTCTGCCATATCCAATAAAAAACTAAACCCGAGGTCATTTGACATGAAGTCCAATATTTTGCAGGTAAAGAACATTAGCACATTGTACTTTTAGTACTTTACATATTTTGTGCATCTTGATGCAAGAAAACTGCTAGAATATCTAAAAATAATCAAACAAGGAGGAATATTTTAATTCTAAAGAGCTTCCATTGATCCTCAAACTCTCCTGTACTTCAGAGAAACAGTTTGACTCGGTGCATCTGTGCTTCTGAGTTACTGTTATCTCGACAGGAGATCATTTCTCAGATGATCTTTTCCTTTACTGCCTGTAAACATCATTCTCCACCAGGAAACACTCAGAATCAAGGAAGCACGATTATCTCGAGATGCAGATTATTATTTGGTGATATAAAGGTTTAATCTTTCTGCAATGCATCATCTGCAGAACACTCTGTTTTGCAGAAACCAGGGAACAGTTCTGCAGCAGCTCCAGTCTGCAGACTTGTTTGACAACTAGATTAAAATCTACCTGATAACGTTTGAAGCTTTATTTGTTTTTCAGCCCCGTCTGCCTTCAGCACTCAACATCTTTACACTTCAGGAACAGAGAGCAGCCCCTTTCAGAGCATTTTAAACATCGCTGGAATGATCTTTGTTGTCAGGCCATTATGTAATTTGTTGTTAATTAACAATCACTTCTCGCTCGTGTTTAAGGCCCCATTATAAATTCATGTCTGGGATTTTAATGTTAATTTTGCACAAGCTGATATTTGCTGCCCGTGCGTGTAAAACACTTTGTGACAATGTTGTGAACGTTGCTAAATTAATGACATTTATTACAGTGATTTGTATGCCTGATCCATTATGCTTTTGTTAGTTATGATGGGTGAATGTGAGTGGCAGAGACATAATTCAGTCACAAGGGCCATCTACCAGTAAATTAATAATCAAGGCTACAAACTAAAAAAAGATATATAATGGTAAACATTCAGAATAGCAAAATGTATCTGCTTGCAAAATTATTAATACAATATTTCACAAACCATTGTATAGATTTTAATGAATCTTTCGCAAAGTGATTGTGTGGATATTTACAGCTGGTCTACTTTTGGAGACAACCTGACTCAAGATGGCCGCCACAATTTTAATCCTATAATCGATCTTAGCGAACACAAAAATGGGTATAACTTGGTCGATTTTGCAAATATTGAGCAATAATTTAATGTGATGGCGGCCAGTATATACTGTATATATATGGCTGCCGCATCTAACTAACATACACAAAAAAGCCTTCAACTCGGTCAGTATAGCAAAAATTGGGCCAATATTTGTTGTGGTAGTAGCAGAGAGTCTTGCACAATATACACTTTAAGCACTAACAGATTATCAAAAGTCTTTGTTTAAACCTTTGTTTTGCAGAATGGCAGGTGACATGCTTTTCTTCAAATATGCTTCTCTGACTAATGGACTGTCTGACAGATGGATATTCATTCATTCATTCAACCTTTATTTAGGCAAGTTAATCCCATTGAGCCTCGAGGACTCATTTACATGGATATGGATAAAGAACTGAATAATCTTGTTCACATAAATCATCAGACGTAAACTTTAGTGAGTTTTGATGCATCTCTCAGAGATTGTTATGATGCGGCCCGACTTGACTGCATTCATGACATTAATAAAGAAACGCACACATGTTTTTATGAGTTCTCCCAGCTGATGGTAGATATGAGAGTCAAAACCAATTTCTTTCTTAAAGAGGTCTCCAAAGACCTCAAAAGACTTTTTTTTTTTTTTTTTTTGCCAAGATCTAGGGAGGGATTATGAAAACATTTCTGATTGTGCCCGAAAGCACTGTGACCTCTATTGTCATGAAATAGCAAAAGGATTTTCTGGAACTATCTAAGAATTTTCAGATTAGGAGCTGAGCAGACGATCTTCCTACACTGAGATGAGGAATGAAGGTCAAAAAGCTGATGATCATCATGTATCCTGGGATGTGAGATCCAAGGTTCATTCTTACAGATGGGTGACCCCCACGGAAGGACAATTATCAGCGCGGCAATCCTTCAGTCACACAGTTACGGTAGAAAAAGCAGACAGAAGCCATTATTCATTCTGAGGTATGTGACAGTCCACTGGGTAAAACTCTGTTCGCATAATAAAGGTGAGATAAATTATGCTTGATTTTACCGTGAGGGAGCGTGTCTGAAAATTTGGCAAAATAAAGACAAAACTATCGATTCCCAACAGTTTGTGGATAAAATCAGGCAGCTTGCTTCAACTCAATAAAATCCACTCTGACATTATGACAGCAGCATCATTTTTCATTTTTACTTTTACTTGATTTGATGGTGAAAACACTCAGTTTAGTTGAAACCAAATGCAACGAAATATCGACTGCTGAAGAGCTCAGGCTGATCATTTCAACAAGACAAGAACCTGAGGTGTGCTGTCAAAAAGACAGAGACATTTTTATTTTTTAGTTTCTTTGTTTCTTTAAAACAAGTTTTAACATTTTGGAGGTACATCCAGAATCTAAACCTGAACTAACGGGAGTATCTCTGAGCAAAATTTAACATAATGATGCATCAGCCAGTTAATCAGTTGTAGATGTCTAAACAATGATTTATTACTACCGATCTGTTGGTACTCAGAATATATGTTGGGAATCACTGTCTGCTACAACCACAACAAGTTTTAGCTGAATATCTCTAAAACTGACAGAGTTATAGTCATTTATTCATTCAACCTTTATTTACACAGGTTAGTCTCATTGAGTCATGAGGAGTCATTTTAAATAAAGAACACTGATGAGGTACACAACAAACAGTCATAAAAAGCGTATTAAATGAATAGTAAATAAAAGTAGTGATATAAAACTAAATAAAAATAAGCTACATTAGGAAACAAGGTAATTCGTAGATAAGATAGAAAGACTGGTGGTACCAACTTCCTGAACAACATCCCTTTGGTTTTATAAGCATTTAGCACCAGTTTGAGACAGAACAAAATTGACTGGATGATGTCAAATCAGACTGTAATGCTGGAAAACATTAGCAACTGTTTTAGCTAGACAATAAACAACTGTACTGTGAGCATGTAAGCATGCATCAGGAATGATCTGACCTACATTACTTATGTAGATTGGAAAGAGGAGGGGTCTTAAGACTGAGCCTTGCGGTACACCGCTGTTAACAGATAAATGGAAGAAGTACCATTGTGTTGAACACATTGCCTCCGATTTAAGAGATTTATGTGTCTGACTTTGGTGGCGAGTGAAAACAATTTAATTATATATCTTTTTTCTTCCTTCTTTACTGGTTAATTTACCAAACTGTGATATTTTGTCTGCTCCATGTCTGCAGGGAACATCACAGCAAGAGAGCGTGCATGAAGGAAATGTTCAGCACTGGATGCTCTTCCTGACACAACCTGGGCTCGAACATGCAGCCTCGGGATTACATTACTAACCACTGAGCCACCGCATCCTCAATTTACATTGAAGCAATGATCAGTGTAAAATACACTCATTACACAAGTTTTATTTTCTGCTTTTAAATCAAGCCCTACCTAAAGCGAGCTTTGAAAGATGGCCTTGAATTGATTAAATCGATACAACACCGCCTGAGGTGTTCGTGGAAATAGGAGCCATATGCATTCCTTTCACACTTCGGCTGATGTAAGTCAGACACGGAGCTCCGGCTATTGTCTCCTAAAGCTGTGCAAATCTGCCAAAGTCCCCAAACTGGCAGTGGCTGACTGAATTCTTTTACAAGCAAGAGACGGATGATCACCGAGGGGGCAGAAATGTGTCCATAAAGTAATATACCGTGATACCTCCTCCCAAAAAAATCCATCTTCCAATCATCCCAAACAGGTTTCATCACAACGTGCTGTCCTTGTGACTCCAGCAGAGGCAAAATCAGCCGAATAAGTCAATACTAAGTTCTGGAAATAAAGGAGTTCAGGGTTAAACACAGTCAGACTGAAAGGATTCAGAGGTTCTTCCCACAGGACGGGCTCAACCCCACACACGATCACGAGAACAACAAACACCCACATTGACACGGACCTCTCGCCGAGCGATAGCGTCGACCACAAAGTCCTGAATAAACTCACAATTTAATTACAGTCAATTATTTCACCACATTATTGGCCCACTGTTTGTGTGTTTCCCTGACATTTGGGGAAATAGGCTTGTCTGCTTTCATAGCGGGGGTTGGAGGGAAGGATCGATTATCAATTTCATCTCCTTGTGTTCAGTGGAGATGAAGGATGTGTTTAGCCTCGCCTATCGCACATCGTGAAGGCAGAGAGGAGCAGCCACATTTCCCTCGATAGGTTTATCTAATAAATTGGTCTGTTTTGTTGATTAAACCTTAAAGGGATATTCTGCTCATTTAAAAAAATGATTTATTGTCTAATAGTTATCATTAATTAGTACTTTATCAGCCAGGACATCCGTAGTAGAGCAAAGAAGCAAATGTTAATCCAAGCTAGGCTAATGGCTAACCCAATGAGGACAACGCTTTCACAAAAACCACATAGAAAAATACAACAGCTAATATTAAACCTCCACACTTTTGCACGGCCCTGAAGCTTTAGTTTATCAACGTTCTCTCAGCTGAACGACGTCTGTGTTCCTCGTGAATGTACGTGTGAGGAGTAAAGACAGAGAATATCATGTTGTTGGTGCTGAGGCTGCTGAATCCATCACTCCACCTGATCAGCACGAGCAGTCAGTCCAACTCCCAGTGGTACTGACTGGAGTTAGCCATGAGCTAAACCTTTTGTATTTTAATTAGAATAATAAAATTAAAGCACATCTGGCATGCATATCCATCCTAGCCAATAAATGTTTAACCTCAAGTTTTAAGGATTTATATATAATTTTAATATGCAGTAGTCCCTCGTTTAAGTGAAAAACCGCAAAGTAGGAATAGTAGTACCGTATTTTTCAGACTATAAGGCGCACCGGATTATAAAGGCGCATTAAGTGAAACTAAAACATTTTGACAGATTTTGAGCACAGTGCACCACGTAAAATCAGTTCAAGGTTAGTAAGCACAACCAGAATTAATACACAAGGTGCACCGGATTATAAGGCTCACTGTTGATTTTTGAGAAAATTAAAAGATTTTAAGTGCGCCTTATAGTCCGAAAAATATGGTACAACTGTTCAGTAGTTTATTTTACAGATCTCACTTGTAAATGAGTCTTCGAGGCTCAATGTGATTTATCTGTTAAAATAAAGGTTGAATGAATTTTAGTATATGTACAGTATATGTACAGTATATACAGTACATATGTATATATATATATATATATATATATATATATATAAGGCATTTAAAACACTTCCCACACTTTTGCAATATTCTAAACAATGTTTCTAAACTCTAAATGCTCTAAAAGAGCACAGAATGTCATGATTTCAGCTCCCCGCCTCGATTGCTCTCTTCCACCTGCCAGTGCTCTTGGCCACGCCCACTTCTCCTCTGCAGAGCAGATATACAATATAACGAGCTGCATGAAGAAGCTTCTCCTGCAGAAATCATTTTAAATAAAAAGTGCATGCCGATCGTGCGGCTCATCCATCAATCAGCCAATTGTGTGTCATTTCCTATCTTATTTTGAAAAACCACGATAGAACGAGTCCGTAAAAACGAACCGTGAAGTAGCGAGGGACTACTACCTGTATAATCTCAATCATGGAGATCCTGAAATATATTATTAGTTTTTGGTTTTATTTTTAATTTCCATTCTGACAGGTAAGTGTGTCAGATTGACTAAAAGTACAACTAATATGCATATTAAAAAATAATACGTATTTAGAAATTGTGATTTGATTATGTTAGAACAACTTGCTAAATGGAAAGTGTCTTTAAATCCAGCACTTCAATTGAAGCTGCTTCAGACATGTTGCTTACATTTAAAAAAAGAACAGAGGAGCACATAGCAGGTTTATCTACAGTAAAAAAACAAAGAATAAAAGTGTTTTTTGCTTTAATCGTTGTGTTTTAGGACATTAAGAAAGGGCTGAGGATGTGTAAATAATTGGAAAATTCATTCACTTCTTTTTAAAACAGCATGAAATGTTGTCTGAGCAGGATTTGTTTTAAGAGCAGTAAACATTTAGAAAGACTTTGGGAGTGACTGCAAACTGGAATGTAAGACAAATAGCAATAAACAACAATAAGCTGCAAGAAGATCTCTTGGTTTAATAATGAGAGCAGAGGAGGGCGTCATGTCTGGGATTCACCTGGGACCCAAAAAGAACTAAATCCACCTCTGACTGACGTTGCAGCTGATAAGTTACTAATTATTGATGATTATGTGACAGATCCTCACTGTGAAAATGACCAGACTATCTCTTTAAGGTGAAGTAGTTAGATGAGTCTTCAGGCTAAAGGTGCCCTTGGACAACTCCCTTTCTGAATGTGCAGAGATGAATTAGACATCAGTTTAATTCTTGAGCAGATGGAAAATGGAGATGTTTTCTGAAATGTCGGGGCATTCTTTTGAACCTAAATGGTTTCTGTTTTATGCTTAATCCTCCATTTATTCCAGCTCTGGTGGGCTTAATTTCTGCAAATGAAGAAGTCTGTCTACCATCTTGCAGTGTTCAGGATCCCTGCAGGTGCATTCCTAATGCCATCTCTTCCTGACAGATAGATCAGCTGAGATATATAAAGTCCTGCTTGGAAGATTTTTGCACTTTGTTTGCTCTCAGAGAGACATATGCCACAAATCCTAACACAGGCTCCTGTTGCGCTGTGAAGATTTTCAGCTCCCACAGCAAACGCTACGACTAAACAGCCATATTTAGCAATCGAGCTGAGGAACACATTGTGTGAGACTAGTAATTCGCCTGTGCTAGACAGGGATTTGTTTCTCCACCTACTGCAGATTTTTGTTATCTACTTCAATCTGATCCCCCCAAAAAACAAACAAAAAAAAAAAAACTAAGTTGGACTGTGAAAGATCAGGAAAAATCTTAGAAGTTCAGGATTCTAAATGTTTATGAAGAATTCATACTATTGTAATCCATATCCATAACCTGGATAAATAAATGTTAAATGAAAAAAAAAATTTTTTCTCTTATGTTTTTCGGCATCTGTCTTGTTTCTAAATTTTTCTGCTATTTCAACTGATCATATATCAAAATGTTCAGCGCATCAGAAGGGTGCCATGACTTTTGGCATTGGTGCAACTTTAGCTTTTTGAAATAATCAGCCTTTTCTGCCACTTTTTTTTTTTTTTTTGTCAGAGAAAATGAAACAAGCTCATTTTACATCCTTCAAATCTTTACATCTGTTTACAACCTTTTACTGCTCCACATTTATTCTAGTTCAGCTTCGTTCAGCTTCCTTGCAAATTTAAACTGTTTTTCAGCTACTTTCAGCTGTTATGCTCTTTTCAGATTATTTCTGCCAACTACAACATTTTTGTGCTTCTTCTAACTTATTTCTGCTAATTTCAGCTTATTTTGCACCTTTCAGTTTATTTATGCAAGTTTTAGCTTTTTCTAACTATTTAGCCGGTTTATGCTAATTTGGGCTTTTTCAGCTAATTCCACATTTTTTGCACTAATTTAAACTGTTTTCAACTTAATTAATAAAAAAGTGCTCTCTCTAATTATTTATTGTAATTAAAGCTTCTTTCTGCATTTTAGCTACTTTTTACCTGTTTTTTTTTTTTTTTTTTTTTTTTTGTTGTTGTTGTTGCTAATTTCAGCTGTTTTCAGATGACGTTCCACTTTTTTGTACTCATTTTTGCTTCTTTCAGCGTAATTGGTCAAACACGTTCTTCCTGCTTTCTTCTACTAATTTTAGCTTGTTCTACCTTTTCAGCTACCATTTTAGTATTTTTAGCTAATTTCAGATGTTTTCAGATAAATTCAAGCTTTTCATGTAATTTCTGCTACTTTCAGCCTAATCAACTTCTTTATGCTAATTTCAGCTTTATTCTGCTAGCTTCAGTTTTTACTGCTATTTCAGCTAATATTTAGCTGTTTCTGTTTGAAATTTACCTTTTTCAGCCAATTCCACATTTTTTGAGCTCGTTCAGCTCCTTCCACTTCCTTCTGGTAGTTTAAACTTCTTTCTGCCTTTTCAGCTACTTTTCAGCAGGTTTTTTTTTTTGTTTGTTTCATCTTTTTTAGCTAATTACCTCATTTTTGTGCAAATTTCTGCTTATTTAAACCTAATTCTGCAAATGTGGATTCTTTCTACTTTCTTCTGCTAACTTTGGTTTGTTCTTCCATTCCAGCTGTAGTTCAGCAAGTTCTTCAACAATAAGCATTCAATTCAATTTCAATTCAATTCAGTTTTCACTCTACATTTTCACAGGAAATGCAGTTTCTTTAGATACTTACAGCTTTAGATGCAGGGCCATCTGTGGAACTCACCGTGTTCAGTTTAAGCTCCATGTTGAGGACTCCTCCGCTGTCTAAAACAGGCATGAGGTTGATGGCGAACACCGCAGCCCTGTCTGGTGGGATGGAAATATTTGGACCGAAGAAGACATAGAAGTGCACGGAGAAGGTGTCGAGCTCGTTGCGCAGGGTTGGGCGAATGGGCCAGCATTTGTTCGTGTCGGCGGTGGGTGCGAGGTAAATGATGCTGTCCTCTGAGGTGTGGAGGTGACTGGCGTTCTGAGACAGGCCAGGCAGAGACGCCATTAGCAGCGTCTCGGACAGGGAGAAACCCATGGCCGTTCCGAAGGACTGCGGCATGTTCATGGAGGAGCTGAGCTGCGCTCGGTCCCTTGACAGATTGGGCTTGGAGCAGTCTGTTCAAGAAAGACAAAATCAGATGGACGGAAATAAATCAAACTGATCTCTGCATCGGTTAAACATTCACAGGAAGTTTTATTAGCCCACTGCAAAAGATTTTAAAAGCCTCTTGTAACGTTTTGTGCCATTAAAAAAAAAAAAACTCCAGACATTTTCCTTGTTCTGCGTATGCATGCTAAACAGCTGAGTCTTGTTGGTTGTTTGAAATTATTGCCTTCAGCTGGCTTCCATAATGTGTTCAGAAAAACTCCGAGCTGCAGACTGCGTCTTAATGAGACATAGATTCACTGTAATTGCAAACAGTATGCTCCCTTTCAGCACAAAGCAACTCACTACAAAATGGTCATTGATGGCAACTGGCAAAGTCTCATCAAATACCAGCAGCTCCCAAAGGGAAGAGCATTTTTCAAAAGCTTTTCCAGCTCAGCCTCGTTTGCATGCTGTTGTTTCTGAAAGGGTGTGAAGTATTTTGACATGTATTCAGGCAGCTGAAGCACTTCTAAAAATACCACAATGCCTAATACAGCATACAAGACACAAAAGTAACTTTAAAACAAGAGTACATTTGTCAAATGAAGCATGAGGAAGTTGTTGTGTGAATGTTTATGAAGCATTCACACTATTGTGATCCGTTTTTCTTTCGAACATTTTTCAGCATCTTTCTCATTCCACAATTTTTGTGCTATTTCAACAAATCATATCAAAACATTCAGCTCTTTCAGGACAATCCAGCTATGCCTTTTGGTATTGGTGCAACTTCAGCTTTTTGAAATATTTAGCCTTTTCCGTCACTTTTTCTTTTCTCATAGAAAATGAATTGAGCTCATTTTACATCCTTCAAATCTTTAGATCTGTTCACACCGGTTAACTGCTCCTTTCACATTTGGTTCTGGTTCAGATTCTTTCAGCTTTCTTGAGCAAATTTAAGTGTTTTTTTTATTTTTCAGCTAATTTAAGCTGTTTTCAGCTGTTTTGTGCTCCCCAGCCTATTTCTGCAAGTTTCAGATACTATTTAACCACTTTTTATGCAAATTTGAGCTTTTTAGCTAATTCCACATTTTTTTGCACTAATTTAATCTTTTTCCTGCCTAATTCAACAAAAATGTACTCTCTCCACTTCCTTCTGATAATTTAAACTTTTTTTTTTTTGCCTTTTTAGATCATTTCAGCTGTTTTCAGATAAATTCAAGTTTTTTCTTGTAATTTCTGCTACTTTCAGTCTAACTTCTTTATGCTAATTTCAGCTTGTTATGTTCCTTTCAGCACGGTGGCGCAACTGGTAGAGCTGCTGCCTCTCAGCGAGAAGGTTGCCGGTTCAAATCCCGGTCCCGGGGCCT
>JARVLU010001462.1:9932238-9942414 GCA_031762415.1 Simpsonichthys santanae
TGTGTGTGTGTGTGTGTGTGTGTGTGTGTGTGTGTGTGTGTGTGTGTGTGTGTGTGTGTGTGTGTGTGTGTTTTTTTGCCAGCCATGCCACCAGATCATGCCACATGGCTGCAATTTGTTCATTAGCTATGTAATAAATGTACACGCACACACAAAGGTAATATTGTTGGGAGTTCTGCCTGATTGGATTGTGAAATAGAGGACCCTCTGGGGAATTGCTTGTAGTCTGCCAGCCTCTGTGACCGAGAGAATTTCTTAACAAGGCTTGAGACAACCTCAGAGGAAGCACGTGCAGGTTGGACTTTTCTGTTTGCACAATGAAACAATGTGATTAAAACATCCGTGGCTGTGAAATGTTTTGAGTTTGAGAGAAATTTGATCGTCTTTATTCGTTAAATTTTGAACGTTCGTGTAAATGAAAACCTAAAGTCAATGGAAGGCTTTGCCAAACAGCTGGAAATAATCAATATTCATCCTGAGCCAATAATGAGTGATCATCATCAGCATGTCAGATGAGCCAAGGAGGGTTTCTCTAATAATTACCCAGTGTCAGGTAGCAGTTCAAAGTGCTCTGAGCTGAGCGTGTCATCCCGTGCTCACAGCCAGCTCATGAAGGCATGACATTAGATCATGTGATACTTTATCTTTGCTGAGAAATAGTATGAAAGAAGTGGAGAATATTCAAAAAGGATTCCATTTAGCCTTGTTTGGCCTTCACATGGAAACCATCTTGAGATGAAGCTCCTTCCACAGGATTCCAGCCTCTGGGGGGAATCTGACTGCTGCCCCGTCTGCTACGAGCACACAGATCCACTTACACACTGCTTTTCTTCTGCTTTGATTACTGATTCACACACACATGTATGCCTGCACGGGTACTCAAGACCATTACACATTTGTGCGCGCACACACTCATGCACCTTAGACCCCCATCCTCCACCTGGTATAATTCACCTGCTGCACCTGAGAATGTGAGCGCTGTGATGTCACCTGCACCCCCATCACTTCAAAGGGAACCAAAAGCACTTCAGTGCCATCAGAGCAAACGCACCCTCCCCACTCTTCCTTTGTCCTCCTGTCTCCTAACAGTAATTCCCCTGCAGGAAGTCCACACACGGACACGTTCTCCACAATCAGATATTTTTGGGCTTCTGCCCCACTGGCACCCACTGCACGCACCTCAGTATAAATGACAAGCTCTTTTTTATTCCTCTTCAGTTTCACTGACATGAAAGGAAGTGGCCCTGCTGCATGAAATTGAGTGCACTTAAATGTGCCTTATAAGTGTGTGCATGGATGTGTGTGTCTTTGTGCGCGTTTGAGTGAAAGGTGACTGAACGTAGAGAAAATCTTGCGATTACAGTTCTGCCACAGCGGCCTGATTCTCTAAAGCTTCTACTGTAAAATATGCTCAAGCAGAGTGTGATGTGAAGTGACAAGGCGATAATACAACCACCACATTAGAGCATGGTTAGCCATTAAAAGACCCGAATGAGATTATGAGGTCATATGTGAGGAGCAAAGCTTACAGACAAAACTTGTTCTGTGACAGTAGCTGCATGCACGTCTCCGAACAGAGAAAAATCTGAACGAAGAAAGAAAATAGTGCAGGATCAGTAGAAAAAAAACTAAGAAAGTGGGAGAAAAGCATGAGAACATGAGTTAATCGATGCCTCGGAGTTTTCCATACCTGCATTTATCTGTAATCCATCACTGAATAACAAAATAATAACAATAATAGTGCTTCAGCGTGGTTTGCTATCAAAAAACATCCAACTAAGCATGAAACACGAGGCCCTGGCCCATCTCCCATCTCAGCTCAGTGGAGAGCATTTCCATTGTAAAGTAAGATGAAATAGCAGCAGTTCAATGTACTGTGACACACCAAGATGCACCAATCCTGTGAGCGTGCTGTTCACAAGATGATGCCTACTGTGAAAATATTCTGCTGTATTTTTGAGACAGCGAGCGAGAGAGAGAAAGAGAGAGAGCGTTTGGGTTGTGAGAGAAAGTGAAATTGAAGAGATGCACCCACAGGAGGAGATCGAGGATTTACAGCCGAGATAAAAATGGAATCCATTTTGGTTCTTGAATCACTCACATCCATATCGTAAGGACATGCCAGGTGCCGTTCTCCTGTCTTTACCCCCTTTTTTTCTTCTCTGAGCTGCTTTAAATGATCAAATTTTCAATCACTACTTCATTCCGTCACTGTCACATCCCATTTTCCCTCCTTTCCTTTCCTCGGCTTCTTCTTACTTTTCCTCTTTGCAGCCAGGCACCCCAACACTGTCTCGGGTCCTGAAACTATGGCAACGAAACAAGAGTGCAAGCGCTCTCTATGATTAATAGATGAGAGATGCAGCGCCAATCGCCTGGGCCTGGGGAGGAGGGACTGATGCACTCAAACAACGCCGCGCAAACACGCGCACGCACTCAAACTCAAATCCCTCCACCACCTCCATCGTTTGCTGCCTTCCGCTGGTTTGAGGTGCAGATAATTGGACCAAGTCCAACTTAGACACTACACTCAAGTCGCATGTATTCTCAGCAGTGTTTTGGTTTCAGAGGCACACAAAGAGGCGACTCCCTGATACACATGACAAATTTTTCCTTATTTGCTTGGGACAAACAAACTAACCACAGACATGACCGCAGACACTGTGGCGGATGTGGTTCTAATGAGTCCACACACAAACCGAGGCCGTCCCCGTGACTCACAGCTTGTCTCTCCTCCTGCAAAAGCACAACAACAGCAGGACAGGAAATAGGACATAATTTTTTTCAACACTGTGCACTTTGATTTGCATTATCGGATCTGCGGAGCAGGACTGAACTCTTTTTAAGGCCACTTCTCCATCCATCATCTCTCAGGCTTTCTCTCCAACGCCTGGGCTGCTTTCGGATTATCCCTCCAAATGCATTTGCTGTTTTTTTTTTTTTTTTTTTCCATTTGACTAATAGGCAAACAAATTCATCTGTGATAAAGGCATGACTACATGATATTGTTGCAGATGCTTTGTTTGTGAAAAAATGGTTAAAATAAACATGAATTTATCATCCAACTTCCTGTTGTTGTATTTTTATTTTTATTTTTTATTTTTTGCACACAAGCTCCTCAGCAGTTTTCTTTTCCTTTGTAGTGGGTTGGCTATCACTTTTTTATTATCTTAATTTCCAACAACAAAGCATTGCCAGGGACCAACAGACAGCAATAAAAGTTGCTTGTTTGGCCCTTTTGCCTCAGGGTTTTTATTTAATTATTTATTGTTCATTGGTTTATTCATTGTTTTTACACAAGGTGCAAAAACATCCATCCATCCATCCATCCATTATCTTTACTCACTTATTCCTCTTCAGGTCACAGGGGTCACTGGTGCCCATACCCAGCAGTCACTGTGTGAGAGGTGGGGGACACCCTGGACAGGTCTCCAGTCCATCACAGGGACACATAGAGACAAACGAGACAAACAACCATTCACTCTCTCTCACCTAGAGACAATTTTAGAGTTACCAATCAAACATGCATGTTTTTGGTCTGTGGGAGGAAACCGGAGTACCCGGAGAAAACACATGCATGCACAGAGAGAAAAAACATGCAAACTCCATCCAGAAGGGCTCCAGGACCAGGATTTGAACCGGTGACCTTCTCGCTGAGAGGCAACAGCTCTACCCAACTGAACCACTGTACTGCCCAGTACAAAAACATGCTCAGTCAATCATGCTAATGTAGTGCATGTGAAGATTTAAACACACGAGTGGTAAATCCAACAGATGCACTGCTGAGTCATTTTATGGTAGAAAGCAGTCAGTTAGAACAACACGATGAAATTCAGAAACTGTGGCGCCGTCCGGGTGATTGTGTTTGTGAAAGATGATGGAAGAAACCAGAATGACAAAACAAAGCTAGCAAGAGGTGAATGGTTCACTTTTCAGTGAGCCACAGTGTGGATGCTGGACGGTACTGCACAGTGACAAAGACACGAAGCCAGACAAGCCATAACATTACGATGGGTAGAATGAGTAAGATTGTGTTTCAATAAAATGTGTTGGAAAAACGTTGCATTCTGGCGTTCACATGAATGCACTTTTGACACTCACCATACATCTAAAAACAATGCAGGCCTATCAAACCGTACTCCATCACAACAGAAATGGGCTTTGCAAAAACTGCTCGGGAACTATTTAAATATCACAGCAAAGTTTTTTAAAGTTTTAAATTATTCCCCAAAGCCCCATGATTCAAATCTAATGGACAATGGAAGCAAGCCCAGCTCTACAATCTACTTTGTATATGGATCTATTGCTGAAATCTCTGCACCACACACTCATGAGCACAGGCATGTTATTTTACCATTGACATAGAACCATCTTTAGACCTGAATAAATGGTTAGGCTTGAATTAATTTAGTTAAATCCTTGTAACCTATATTTTGTAACCCTGTGCACATCATTTTGTTCCACCTCATATACCACATGAGAAGGTAACGACAATAAAATTGGCTTGAACTTGAACTAATAACACACAATACCTTTTTCACAGGTGTCATGTCTGTAAATTGAGCTAAATTATCAAAAAGCACACACACCAGGACTTTAATACTTATTGTTATTGTTTTATGATTTAAATGACTTTTCTCACACTTTCCAGTTTCAATTATGTCCAAAAAAGTCCTTTATTTTGTTCAGTTAAGAGTTAAATCAAATATCAATCAGTTTATGTTTTTGAGTCTAGGAGAGAAACCCGGTGATACTCTCCAGCTCCTCTTGGGAGATCCCAAAGCATTCCCAGGCCAGAAAAGATATATAATCCTTCCAGTGAGTTCTGGGTCTGGTCTGGGGTCTCGCAGTGAGATGTGTCTGGAAAACCTCCAAAAAGAGGCATCCAGGAGACATGCTCTGCTGACTATTTTTGATACAAAGAATCAACGGCTCTAATTCAAGCTTCCACTGGATGACGGAGCTCCTCCCCCTATCTCTAAGGCGGAGCCTGACTACCATTCAAAAGAAGCTCCCTTCAGCCGTTTGTGTCTGGGGTCATGTTCTTTCGGTCATGGTCCATAACTTATGACAATACGTGAATGTTGGAACATGGATGAATGAATAAACGCTTTGCCTTTCAACTCAACCTTTTCTTCACCACAAGAGACCAAAACAACAACCTCATTACTGAGGATATGAGGTCCAGAGCCATCTATCCATATCCCGCACCATCTCAAATGTAAAGGTTTTAAGTCAAACCCATTCATGGACAATCTGTTTTCATGTTTACCAGTCTTGGCTAAAAATAGACATCTACGTCTTAAAACATTTGTTGACATCGACTAAACTTTCCCTCTCAGACTAAATTTTGACCATTTTCACCCTAGACACCTCCAGTGAGTATAGATGCAGGTCAGAGTTGTTTTCGTGTCCAAAGGCAGACATTTTCAGCACTAGGCAGCTGATCATAATGTTATGGCTGATTAGTGTATATTAGACCCTGCAGCCACTATTAAAAAGTACAACTATAGTTTAACTGAAAAAGGACGAGGCGGGGAGTGAATAAACTCCTGATTCTTGGGGGAATCCACCCGTACGCCACCCGCTTTCAGCCTCCTAATATTCTCAGTCCGTTTTCTCGGTACAAATGAAAGCTATTTATCAAATAATGAGTTCAGCTTCAGAGGGTCTATGAAATCATAGCCAACTTAAATGAAAGAGATGGAGCAGCAGTAAGTTAAGTAGGAAAATGTTTATCCAGAGGGGGGAGTTGTGTAATGAGTGAAAGGGGGTTAGAATATCATCCTGTTTGCTTTTTCGCCTCCTAAATCAAAGCAATGAAACTCAGAAAAAAAAAAAAAAAAAAAACAGCCGACTGGAAGATTGAAAAAATAAAATAAAACACTAGTCAGCAACTAATCCACGTAACACCTGTGAAAGACAGTTCCATTACAGTTCAATTTGTTGTGATTACACAGACGTGTACATCTAAAATAAACTATAATAAATCACATCCACACACTCATGTTTTTTATTATTATCATGAAGTCTATGCAATTTAAGTAGCAGCAGTTTAAATATGTGCAAACTGGAAAATGGGTTAAGCATCAATAAATCACGTTCAGATGACGGAGACTGGTCTGATGCGTTCTTGTATTCCAAATATTAAAAAAGGAAAAGCCCACACACTGAGGACGCAGCATCAATAAAACATGGCTTTTATAAAATATGCATAAATACACACGCCGCCGAATGGCGAGTATTGACACTGACTGAAAGAGGACCAGTAGTTAACAGCAGTTTGCTGTTCTTGTTTATTATCGGGGGCCAATTCATTTGAACAGGAGCAAAGCCATTTATCAATTATTCAGGCCTGCTGTATTCAGGCAGCAGCTGCATGTGTCCTTAGCTGGCAAAGGTAGAAACAAACTGCCTCTGCCTCTCTCTGTCTCTCACACACACACACACACACACACACACACACACACACACACACACACACACACACACACACACACACACACACACACAAACACTCGCACAATGTGACAAATTCCCATCAGTCACACACAAAGCCATCCTCGATGCTATTGTTAGGGGATCGGCGGATCAAACGCTCCACGGAGCATTGCTCCAAATACAAGCATCAACTCGGGCCGCTCTGCTGTGTTCTGCTTCTCCAGGAGGACAACAAGCAGGCTATTGTCACAAAGGTAATCATGCTGTAATTCATGTATCAGTGCCACTGCATGACATATGAAGTGGTAAAAGTGGGATTAGCCCATTGGTTTCTGGTGCCGTGGCCTTAATTGAACCATCAGTAGGCCTTTAAATTGAATCCAGAATGTTTGAAATGCCTTCAGGCTGATGAGTGTCCAAACAGATCTTAAACATTTTTTAGCTGTAAAAAGCAGATGATCACAGAGAAATGCATAATATGTGCATGTTAGAGATAATATGAATAAATAAAACGATATGAATACTCTTTCTTAATAAGATTCTTGTGAAAACTCTTTATCTTCCTTGTTAAAGCTTGAGAATTACTAAAACCTCACGCTGCTGCTGAAAACCAGCTGGTGTTTTCACTCCTGATTGGAGTCACCAGTTTCTGTTGTGTCCTTTGCAAACTTCCCAGTCTGTCACCAGTTTAGAGGTTCCAACCCATGTTTTTTTTTTATTTTTTTTTTGTTAGGCTGCTCCCTTTTTCATGGTTCACTACCACGAACTAACACGAATGAAGACTTGCTGATTGTTTTAATGCCGGCTGTCCTTCTTACCACAGCCCTCTGAGTGGAGCAGAGAGCTGCCATGTGCTGTAGGGCACCCGGGGAAGCAGATGGTGCTGGTTAAGGGCCTTGCTCAATGGACCAGAGTGGAGCAAATGAGGGTGGAGAGAGGTGTGTGTGCTTCACCTTTCCAACACACATTTTGATGTTGTCAGTACCGGGAATTAAACCAGGGATCTTCCGATCACAGGGCCACCATCTCTAACCTCTGCGCCACCACTCCCTCCACTAATAAAGCACAATAATACTATTATTGTGCATTATTAGTGGAGGGAGCGGTGGCGCCGAGGTTATACAATATATAATTAACAATAGGCATTTTTGAACATTATAGTACAGTATTTAAATTTACTTGAGAAGACCTTCAAAATAAAATGCTAAACCTCTAAATGAGCACCATAATGTTCCTTAAATGCTTTAGGCTGTTACCAAGGTTAGAAAAGATGTTGCTAAACCAAGCAGGCACCGAATGTCAACTTAAAACTGCATTAATTAGTTGATATATTACATATGAATTACTGTTGCTGAAGCAACCCCCATAGAGCAATACAACATAAATGACAGTCATTCTTTACGGTTAAGAAGTTGCATGAGCAAATGTGTTTTTTAATTTTTTTTTTTATTAATCTTCATTAGTTTATACTCAATGTAAAACTGTTTTATTTGTGTCAGTAAAGGGATTCATTTCAGAATGTTTGCCTCCAGTAAAAGCTCAAACGATTTATGCAACATTGCCGTTTTCATAATGGCAGTCCTGTCTTCATGTGGGGTGATTTTTATCATCTAAATGAATGTACTGTCATTCTTAACAGTTACAGGTACTGTACTTTGAGATTTCCTTCTCCAGTTCTGCATATTGTAAATGTAAATTGTAAATAAAGAGACTTAACTCAGAGTATATTTGCATGCAATGCAAATATGCTGCTGTTAGAAGTTCACCAGCCTCACTGTTTTGATGGCTGAACTGTTGCATGTGTACAATAGCTGAATTGTAGCTTTCTCAGGTAATATCAGACTCTAACTGTAGTTTTCTGCCACACAGAGTTGCTTTCTTTGAACATTGGGACATCATGTTGCTGAGATGAACAGCTCCTCTACATTTCTCTTTCTGCCATGATTACATTTCATTTTTGTAATTATATGTTCTGCTATTTAATGCAAACGTCCCAAACGTGAAAAATAGAAGTGTTGAAAAAAGGTACAGTGAACTCTCAAAGGTCGGAATGATGACTGACCTGTTTTGAGTGGCTACATATTAAAACCAATTCCCGGCACAGTTACTTGTTAAGTTTTTATTGGAGCTAGTAAAAAAAAAAAAAAAAACTTACAGCAAACCTTGTCATACTCTGGATTTCAATCGACCTGTATCTATGACACATCCTCAAACACTTTGCAAATTAGTTTTATAACAACCCGCAGCCGAGATTTTAGATTTTTTTTTTTTGAGAGAGAGAGAGACTGGTACCACATGCCAAACAGGATCAACTCCTCACCAGCCACGTCCACTCACACGCTGTGTGTTAACCCCTTCTATCTACTACTGCCAAGCACGTACCTTATGAAGAATGCTGAGAGTCATTCACGTCAATATAAGAGTCATGCAGTGCTGCTAAAGAAAACGAGTTTTATAGATCGGTTTCCTTTCAGCTGCTTCATAGTACCGGTAAAAGATCAGTTATTTGCTCTGGAGATAAGGTGCACTGTTTATTCTGAAGTTCAACCTGGCAGCGTGGCGTAATAAAATCTTTGTTTTCACTTTCATTATATCTGTACTTTCAACGCCACAATGAGGCTTAAGAAAGCTCAAATGTTTTCTGTTTTCATTGTCGTGTGTCTTATGTTCTTCAAAAGTAAAATCCAATCAAAATCTATGACTTGTATGTAACAATAATTACAAAAATAAAATAAAACGTTTTTGTAGCATCAAGAGGCTCTTCAGAGATATAGCGTTCATGCACATAATAAACTAAAAACTAAATGAGATTGCATGAATGTGTCAAAATTGATTTGTATTTATTTGTTTAACCTTTTTTTTTTTTTTTTTTTTTTTTTTTTTTAACAAGGACAATCTCACGGGGACAAAAGGAGAAGAAGAAAAACGAAAAAGAATAACATATTTGTAAAACGATTACCTTGGGAGTTTTGATGCAAGACCAGTCGTTTCTAAGAATTTAACATTTCTGACTAAATTTGAGCATAATCATTCAGATTCAGCATGCTCAGTTTTGACATTGAGGTTTTAAATAATGTGTAAAACTGCAGACATATTTTAACAACCTATGTGAGAATGAACTTTTTTGTAACAACAAAAAAACTTAAACAAAAAAATTAAAACATACACAAACAGAGTAAAATGTATCACCTACTAGAGCAGAAGAATTGGGTCCTGCTGGACTGGAAAGAAGTTCCACGTAGATCCTCTGCTGACCCAGTAAGGACAGATCAGTTCAGTTTGTGGCAATTCAAATACAGTACTCCGCTCTGCTTCTGTTGAAAACTTGGTGATGTGAGTTGTCTGACTTTCCAAATCTTTGGAACAATGAACGCATGCAGCTACTACAGGTGCAACCTGCCACAATGGGATTTTTATCCTCCTTACTTCCTTATACTGCTCCAATTGGTTCCCTGCAGGTTTGTACAAGGTAGATATTTACATAATGCACACCCACATACACGTACGCACACACACACCTGACATAACTTTTACCTTTTCTTGTTGGCAAATTTTCTCTGATCCGTTTCAACACACAAACTGGCACTTGCTTCATCTAAAAAAGCTAAGTCTGGTCCTCTGGACATTCAAAAAACAAAACAAAACAAAGCAAAAAAATAAAAATTTAGAAACGTTTCGTCTTTCGTCCGAAAGACTTCCTCAGTCTGAGATGCTGTAGTCAGCTCAGTCTTATAA
>JARVLU010001462.1:10050935-10062409 GCA_031762415.1 Simpsonichthys santanae
TCTATCTATCTATCTATCTATCTATCTATCTATCTATCTATCTATCTATCTATCTATCTATCTATCTATCTATCGAGAGGGAGAGAGGGAGGGAGAGAGAGAGAGACAAATTGTCGGAGTGTATTATTGAGATACATTTACAATTTTTAGTATGTTAGCAGAATGTGATATTGAGGATGTGCAAGGATATTAATATAAATTTGGAGGTTGCAAGGTTATTTTGGAACTTGTTGAGTGAAAAACATTTTGTATTTTTATTGTACCTAGATTTTCAAATTGTTCGTATTTTAATGCACACTGTATGGTTTTTATATGAATTTGTAGGTTGTAAGGCTGATCACATGAATGTGTAGGCACAAGTACGTATGTTTTCTCAATGTATTTTGATCGATAAATTATATGTGCTGTACACTTATTTTAATGCGTAGAAATACCCAAAGTTGCAATTTAACTATAGCTATATACTCTTTGCGCAACGCATCAGTCACAGACTTGTTTAGTTATTTGTTTGTGTGCAATGTCCCTGTCAAATAAACTAATAATAATTATATATAGTATATATATACAGTATATGAGAAGAGGAGAGTTATTTGAAGGAAAAAAAACACTTTATTTATTTATTTATTTATTTATTTTGTCTTTAAAAATAAAGAAAAGGCCTTTAGATCAGTTGTGTAAGTGTTAAACCTTATTGTGTGGCATCAAACCATCTCTTCAGTGGAAAAATGCTGCTCACATTAACACAAAGCAGGTACTGTACTGGAGCCTGACCAGTGGAGATCAGACTTTTTCTGTGTCTCAGTTTTCACTGAATTCAACAAAGCCCAAATAAGTGAAGTGATGTGACATGAGAGTGCGTTCAGTTCCAGCTCTGTTGATTTTGGGTCATGTTTCACTTGGTTGTATCTCACTGCTCTGCTGGAGGCCTGAACTGGCCTCTTGACTCCTTGCTGCACCTCAGCGCTCACTGTACAAACCTCTGAGTCTGACCCGACTTGACTTTTCTTTTGTTGTGCTTTTTTCTTCTTCTCACTGTCGCTCTCTCACTGTTCTCCATTTACTCTCTTTCAATCCATCTTACGCCACTCGTCCTCCTCTGCTCTGTTTGCCTAAAGACGGTGAGTATGGAGCAACAGAAACCAGCTTATCTGGGGAAAATCCTCCCGCTTTATTTTATTTTTTTAATCCATTTTATTAAAATGTTTTACTTTTCCCTGTTATACTTTCTCTTAGTGTGTCTGAACAAGAAACTAATTGCAATATTTGATTTGTCCGCTTGTGATTTAAGTACAACCTTAAATCTGAAAAGGTTCGGACGTTGATTTGCAAATCTTACAAACCCATACTTTATTCACAGTAAAAAAAAAAAAAGAAATGGATCTCTGTGAAGCATCCTCACTTTTAAAAACAGTCTGTAAATGTGAACGAACCCAGGAGAGCAGGTTCTGGAGGTTTTGGAGGGGAATGGTGTCCTACTCTTGACTGATGGAGGATTCTAGCCTACATGTTGTTTAAAACCTGTACCTGTCTGCAGTGATGGTGCCTTTCTGGATGCGTTAGATGTCCATTCCATAGGTTCTAATGCATCCCTATACCATCAGAGAGGCAAGCTTTTGGCCTGTGTACTGATAAAAGGCCAGATGGTTCCTCTCCTCTGTAGTACAGGGGACGTGACATCTGTAGTTTCCAAAAGTATTGTCAGATTTTGTTCAGTCCGACCACAGAACAGTTTTTCTTCTCTGACCCAGAGGGGACAGCAGCATGTCTGGATGGTGTCCACATATCTGTGCACGATAGAGCTTTAAATCCATTTTGTGGACGACACAGCTAACCGTTTTAATATTTACAGCCGTTTTTGCCCGATTCCCAACTTGTTGGAGATGCATGGCTGTCGTCAAATTTAAAATGTCAATTTTGAGACCATCATTTTAATACAATACAACTTTATTTATAAAGCGCTTTAAAAACAACACAGATGGCCAAAGTGCTGTACACTGATCACACCTGAGAGCAAGCATTAAAACCATTTGTTGGTTTCTGCGTTTGGTTGGTTTACCATTTTCTAATGCAAATAAAATATTGGTTTGTTAGATTTGCACATCATTGCATTTTGTTTTTAGTTTAAAGACATTCCAACTTTTTTTTAATTGAGTTCAAAGTAAAACATATCTTCAAAAAAAAAAAAATTGCAGTGCATTTTTGAATGAAACTGCTTCTTTTTTAATCCATTAGACGTTTTCACCCTAAAGAAAGTACCTTGTCCTTTTTTATAATGCCCTTGTCCAAATTCCCTACAATATTTTTGCTTATTTCCCTCAAACTGGCACGTTTTCCCTCCTGCCTCCTCTTAATTATGTGCACCCAAGCTCACCCCACCAAATGTTTGCACATTCACTTGCTCATAGTCTGCCTCGTCCTCCCCTCCTTTCTCTCCTTCATGTTTCACTCTCATCATCTCTTCCTCTCTTTTGACCCCCTCTTCCTGTCGTCCGTCCATCCCTCTGCTCTCGCTGTCTCTTTGTCCCACAGACAGCAGCGACAGTGATTTGGAGCTGTCGACGGTGCGTCACCAGCCAGAGGGGCTGGACCAGCTGCAGGCTCAGACCAAGTTCACCAGGAAGGAGCTTCAGTCTCTTTATCGAGGCTTCAAGAACGTACGTCCAGCTGCTGCCTGGATGCTCAGGATCACTATTCTTTTTCAAGGGAACAGTAATGTTTTCTAATATACTTTTACTTTGCCTGTCTTAAGCAGGAGTGTCCCAGTGGGCTGGTTGATGAGGAGACGTTCAAGTCCATCTATTCTCAGTTCTTTCCCCAAGGAGGTTAGGCTAAAAATAATCTCTCCTTTCTTGTCCTTTCTTGTACTTTAAGAGACTACGGGAGAAATACTCTGCACAGCGAGTGCAGGGGTGAATTTTGTCTTAAAACGTGAATGAAAGTTTAAAACAGAAATCATTTGCTATTTATTTTATTTTCCTATTAGTTCAAGCTGTGGCTAATCTTCTCATCAGCCCCAGGCCTTATATTCTGTCAGTTTTTAGTCACGAGTCAAGCATCGTGCTGCATGCATGCCCTGTCTGGGGTTCTCAGGACCTTCTTTTGTCCACTTCAGTTCTGTACGTGCAACTTCCACGTCAGCCTTTTTGTTGTTCTTAATTATAAAGTTTAGCTTTATTTTTGAACTCCTGGAGTCAGTATGCATTTTTGGGTACAAACCTTGATTTAAAAAAAGTATTAAACCACCACTCTACTTCACTTCCAAACATCCAGACTATTAAAATCATCTCTGAACGTCTTTCAACCGTTTTCGTTCAACTTTATCCTTATTGCATGAATTGTCTGTCCAGACTTTGCACAACACTGTATAATGCTGTGTTAAAAAAAAATAAATAAAAAAAAAGATAAGTATTATTCCTATTTGTCCTTGAAGTTATGTATTTAAAAGAAAAGGGCACATATCATCAAAGACATGAAACAGGACTCGAGAGATGCATCTGTTTTTAACTGATTGTGTGTCAAGTTTCAGCTAAAAGCTCTTTGGGAATCACTTTATAATCACTGAAATACAGTTTATGTCAATTGTGTTATTTTTGTTGTTGATCATAGATTCAGGCAAAGAATAGGGTGGAGGAGGCGGTGGCTTGGTGGTCAGTGCTGCGGTCTTGTAATCCTGAAGCTGCAGGTTTGAGTCCAGGTTGTGTCGGTAAGGGCATAAAACAGTTGCAAAATCTTTCACGTGCATTCACGCACTGTGACGACCCTTACAGAAGCTGAAATATAATATTCAGCAAAGGAATGGGGACATATTGTGTCTTTTGTGACATACTGCAGGTGAAGTGCATGAAGAGCTAAGTACAAATTGATTCTGAAAACAACTTGATGTAAATTCAGTTTAAAATAACCTGACTCACCATTCAAAAAAAAAAAAAAAAACTTCAGAAAGTCTAAAGGAATACCATTTATGAGAAGTATACAAGAACGTCTGGCTTCTGGAAAGCACAGAAAATGAAGGGTTGAGGGATGACTCGAGACTTTTGCACTGTTCTGAAAAACGTTTGTTTTGTCCCAAGTTGTTTTTTTTAAATGTAGTCAGTCTATAATTCTTATTTCAAAGTAAAGTTTAAACTTTTTGTGTGTCAGTATTTTAGATCAGTGGTTCCCAACACTGGTCCTTGAGGAACACCATCCTGCATGTTTTAGCTGTTTCCCTGCTTTGACACACCTGATGTGAATGGTTTGGTGATGAACTGGTTTCGGCAGAACTTGAGGAAGAAATTAATTCACTTAATCACGTGTTCAAGCAGGGAAACAGTTAAAATATGCAGGGTAGTGTTCCTCAGGGACCAGTATTGGGAACCACTGTTTTAGATGACCTTGTTGTTAGTTGTTTGCAAATTGCTTTTATTTATTTATTTATTCATTTTGGTTTGTTTGGCATTTTAAACTTTTCAACGAAAATGAATGTTTTTTGAAAACTAGTTTGTAAACCCATTTTTATCTCCACTGTGTCAAATCATGAAGCCATAGTCTCACAAACCGTCTTCCGCTGTGAAGACATTCTTGTCTCATTGTTTATGAACCTCGTTTTTATCTGTCCTCTCTGTCCATCGTGTAGTTTGGTGTAACCATCAGACTGAATCTATACATTTTTCTTGCCCCACAGATGCAACCACCTACGCTCACTTCCTGTTCAATGCATTCGACATGGACAGAAATGGTTCGATCCACTTCGAGGACTTTGTCATCGGTCTGTCAGTGTTGCTCAGAGGTTCAGTCACAGAGAAGCTCAACTGGGCCTTTAACCTCTACGACATTAACAAAGATGGCTACATCACCAAAGAGGTAGGTGTAAGAGATTTGAGAGACGACATTTAGATGATAAGAGTTGCACAAAAACAAAACTGTTTAACTCAGTTTTATTCTTTTTTTTTAATATTGTTCAACCAAAAACAATGTCTTGCTAGTGTGAAAATAGAGACAAAGTGAACTAAAGAAATGGGGCTCATGAGGAGATGGGGTACAGGTGAGTTTAATGAAATGGGGTGCAGGTGAAAGTGGGTGTGGCAAGACTGATGATGACACAGAGTAAACAATCAAAATACAGAAAATCAACATTAAAAACAAAAAGGAAAAAATGTCGACCGAAGACTAACGAAAAAATTATCCTGACACTATAAAATATACAGTAATGCTGCCCAGGCAGCTTAGTACTGTAGTTTTATACTGTATTTTAGTAATTATTTAAAATTAATACAGTATTATTGTAATTTTACAGTAGTGCTACTGTGGTTTGTTTTATTGTAATTTTACTTTAAATTAGAAAACAGTTGCTACTGGATAATTGTTGCCAATTTTCAATAATGTAGTTATTCAAATGTGAAACATTTTTAAATGTGACGGTCATGTTTATCTAATATCATTAAAATCACTCCTGTAGTGAGATTCATTATCAAACAGTTTGGCTCCTTCTTGTTTCTGTTCCCTCTTCAGGGGTCACCACAGAGTGTCTACCTCCTCCATCTCATTCTGTCCTCACTCCAACTACCTCCATGTCCTCTTTAACGTATCCATATATCTCCTCTTTGTCTTTTTCCTGGCAGCTGCACCAATATACCCACTGTCCCTCCTCTGGACACGTCCAAACCATTTCAGTCTCTAACTTTATTGGCAGCTGCACCAATATACCCACTGTCCCTCCTCTGGACACGTCCAAACCATTTCAGTCTCTAACTTTATGTCTCAGTTGTGTGCTGTACCTCTGATGATCTCATTCCTAATCTCATCTATTCTTGTCAATTCTAAGGAGAACCTCAAGATCTTCAGCTCGGCCACTTATAGTTCTGTCTCCTGTCTTTTTGTCAGTGCAACATCATAGGTCTCTGCTGTCTTGTGAACCAACATTTGCTGCCACCCTTTTGTCACAAATCACTCAGGAAACTTTTCTCGATCCACTCCACTTTTTTTTGACACAGTTTGAATTATGGTCTAAATAAATCTAAACATCGAAGGTTAAAAAAATAAATAAATAACCAGCTGAAGTTTCATTTAGATTCTGTCTTTTGTTCCCAGGAAATGCTGGCAATCATGAAGTCAATCTATGACATGATGGGGAGGTACACGTACCCGTGTGTGAGAGATGATGCTCCATCTGAGCATGTTGACAAGTTCTTCCAGGTCCTCAAAGCTCCTATGTTAAAAACAAACAAACAAACAAAAAAATATCCAACACAAATACAGTGAGCTACAGGACATCTTGACAAAAATGTTCTGACAGATGTGTCTTAATTCTTCTTCCAACAGAAAATGGACAGAAACAGAGACGGTGTGGTGACAATTGAAGAGTTTATTGAGACGTGTCAGAAGGTAACTCATTAATTCAAACACTCCCCTCCACCCACACACACACACACACACGTTTTTGCTGGAACAGGCATCAACGATAAGAATGTAAAAACACGTCAGCACATGTGATTGAGTTTCTGTAATATAAAATCAAATGTTAATCGTTTCAAACATCTGTCATCCTTCCTGTTGCGTATAACGACTTCCTAACACCACCTCCTAAATCATGACCAGACACTCCTTCGTCTCGTTACAGCATGTTTCTTTTTAAATCCAATCATTTCTAATCTTGTTATCGTCTCCTCTTTTGCTCCCATTTGTCTTTATTATGCTCGCTATGTAATTATTGCCATCAGCACAATGAAACAGAATGAAATCTCATTTCTCGTTTTAGCGCGACATCAATTCAACCGACCTCTTGGGCTCCTGTGATTTTCAGAGTAATATTGTTTCCTCACATCCTTAATTTGTTGTTACTTTCAGATGTCTGGCATAAATATGACTCACAATCCATTGGATAAAGGTTACGGTATTTTAGTTGTTAAAGGCATGATTTACCAGTAAGTAATTGTACATTTAATAAAACTGATGTGCATACCATGATTGTTCAAGCTTACCAGAATAAAAACTGGCAAAATATTTGTCAGGATCTGTTTATTTTGATTTTTTTTTTTTTTTTTTCATAAAGCTTTGTGTTTTAAATCAGATAGATTAGATTATAACTTTGGTCATTATGGTTTTTTGTTGATGTTTTTTTTTATATGTTGGGATTTTTGTATTTAAACTGTGTTTTTACCTCATCAGTCCTTCTGTTTACTCAAGTGACTTCAGTTCAATTTCCTTGACCAGTCTGTGTTATTTGTCTGTTTATATTCTTTCACGTTGGGGTTTTTGGTGTCTTGTATTGGGTTTTCATTTTCCCTGTCTTCATTTGTGCCTCTGTTATTCCAGTCAGCCTTCCACACCCACTTCACCAGATCCTCATTTCCCAGTAGTCTTAGTCAATCTTCCACTTATCCTTACCTTTATGTTCAGAGTCTTGCCGTTAACACGTCAGCGGAGCATTGTTGGCATCATACCAAAGTTTGCTTTGTGCCTACATGTTTCCTTCTGAGTTTTTGTAAGAAGCAGCCATGTCCTTTGATTTTGTTAAAATAAAGTTAAGTTAATTTGAGCTCCTGGAGTCTGCCTGGGTTCAGTCCATCTACCGAACCTGATAATATTATAAATCTATCTAAATCACATGGACAATGAAGTTACAAGTAACATATTTTTCAGTGAAAGTAACTTGTGTCTTTAAACGGAATCAAATTGAATCAAATTAAACTTTTATTTTAGCCAGGATGACATATAAAGTTTCCAAAAATTATTATTTCAGATTTAATCAGGATCTGGATCACCTTTAATGGCCAAGTATGGGTACACAAACAAGGAAGCTGACTTTGGTACTCACAGCTTGCAGACATCAAGTACCAGTACATATAAACTTAGAGAAAATAGAATAAAGGATAACACAAACAGTATGCACGCGTATGAGTATGTACAGCCATTTTTGTCCTTCAAATTTCTTCTACCTTCAGTATATTTAAAAGAGCGCAGAAAAGGTTAAATCATGTCATCTGGACCAGTTTCTTTAAGTGAGAAATGTTTTGTCGCCCATCCAGAGGACTTCGTCAGTCTACGGCCTGACAACCAGACCTGTCCCATAAATAGCCTTCACTGCTGAGTTTCAAGTCAACCTCCTGTTGGAATCTCTGTAGATTTTTAACATATGAAAACCACATCCATCCAGAACAATCAATCATCCTTCCAGGTAGATAATAGCAAAAAAGGTTAAATCATATCATCTGGACCAGTTTATTTTGTTGTATGTAATGATTGATGGATGGCCAACCATCAACTGTTGCCTGCTTACGTTAAAATCGTCCCCTCGGAGTGGTTTGCTTGAAACCATGAGGAAACGCCCAGTGCTTTTCTGGTCTTTTGAAGCTGAAAGAGTATTTACATCTTCCTCACTGGTTTTTGGTGCAGGTGTGGGGGAGAAGGGAAGGGGTTGTAAAGTTGTAGGTAGGTGGTGTAGGTACTAGTCCTTTTGTGTGAGAGTGGGATGTAGTTTCTCTTTGCTGCCCTGATCTCTGGTTAATTTTTTTTCTTGCCTGAGATCCTGGTCTCCACTGCTGTAAGCCTCTTCTTTGGTGCAACACAGCTTCCCCAGATATGAAGTGAACCATGGTTTATTGTTGTTGTGCATGCGAAAGGTCTTGGTCTGCACATGCACATCCTCACAAAAACTGATATAGGAAGTGATGGTTTTAGCAAATCTGTCCAGGTTTAAAATTTCTGCCTATAGGTTGGAATGAGATGAAGCAGACCAGAAAAGCTCATGGATAAATATGC
Organism: Simpsonichthys santanae; assembly: GCA_031762415.1. Classification (NCBI taxonomy): domain Eukaryota; kingdom Metazoa; phylum Chordata; class Actinopteri; order Cyprinodontiformes; family Rivulidae; genus Simpsonichthys; species Simpsonichthys santanae. The sequence continues at coordinate 10,059,675 of JARVLU010001462.1, forward strand.
AGTATGCTTAAGAGTCCAGTGTTTGTGTCTCTGATGGGACACTTTACATTTTGGTAGTTCATTGGAGAGGTTTGCACTGTTAAAAGCCCCCGAGAACGATGATTCTGCATGTTTTTTCACCATGTGTTATCAGCTCAGTGAACTGTTTTTCAGCCTCTGATGTGCAGGCTTGTGGTGGAACGTCAACACCGGCCTAAATAAACAAGAACTCCCTCGGTGAATAGAAAGCTTTACAGTTTATAAAAAAAAGAGTCCATGAGGGCTACATGTCTTTTGTAACATTGTGACATCAGTACACCAAACTTTTGTTTACAGAAAAACAGATTCCATCTCCTGTCTTTTTCCTAAAAAGCGACACGCTGCGATTCGCTCAAAACAGTTGGAAGCCCATTATTTAAAGTGCGCTGTCCAGAATGAGTTCACTGAGCCAGGTTTTGGCAAAGTTTTCTGGAAACTGTAATTTAATCAAACACAATTGGGTTATCTTGTTTTTTTAATGTGTGTGTAAAACTACTTTATGAACCAGTAAAAATCCCCCAGTTATGGTTATGGTTATGGTTCATGAATGGTGGGTGCTGAGTAGTAGTTGCTGGACCTGAACGCAGGCACACAGGGTTCAGACTCAGGAACAAACATGTCTTTAAAATTGTAACTAAAGCAAACCGCAAACACGAAACCACCAAAATACATGTGTAAAAGTCAGAGAAGCTGATAAAGAGCTGAGAAAAACCAGGGAGTGTATTCTGGGAGAGATAATTACTGAACGACAACAGGTGTGCTGATTACTAACCAAAAACAAGCGCTATGTAAAGAAACATCCAGTGACTGAAGTTGAACAGCAAGCAAAAATTTAAATATTCAATAGACAAAATATATATTTTTAATCAAAAGGTCAAAGCTAAGCACTAAAAAATTATAAGACTGTTTCTTTTTGGTATACATAATAAAACTCTGTTTCTTCTAATGTTTTTTCTTTTCGTTTTTTCCCCAGGACGAGAACATCATGAACTCAATGCAGCTATTTGAAAATGTCATATAAAAAAGTTGGATCTTCTCAGCATCAGGATTTCGTCTCAGTTGTTTCCCTTCTTCGTTCCGACAGGTTGCACATCCTCTTCTTTGCCAATACCTTGAACTCTGCACAATCAATTAAGAAATTTACTGATGCATTCTGTAAAAAGACAGGGAAAATGTATTTTCTTCTTTTAGCTGCATCATGTGACTGGATTTTAAGGACTGTTAGGTGAAAAGCTTCACGAAGACGTTCTTGTGCTTTCTATTGTAAAGAAAAAAGGATCAGCAACCAAAAGGAAATCAAGATTACCGTACATTTAGGCACCGACCTGAGCTCACTAGCATTAATTAGCACACTAATTCACACAGATGTGTTCCCTCAAGACTTTTAAAACTAGCGAATAATGTAAAAGGAAATATACATTTTATAAAATATGAAAAAACTAGAGAATTAAGCATGTTTGACCTGCAATATGTGACGTGGAATTAGCTTGCACTACAGTTGTATGATCATGTATTATATGCGCCTGAAATAAAGGCTCTGTAGATATCAACACCTGAGTCACCACTGATGGAAACCAGTGCGTGTGTACATATGTAAAAGTAATAGTTTATTATCTTGCACTGTGTTGGTCTCATCTGTGCTGCACTGGAGGAGGAATAGGACCAAAAACTGAATATTTTTTTGAGAATTACTGTGCCGTTTATCACGACAAGTCATTAAAAGTTGTTTTTCAAAATTAATACACCCTGTTTTATTTTGGACTGTTTTGTTTACTGGGCAGACTGGATAAGTACATTACTGTGGAGGAACTAAAGCACTGTTAAAAAATTGTGTTTCTGTGCTGAATCAAGTCTTGACTGTGTTGGCTCTATGTATGTGAGCATGCTGACCCACAGTATCATGTACAGTGAAGTTGAACCTTTGTGAGTTTAGTACATTAAAGATGCTTTTAACACCCTGAACTCATTGTTTCAGTTTGTTTTAATCTGGAGATAAAGAAGAGGGATTTTGGCATATTCAAGGGGCATTGGTAGTCTTCAGATTCTGAAGTTTCGTAAAGCTAAATCAAATATTTTTTGTTACTGTTCTTTTACTATGTCACCAATTTCACCAGTTTCACAGAATAATCATAAAACCACAAGATATTATTTAACAGAACTGCTGTTGATGATTGATTCACAGTAATCACATCAAACCAAATCAAATTCTTAATAGGCATATTTTATTCCTAAAACAAAACCTGTTTGGTGAGTTTATTATTTTTAAGAGAAATAAGAATTTAATCAAGCAAGTCAAAGTTGCAAAACTATTTTAAGGGTTTGACAGTTCATTTAGAAGTGCTCTTCAGTTTGGTTTTCTTTTTATAGCAGTAAAGTACGGTGCTGCAACTGCTTGAAGTCTAAACATGTCATTACTCTCTTGTAAATCATTTATTGAACTTGTTTTATTTTCACTTGCTGTGGTTTCCTGAATCTACAACATATCTTGATTTCCTGCTCAGAAAATATTCAAGTCAAGTCAACTTTATTTCAGCACAGTTAAAACAGATAAACTGTTATCAAGGTGCTTCACAAACACAAACAACATAAAAGAGATTAAAAAAATTACAAAAACCAAAACACGCACTAATGGTAAAACTGTGAAACTAACAGCAGTAAAAATATAACAAAAATGTATAAGAACAGCATTAAAATGAAAACAACAGGATACAATATAT
>JARVLU010001462.1:10074046-10111014 GCA_031762415.1 Simpsonichthys santanae
CGGGGCGGTGAAGCGGGGGTAAAAATAAAAGCGCAAAGCAGATCGTTTGCGAATAGCGCCGCGTTTATTTTGGCTTAAGAGCTGCGACACACGAGCCACAACTGAAACCCCCTTTAAAATTCTACGTTTGGAGCAAAAACACCCGAGAAGAAGAAGTCATTCGCTGCCGTGAAACGCGCACGGAGCACATTTTGGTAAAAGAAGCGCATTTTACGCATCGCGTTTTGCGCAACCCCCACCCCAAAATAAAAAAAGATCCCACGGCTGCTGAAATGGTGTAACCCGCATTGTTTATATGTAGGTTAAGCCTCCGTGGTCTTAAGTAGGGCCAATTAAAGTGATTTAACAGGATTGGCCGGCGTGCACACCCCGCACGATGCGGGTCCTGGTCTTCAAACGTCATTTCTTGATGGGTTGAATCGATGCTGGGGGGTGGGGGGGGGGCTTCTGTGTTGCTTTCAGGTGAACTGCTGTGGGTGTGACGTTACAGTGACCTGAAACTGCAGGGCTCTGTTGGTTGCACATTTGAATATAGAGCTCCTGTAAGCTCATTGTGCTCAGGTGTGAAGCAGCTTGGATCCCAAGGTGATCAGTGGTGGTGAAGAATCAAGAGGCATGGAGATAATGGGGGCACTGGAATGCCAGTAATGTTGGGTTGTCCGGACTGGCTGCTGGTTTTCAGTCACCAGTTATCCCTTTTGCTCTCCTTTAAAACACCATTTGAATAAAGTGACACACTAGTTAGGTCATTCGTGATCCTGAAATAGTTGTTTTGCTATAAAACAGGCCACTAGTGGAATTATTTGTTTCGGCAAAGAAAACAAGAAGAAGTCATTGTTTGCCGAATAACATTTAGGTTAGTCAAGAAAGTAGTTTTGAAATAACAGTTTGGTTCCTGTTAGGCAGGATAAATGAGCTCGGATAGCCTCAACCTTTTTTTTTATTTAAAGCTCTTGTTTGCGATTGAGGTAACGTATAAATAAAATCCGTCTGTTTTTCTTTTTCTCCGTGAGTCACAGGGTGCCGAAGCCTTTAATATGAAGATTACAAGATGTTATTTTGGCAGGTCACACCCAGACAGAAGTGTTCAGTCGCTCTGCCTGCTGTTTTCAAACTCTCCTGATGGGGGAAAAAACACCTTTTTTTTTTTTAACCTGTAAAAGTTGCACTGGATCAACTCGATCCTTACGTTTGCTCGGCGCTTAAACCTACGCAGAAATTGTCAGTGATCTGAGTGAGGTCACCGTAGTTCTCCGCTTCATTTGACTGCCAAGCTTTTGATGTTTTATTGTTGTCGTACAAGTATGTGACCTAAATAGTGAAGGGTCAAACAAATTAATACAGGTCATTAAAATGACCAAGTCAACTGATCAGTGTGACATGTTTCATTGATTACTGTATGGACAACAGATTGTGGCCTGCGGGGTAATTCGAGGCCAGCGCTCCTCATATGATCCTCATGATTGAGTTGGTTGCCTCACCCTTCTTGTCCCTTCCCCTTCTCGACACACACTCGGCATCCTGTGTTGGATGTGTTACTGTGGCGTGCGTGGACGGCACTCCGCAGCTGTACGTTCTGCTGACGTGTTGGACTTGGAGGTTGCGGCTGTTTGCGGACAGTTTGGTTTGTTCAGTGGATATAAGCACCTCGGGGCAGGGTTGTTGTTCTCGAAGAAGAAGAATGTGGAATGTAGAGCTGATAGTCAGAAAGTTATGCACTGTTAGAAAGCTGTAGGAAGGAGGGGGGGGGGGATGGCGGTAGTTTTGTGAAGCCGTCAACCTTACCCAACCGAACCATTAAGGCACCAGGTCACGAGAGTTTGCTGCTTTTGTTTTACAAACTGGGGTGAAGTGGGGACGGTTTATCTGGTCACGTTTATTTTGTCAAGACAGAGGTCCCTTTATCGCGCTAATCATATCTCAGTGAAAGAGGTGGGTGATCACGGGTGTGTGGGGTGTTTGTCATCAACCTTACCCAACCGAACCATGAGGCCCCAGGTCATGAGAGTTTGCTGCGTTTGTTGAAGTGGGACAGTTTCTCGTTAATTTATTTGGTCAAAACAGGTTTATCACACTAATCATATCTCAGTGGGATGGTTGATCACAGGGGAGGGGGGGGGGGATAGATTTGGGATTTGGGAAGCCATCAGCCTTACCCAACCAAACCATAAGGCATCAGGTCATGAGAGTTTGCTACATTTGTCTTACGAACTGGGGTGAAGTGGGAACGGTTTATCTTGTTGTTTATTTTGTCAAGACAGAGGTCCCTTTATCGCACTTATCATATCTCTGTGTGTGTGTGTGTGGGGGGGGGGGGGGTCAGTAGTTTTGTGAAGCCATCAACCTTACCCAACCATAAGACACCATGTCATGAGAGTTTGTGCTTTTGTTTCACAAACTGGGCTGAAGTGGGGATGGTTTATCTCATCAATTTATTTAGTCAAAATAGCGGTCCCTTATCGCATTAATCATATCTCAGGGAGATGGGTGATTACACGGGGGTGTCAGTAGTTGTATGAAACCATCATCCTTATCATCCTAAAGGCTTGCACAGACTATGGCGGTCCTCAGTCCGCGCGGAAACCGCGCCATGTCCGCAGAGGGTTGAGACTTCATACTCAAGCGCTTGCCTCTTGGACAAAAAACAAAACAATGAAAAGGCCATTAAACCAGATCAGAGATGAAGAAGGGAAATTTAATACATTGGTGTCGCACACAAAACAGTCCGTCGCCAGCAGTTTATTGTGCGAGGACGCGGTCGTAAAAAATGATCGTTGTGCGGACATGCCCTGTGGGCGTCCACCTTGACTCTAATCCTGTACGCGCAGACCTCCGCGGACTGAAGTACACCTGAGTTTACTGGAGGCTTTAGCTGCTGTGGGGACGGTTTATTTCAATTTATTTTGTCAAAACAGCTGTCCCTGTACCACACTAATCATATCTCAGTGAGATGGTTGATCTCGGGGTTTGGGGGGTGCGGGGTGCCATCAACCTTACCCAACCAAATCTTAAGGCCCCAGGGCATGAGAGTTTGCTGCTTTTGTTTTATAAACTGGGTTGAAGTGGATACAGTTTATCTCATTGTGTTTATTTTGTCAAGACAGAGGTCCTTTTATCGCACTAATCATAACTTAGTGAGGCGGTTGATCACTTCACTTCTGGTAAGCCTACGCAGTCAGATAAACCATGTTTGCCAAGCGCTGCTTATTTCTGATGGCAGCTTTGGTGATGGTTTAAGTCTCTGTCCATTCTTAAGGTGGATATTTTGCTAAAAAATATATGTTTTGTGTACCGGTACCTTTAAATGCACACAAACTGTGCTTTTGGTAAAGTAATGTATCTGTGTACTGGACAGAGTTTGTTTTTGGAAAATGATGGCATCTGGCTTACAAAGTACTACACACATGATTACTATTACGGTACTTTCAGTTACAGTAGTCCCTTGATTATTGCGGGGGCTACGTTCCACACGCCACCACAATAAGTGAAAAACCGCCAAGTAGGAACGATATATTTATTTTAGTATTTATATAAATTTTAAGGCTTTAAAAACCCTTCCCACACTCTTGCAATGTTCTAATCTCGTAAACCTGTCATTTTAACAACTTGCGTACTAGTATATGTACTGTACAGTACTGCAAAGCTCTGCAGAAAAACAGCTCGGTTCTGGTTCGGCAGACCCACCCTGCAGCGACGAAGTCCACCGCCCCGTCTAGGTTGATGTGCACGTGGATAATTGAGCTTCAGGATTATTTGCGACTATCTTGCCAGTTCTGTGAGCTTCATAGATAGATGTTGCTTCTGACTTTGCATTGCTAAATCTTCCCTCCATTTCAGCAGAAAGCAGCGGCCGAAAGCACTGTTGGCTTCTGGGTAGTGTAGTTCTTTTGACTGGTGTTACAGTAAAGGCTAATTGAAAGAAAACTACAAAATGTCAGTCGGATTTTTTTTTTTTTTTTACTTTCTATCTCGTACCATCCCGATCACGTGAGCAATATTAAAGTTGACAATCGCTGAAAAACTGCGAAAGTCGCACCACGAAGTATTGAGGGACTACTGTACCGGAATTTCTAACCCTTTGTTTGTATGCACACAAATCATGCTTTTGCTAAGAAAAACTGTTTTCTACAAAACAGTTTTCCAAAGTAAAGTATCTGTGTACTCGACAGTTTTATTTTATTTATTTTAGGGACAATAATGGCATCTGGCTCACTTCACACATGCTTACTATTGGTTTCAGTTATAATATTAGCAACAACAACAAAAGTTCGGCTTTTTAGTTTTTTGTCTTTTGTCTCTAACTACGGTAACAGCTAGTCTGATCAGAGCCAAGACCAAACCAGATTGCTGGAGTGACTCTGCTCTCCAATATTTCATGGCAGTTCATATAATGGCCACATATTAAACCTTTCACATCGCGGTGCTTAGTCATTTACATCAAACTCCTTGAATCTTTGCTACAGCAGATAGCAGCAGCAGCTGGTTGTAGCACTTCAGAGCAGCAAATACCGGTTTTGTTCTGCCTGCACAACTGTGTGGTGTAAAACTGACAGCAGTGCTTAGAAAACATTAAAAAAGATGGTGGATGATTAGTTGTTAGTCTGTTGGTCTGGTCAGCATTAAATTAAGGGTGTTCAAATTATGTTTTTTTTTTTTTTGGTTTGTTTGTTTGTTTATTTATTTTTCAAAAGATAAGAAAAATGTTGAAAACCATTTTTGTTTTAATATTGCTCAAAAGTTAAGTTCGTTCATCTGGACTTTTTTTGTTTGTTTTTCTTCATTTTTTATTGAACTTGTTTTGTCCTTCATCCAAAGGAATTAATCAGTCTGAGGAGAAGTCCTTTGGATGAAGGATGAAATGTCTCGACAAAAAAAAAAAAAAAAGAAACCGTCCAGATGACCTGACTGAACTTTGTTGGATTTTTTTGTTTTTACCTGGATTATTGAGCATGAGCGTTGATTGCTCAAAAGGTTTCCTTTTTTATATTTAGATTTTTTTTTTTTTTATGTTGTTGACTTGCCATGTTTTGAAATGGATATTTTCAAATATACAAAATTAACTTTTAAACTCTGTTAACTTAAATGTTTCAGCTTTTCTTTTTTAAATGTTGCTTCTTTTCTAAGTGATCTTTCAGATGAAGAAGTGTGTTTGAGTTATGTCATTGGGGCTTAAATCTTCTGTATTTGAGTTTTCTATCATTTCTCCAGAGTTGCTTTGCAGTTTATTTAACACAGTAACAGTATAACACGGATGATGCAGATCAGAAATACACACTCGTGCATAAAACCGTGACAACACTCATGTTTGTGATGGGGGTAAATACTGTACAGGTAAAACCTAAGCAATGATACCCTGATGCATGCTCAATAATCCAGGTAGAAAAAATCTAAAAAAGCTAAGTTTTAAGGATTTAAGGATTATAGAGGACCAGACTTAGCTTTTTTTAGACTAAGCAATGATGTTTTCTTTGTATATCTGGTTAATTTGTTGGAGTAGTTGGTCTGAGACCCTCTTTTTTTGTGTGCATGGAAACATCAATTAGGTATGGACACATTTTATTTATATTTTCTGTGTATTGGTATATTTCACAGAAAATGTGCTCAACAAACTTAACATTTATTTAAAAAATAAAAATAAAACGGTTCAGTTGAAGAAATGTAAAAAAAAAAAAAAAAAAAAAGTTAAAAAATGAAAAGAAAATATTTAAAATGCAAAATTTGGTCTTTTCATTTTTCATTTTAATCCATTGAATGGGGGGAAGTACGATTATCATTATTATTTATTTAAGCAAATATGGATTAATATTTACCTATATGTTTAAATGCATTTTTCACTGTAATATTTATGACCATGCAGAAAGATAAATGACTAAAATCATCTTGAGATTAAAATATGAACAGCTCTTATGTATCTTTTGTTTTTGAGCATTTATGCAGAGCTTATCAGAACAAACTTCGTTCAACGTTTTTACTGTGATAATAAAACCTGGGTGAAACTTTTGAGTTAACAGAATTCCACAGTTGAATTGGTTTTTAGCAATTAGGACATTTAATTTAACTATTTCAGAATCTAAGCATACCACTACCCGTAAGTTCATTGCATCTTTGAAAGAGTGTTTAATCTCTAAATGGGTTTCAAACAGTTGTGAAACCCAGTTTTGTCCAAACATGCTATTAATTTCTAAAATGTTGTATTCTTCAGTCATCTGTTTTATACCAAACGTTTAGTTTTTAACATTTTATTTTAGGCTTTTAATCGTGATCCATTTGATAATATTAGGTTTTGGTCCAGTTTAAGCAGCACTGTCTCGACATATCTTTACTGAGGAAGTAGACGGAACACAAGAAACCCAGTTTACATGTTCCTTCTCCTTGTTTTGGCGTCAGGATCTAACATGTCCCTTAATCATTCATGTTTTTTTTTTGTTTGTTTGTTTTTTGTTCAGCAACAAGATCTTTGGATAATGTAAACCAAAGTGGATCTTGCATTTCAGGATTTTTCCTAAAATACAAAAGTTGCTTTGGTTTTATTTTTGGCTTGGGCACCATAATCCCATGCAGCACAGCACTGGTGTATTTGTCATGTGTGTGGCAACCTCTGCCCCCACCCTGAGCATGTCTCGTCCGCATTGTTAATTGGCAGTGTTTTTTTTTTTTTTATTATTTTTTTATTTTTTTTTCAGGCTGTGGGATGGGTCCTTTATGTTTTTCCCTTTCAGCCATGCAGAAATGTGATCAGGCCATGGTTGAATGGCATCTTGGATCATACACTTCTCATTTTGTTTGTCGCATAATGTTACAACCCTTGGAATAAGTGTAGGAGGTGCAAGAGGTAACACAAAAATTGTAAACTAAATATAAAGCTAATGACTCAAAAACAAACCAACTTTGCATTTACAATAATTTAATCAATACATTTCCAGCTCTGAAATCAGCTTTCTAGAGTGGCGCTGCTCAAGGTGGCTGCATGTTGGAGCAGCTCTGTTACATTCATTCTGAGATTTTCCTTTTGGAAACTTTAATTCCTCTTTTTCTGGATGTAAATTACTTTTTCTTTTTTTTTTTTTTTTTTTTTGGACGATTGTTTCCTTTGGTATTGGATGCTGTGCAGCTGGAAGGATTTTTACTGAAACTTTTTTTTTTTTTGGACATTTGTTATGATGTGTAACCATGGCAACAATGTTTTTTTTTTTTTTTTTTTTTTTTTTTTTAACAACCGGGTGCTGCTGATTAACATCTCAAAAGCTCGAATAAGATCTCACCTAAAGCTCCAACTCTCAAATGAGTTGAAAAGGAGGCGCCGTGGATGCATTCCCATCTCCCTGCCGGCTGTGCTCAAATGTCTGGCCACCAGGATCCTGGGAATGGCAGGAAACACAGCTCGTGACAGCAGAAAGACCGGGATCATCCCCCAGCACCTGCAGTCAGCTGTTCACAATGACGAGGAGCTCGACAGGCTGCTGGGAGGAGTGGCCATCGCTCTGGGAGGAGTTCAGCCTGGCATTTGGGCGGTCGTGCAGCCCGGAGGAACCGAGAGGTCAGCTGAGTGTGGGTGGACAGCTCGGACAGCATCTTTGGCCAGTTTCTTCAGATCCACTATGGGACAGACCTTTACAAGGGATCCTTCCTGCCTACAGCCATCAGTATCTATAACATCTAATGAAATGAGGATAACAAGTTACAACATTTAATTTCCCTTTGGGATTAATAAAGTGTTGTGAATTTGAAAGCTGTGGTATACGTGTGCTCCCCCTCCTACTGATGGGCTCGCTCTTAGAAATGCATACCTGTCTAATGACATTTAGTTTTGCTTCTTTGAGGCATACCTTTCTAACTTTGCAACATTTTTGACTTTACAATAAGCATATGTCTAAAATTTAATAAACGCAAACCAGCTTTCCTTTCATGAGGTATGCAAACTATGAAAAGCTGCTGCTGAATTCACAAGCTTTTATTATGTCCTTCATAGACTTCGTAAATGAAGTCTTACATGTGTTACAGTTCAGTAGTGTACATAGAAGGGAAAGAAATTGCATTACTACAACAAGTGCATATTTATAACTAGGGATGGGGCCAATCCGGTATCTGCATCAGCCTCTGATACCAGTATAATTTACGTATCAGATCTTTCCGATCCAACCTGCAGAGATTTCCGATCCATGATGCATGCCTGTGTCTGCTGAAACTTCTCATGTGATTCTCTGCCAGCTGCTCTGCAAGTTGGCTTCAAGCTATGGAATGGATTTTCTGAAAGGAAGTGTGTCTCATGAACCCAGAGTAATAAGACCCGCTTCACATTCAGGAAATCCATTTCATAGTTTACAGCCAGCTACAGCGTGAGGACTGAGTGAGCAGCACTGTTGATAACCAACTTTCCATCGAAACATGTCCACTGTGTGGAAGTATTTTCCACTAGAAACGCCACAAAGCAAGACGGCGAGGTGCAATGTCTGCAGAGCCATAGCACCACATTAAACCGCGGTAAAGTTAGTTTTACGTTGGACATTCGAGCTCCGTGGCTTCAGAGGTCTTCTCCTCTTGCTCAATTCGCAGCAGTGAGCCCGATCCCGGTCAGCCGTGCCCAATCTGCCCCGCTCAGGCTGCCCATCTCAGAGGAGGGATCTGACCGAAATCAGATCACCTGCTGTGGATTGAACAAGAAGGACATAACGCTGAAGCCACAGAGCTCAAATGTTTACAGAGAAGTTGCTAAACTTCATTGTAATTAATGACCAACTGCTGTCAGTTGTAGAAAATTAAGGATTTTGCCGCTTGATACTTGCAGCCAAGATATAGTTTACCCTCCAGGAGATATTTATCAGTACAACAGGAGACAATCCTAAAAAAACATGAACTGAAAATTAAAAGAAAATTATAGATTAAAATAATTAAACGTAAACAGCTACATTATAAAGCGATTAATCACTTTAATATCCACTTGAAAGCTAGGAATAAAAAAAAAACATGTTTTTTGTTAGCAGAATTTAATTCTAACTTTGAAACTTATCCAACATTAATAAAACTTACCTCAAGTTGCCTTTTTCGACATCCATGCATATATTTGTACAAACTACTTGAGAGGAGATTATTACATACCTATTTATAACCAGTGAACTGTATTACCAGAATAAATATACTGGTTTAGCAACAGTGGTTGGCTTGTAAAATATACCGGTACATCTAGTAAAAACCTGTCAGCGCAGTCAGTATACAGCTTGCCCTGCCCAAATACTCAGGAAAGGAACTGTCTCCACATCTACAGCTGTTTGGTGATTTTAATCCTGGATATTAGACCGTTACATGGATAACCACAAGTTTTTACCTAACCAGGTGCACATGTATTCCCCATTTCCTGATTTAGCCCTATTTGCCTCTGTGTGCCGTTTTATGTGAGTGTTTGTGTAGCCAGTGCTGACCAAGATGTATTTTGAATCAGGAAATGGGTTTCTATCATTTCCTTTGATGCAGCACATGTTACGTTAGATGAGAACTAGCTTTAGGAATTGTTCTCTGAAAAGCCTGTGTCTTTAATCTCCTCATTGTGTGGTGCGTCGTCCTTTCATGTGTGCGAGAAGCGACAGTTGGATAATTGCGGCACCCACGAGTCCTGCGTGGATCAGCCATGCCCATGCAACAAGGCCAGCCATGTAGAGAGCTGGTTGCTTGGGTGTTTGTATTTCAAACTGGCTTTGCACCATCCCCCTGACCCCTCCCCCACTGCTTCTGCCCACCAGCATACTCCTCTTTCTGTGTGTGGCGGTGCGCATGTGTTTTAAGTGCATGCACAGACCAGTGGCTTTTCCTCCTGTACACGATTGCCTCTCGGCTCGTCTATACGTCTCCACCACTAATCCTTTTTGTGCAGATTGCGGGAGTTCAGTGACGGGTCCTCAAAGTCGTTATTAATCTGCTGCTTAAAGAAAGTGGCATGAAAGAGCAACACGAGTTTTTACAGCCAGGGCTGAGTACATTTTTTTGAAATTCTACTCAGTCTTGTTTTCCGGCGGTTGCAAGTCGATGACCTTTCACAATAGTAGGGTGTGTTTTGTTATTGCGCCACAGGACTTTGCCTCACCTCTGCCCTCTCTCTTGACTCTCTTACCCTCTCTTGAGGAGATTAGTGCCACAGCCCACTGCTCCCTCAACCACCTTCCCCTACGTGGACGCAGGCTCAGATACTTATTGACGTGCAATCTGTAAACTCTTTGGAATAGGTGTGCAAAAAGACACCAGTAAATGAAGTTGGACCAGATCGTCCAGCTCTCTGGTGTAACCAGTTTAAATTGGTTGACATTAATTCACTGTGCTGGGGGCACTGCAACACTCACTAGTTTCCAGTCATGAATCAACTATGTTATCTACATCATGTCTGTCTGTTTAGTGGTAAACATTCATGTCAGCTTTTCTTGTTGGCAGGCTTCCAAGAGAGGTCGAGGTTGAACCTTTTTCAAATGAGGCTGCTCCCCCTTATCATTACGTTTTGGTTTTTCAAAAGGTTGACACTAAAGTCATTGTAAGCTGATCATGTATCTACAAGACCAGCATTCCTCCTGGTCTGTTAAAAGTCCAAGCAAAAAGCCTTAATTTGCCTCTTCTGCAATGCAGAGTAAATTTCTGACCATGCTGCCAACTACCATTTAAACCTCTGGGGGGCAAAAATAATGAAAAAACAAAACATGTTCCAGTTGACATGAATGCAGATCATGCATGTCGGCCTTAAATAGCATGCTGGAAACATATTTGCATCTTGCAGGTTCACCCTTCTAATTCCAAACCTTGGGTCATGTTTATTGCCAAAGAACTTGAATGACTGCTTAGAGGCTGCATTAAAATATGTATAAAAAAAAACTGGGCCCCCACGGATGGAGGTACCATAATGGTGCAAGCCTATCATTTCCCTATTGTAATACATCTCTCTTTTCCTGGGCAGCATCATTAGGAGGGGAGCTGGGACTACATGTGTCCCACCTTAGCTGCATATAGATCAGCAGTAATCCATTAGCAGCCCCCTGGAATCTAGCAGGCACGGTGCAGCACCGAAGGGGCCAGGGGGAGTATGTAGCTGTGTGGGTGATGGGGGAAGGAGAGGGTGAGCGAGGGATGAGAAGGGGAGGGGATATTTTTTTCCTGTTCCTGTGCTGGTTTTTCACTCTGAGCCCAGCCCCTTTTTTTATGTTGGCCTGCAGGAAAGTGTCTTGGATCCACCATAAGGCATGCAGAGATGTGTATGTTAAAGAGACTTGAATGATATATGGCTTCCTGGCTGGCATCGTAGCAGAGGCTCTCATTTCTCTAGCAGCCCTCTTGTTCATTACTGCCGGTGGGGTTGAGTGCTGCACACCCCTGAAGCTGGTTCTCTGATTAACAGATATGGGTTATGTATTCCAGAATGGCTCATTATGATCAACATTAGGGACAGTGAACTGTTCCTTGGATGTGGTTGCAGGTCCAGAGAGACGGTGGTGAGAGTGGTAAGATGAAAGCGCACGGGAAAGACGTGCAGCTGAAGAACGGGGGAGGGGAGGAAGGCCATGAGGAGGTGTCGGAGCAGATGAGGCAAGCCCAGGCCTGGGCCTGAGAGTAATGATTACTTCAGCTGATTGTATCAGTCTGTCAGACTGCGACAGACCCAAACCATTTCTGGTTTACACTTAAACAATGTTCAAGATCGCCCGAAAGGGACGCATTCTTAGAAAATTTCCTTTACGTGATATCAATTTCCATATTTATAGCTTGCATTTTATGTTTGTCCTGGACTTCTGGACATTGTGGTGCTTGCTGGCATTAAAGACTGGTTTTGTTCATAATGTTCAAAAATGAAAAATGGCCAATTGTGATTGATGAGCATGAAAGTTTTGGGTTACCCAATGAAGAATGTGGAACCAGCAAAGTGGAGCAGTCACCCACTTCACACCTACTCACCAACTCTGCTCTGTGACTACCTTCACTGCTGCCTCTGCAGTGGATGGGCTTCAACCCCCCCCAGTTTGCCACAGTCATTTCACATGATGCAGAGGCAGGAAGAAGGCCTGGCTTTAAAGTCCTGTGTGAAAGGAGGTACACAACCAAATGTTCATACATGTGTGACGTAGGAAGTGACGTGTGTGTCACACTGCTCTCACTAACAACACTGTTATCTTTCAGATATTGCAGAGATGCAGGCTTATTGTGTTTAGTATACATGGACACCGCACAACCCTACCCCTAATCTGTATAAATTGTCAGAGAGAACCGTGTTTCCTCAAATATATTTTAAATTGGATATTCAATTCTATGAATAATCAGAGCCTTTTTGCAGGAGCTGGATATTAATTCATTCAACACTTATTTATACAGGTTAGTCTCTCTAAGCCTCGAGGACTCATTTACAAGAGAGATCTGTTTAATAGCTCAGAAAACCCAAGTTGATCCTAACTATAACTATAGGATTTACTGCAAAGGAAAGACTTGAGCCTCATCTTAAATGTAGACAATGTGTCAGACAGAAACTAGAAGTTGTTTCCACACGAGAGGAGCCTGATAACTGAAAACACTTCCTCCCGTTCTGCTTTTGCAAACTCTTATGAACCACAAGTAAACCTGCAGTCTGAGAGCCAAGTGCTCTGTTGGGAAAGTATGGAACAATAATATCTGTAATATACTGTAAGATGGAGCTAGGTTGTTGAGGGCTTTGTATGTTAGAAGTAAGATTTTGAATTATATTCTGAACATTAGGCAAGTTGTTCAAATGTTATGGCTCAATGGGGTGTTATTGATAGGTCAAAGCTTTTTTTTTTCCCATTGCATGTAAACTCATGAAGTTTGGCATCACAGTGCGTTCATTAGGGTTCATGTTTTTAGGGTTCATGTTCAAGGCAAAAGTCTTACAGATGTTTACACTTAATATTTGAAACACTGGTCTGCAGACCTCAGCTTGATTACTTAAAGCTCATTTATTACTTCAGGATCAATCACAATACGACAGTACAAATTGTTCTTGTCCTTGAATGTCCACTCTGCAAAGTTTTTCATTTCTGTTTTAAAGAAAAGAATATAAATTTAATTCCAAGTACTGTACAGATTATTGTAGGACTCTATTGTGCAGACTCAGAAATTATGGATACTTCCTACAAAGATGATAAACTTTACAAAATGTTTCTGCAGCCTTGAAATGCCTGAAGTCTGTTTAGTTAAACTGCCCAGAAACTGATATCCAAATATACTGGGCTAAACTATTGAGAAAACATGTTTACATTTTTCCAAATGTGTTAAAAACTATTTAAGCCAGAGAAGCTGCCTCTTAAACTTATGTTGGATCTATTTTCCTTTTTTGCATTTCAGATGTGTTCTGTTAACATAAAAAAAAAAATAATAATAATAAAATTTAAAAAAAATTCTGATGTGCGTCTTTCAAGCTGCTTAGTATAAGAAGCAGTCTTTTCTCATGGCTATGTATTAAATTTTGTAGTAAATTTATATTTCTGTACTTATTTAATTGGCATGTTTTCACATGTTTTATGGCCTAATAAGTAAGGGATTTATTTATTTTGCATTAATATTTAATCTTTAGAAATGTGCTTTGCACTGCTGTGTTCAGTGAAATTAAACATATGGGTTAATTTTCCCAGCATCCAAAAGCCATAAAGAAAAGCAAATCATGTTTTTATGTTCGGTTGGGAAAAGAGCATCGTGGTATGTAGTAGGTCATCGGTGAACGCCATTCACCTGTCCCAATTCCAGAAATGAGGGCCTCTCTTGAGGATCAAGTAGTGCCGTCCTTGTCTTGAGCCACACCCTCTCCCTCCCTGTCTGCCAATGCTCTTGTGTAGTTTTACCTGCTCAGGTGTCACCTAATCCTTCCCCCCCGGCCCTGCTGTGCCACCGACCCCCACCCTCAGACAATGGGGCAGGGCTGACATTACCATGACCTAATGGAGACGAGCGTGAGCCATGTTTCCAAAGAGGGCACCCCACCGAAACTAGTTACTTTGTTAAAGTGGGAAAGAGAAGCTGAGAGGAGGCACCATAGGAAAATAGTTACTTTACCCTTTTCTTCCTTCCTGCCTCTGTGGCTTTTGTGCCAGAACAGCAGCATCATGTACAACTAGAATTTGATCTATGTAGGTTAATAATTTGTTTAAAATTTAGGATGAAAGGGAGTTTCAGTTTCTTATCTGCCATGTTAAGTGTAGCTAGGCCAGTTGCAATAAACAATAAATCAATCATATGATAAGAGAAAATTATTGACCTCATATTTCTTTATTGGCTTTATCGTTTTTGTTTGTTCTTTTATTTTCTCTTCGTTAAAAGCAACTAAGCTGAGAAGCTAAGCTAACAGGCCAACCTCGGGGAAAAAAAATCTCCGTCTTGTCGAAGCTCCAAAATTCACAGTTGAAATCTGTGCCTTCTTGTAAAAAGTTTTTTCACTGCAAAAAGAAGCTGAGAACTTATTTACTGTTTTTTATTTTTTATTTTTTTATAGCTTTGTGTGAAAAATGCTATGCTAAAGAGCTCAAACCACACAGAGCGTCCGCCATTTTGAGAACTGAAAACAAGGACGGCCCATGTCATGTCAAGGGGCCTCCCTCGCATTTTTTAAAAAAAAAGACTCGCTGCTCGCTCCCTCACTATCCATCCTTAAGTTCAAACGGTATTATACTGCCATCCAGTGGTCAAAAATGGTACTACACACAAAATAAATTAACCAACATTTCTTCTTAAATTTGACAATAATTACTACTGGTAATTATTGTATAATTTCAAACAGTATTATCGTTTATCACAATAATTTATGAGACAATAACTCGCCAAGCAAAATTTGTTATTGTGACAGGCCTATGTGTAGCATGTTCTAACGATGTGCTAATTTCTATTTGAGGCCTAGAATGTATGTATTTGCAGAGGCGGGGTCATAAAAATGCAATTTAATTGCTGTTTTGAGTCATTAAAAATTGTTTCTTTTAACTATAAAATCAATCTTACTTGACCTTGAACTAACTTTTTTTTTTTTTTTCCCCTTGTCTTTTTAGCTTTAGGTGGCGCTCGTTTTGGAAGAGAGAGAGAAGAAGGGAGGAAATGGAACTGCCAAATCATGCCAAACAACTGTTGCTGCAACTCAACCAACAGAGAGCCAAAGGCTTCCTGTGTGATGTTATCATTGTGGTGGAGAATGCACTCTTCCGTGCTCACAAGAACATCCTGGCAGCGAGCAGCATTTACTTCAAGTCTTTGGTCCTACATGATAACCTAATTAACCTTGACACAGAGATGGTCAACCCCTCTGTATTTAGACAAGTTCTGGATTTTATTTATACTGGAAAGCTCCTGTCCTCTTCAGACCAGAGCAACGAGCAGAACTTCAGTGCCCTCTTGACTGCAGCTAGCTACCTCCAGCTCCATGAACTTGCCGCTCTGTGCAGAAAGAAGCTCAAGCGCAGTAGTGGGAAGCCCCTACCAGGAAAACCCTCCACGCTAGGTCCTCTTAGCCGCCTACGCCTCAACAACCAGCGCCTTTCCTCTTCTACCCCTGCTGGTCCCAACAACCACTATCCTCCGACCCCTTCCGATGCCGACCAACCACAACCAGATGAAGGCCTTCGGGACAAGCTCTCAGATGATGAGATATTTGTCGGCAGCACTGGCAAGACGGGGAATGGAGGAAATGGAAGCAGTAATGGTAATCTTAGCAGTGGAGCAAGTGCTGGAGAGCCAGATCTTGGACTTGATCTGTCCAAGAAGAGTCCTCACTCTGCAGGCACAGCCACTGATGCCCTCAGCCCGCACAGCAACTCCCAGGAGTCCCCTCAATCTGCCTCAGTATCCACAACCAACAGTGCCTCGTTGGATGACTCCTCAACCACCCTACCAGGTGTAGACACTTGCATCTCAGAGACCATGGAACTCAACACCCCTTCTAAAACCTCAGAGGAATCCCAAAACCAAACTGATGGTCCTCCACCACAGAAAAAAACCCGTCAGGCTGCTCGAAAGAATGAATGGCCAAAGAGAGAGGCATCAGGGTTAAAGTCAGAGGAACACGACAGGCCCCTCGTTAACGGTGTGATTGTGGTTCCTAAAGATGGCCGCTCCTCTGGAATCTGTGGAGGAAGTGGTAGCTGCTTTGCGTCTGACCAGTCCTTCCAGTGTAAAGATGAGGATGAAGGAGGAGAAAACGGCCAAGACCACAGTGATGAAAGTGGTCAAAGTGATGGAGAGAGTGCAGGAGGTGGAGGAGGATCAGGAGGACACCACAGCGTCAACTATGTGTACCGGCAGGAAGGTTTTGAGCCAGCATTCGGGGACAACCTCTATGTGTGCATTCCCTGTGGTAAGGGCTTCCCCAGTTCTGAGCAGCTCAATGCTCATGTGGAGACGCACACCGAGGATGAGCTCTACATCAAAGAGGAAGGCGGGACCTTCGTAAAAGAGGAAGACGAGGAGGAGGCTGAGGACCTTTCTGCCCCTGTAGGTCCCTCCAACTTTGGCTCTGAAACACGTCCATTCAAGTGTACTGTCTGCAGTAAGAGCTACAAAGACCCTGCGACGCTGAGACAACATGAAAAGAGCCACTGGCTGACCAGGCCTTTCCCCTGCAACATCTGTGGCAAAATGTTCACCCAGAGGGGAACCATGACGCGCCACATGCGCAGCCACCTAGGCCTCAAGCCTTTCGCATGTGAAGAGTGCGGCATGCGCTTCACACGTCAATACCGCTTGACAGAGCACATGCGTGTTCACTCTGGGGAGAAGCCGTACGAATGCCAGCTATGTGGTGGGAAGTTTACCCAGCAGCGCAACCACAACACTCACCTGAGAATGCACACCTCGCCCACTTAGAAACGCATCAAGCCAAAGAACGACGGGAATAAGAAAAAAAAGAACATTTCTCTACGTTTTTTTTTTTTTTTCCATCTCAGAAGCAAAGAAATGCACACATTCACATGAAACCACACATAGTTCTACTCATTAAGTCCAGTTTACGATGCACTGGATGAGTGAATGGTGTTGCTGCTCTCCGTGGTGGTCTCTTTATTGACGGTGGGATCTTGTTGGTGCCAGGATCAGGTCATTGTTTTTATCGAGTGACGTGTGCTCGTCATCTCTCAGGAGTTTTCGAGGGACAATTTACTTGTGTGTCTCTCTCCAAAGTCACGAAGCCATGATGCAGTGGCATGACGTCTTGTTTGTCGAATGTGAATGTGGGTACTGATATAATTTCAAGCCCCTCCCTCCCTCACCTCACACCCCCTCAGCCTTCCTCTCGTCACTCTTTGAAGTGTTTTGAGTTTTTTCAGATTGTTCCGTAAACAGATCAACTCTAAAGTCCCATCTTTACTCCAGAGCTATTTTGACCAAAAATCAGTGCAAACAATACTGGCAATAATTCAGCAAAAAAATAATATTATTTTTACCCTGACAGCTTTATATTGTTTGTAATGTTGGTGAAAGTATATGTATGAAAAAGGAGGGGTAACTGGGTTTGGGACCATTTCCATGCTTTACCTGAAAGTCCAGGAAGACACAAGGTTAATGTCGGGTCGGATGCATTTGTTTTGACCAGAATATTCGGCGTCCTCTCTGTGGCCGTTTGCTGATGTAAAGAAGAGTTGTCGTCGTTTTATAAATTTGCCTGCTAGTGCGCCAAGGAGCGAATCCTTGCTGGAAAGTTGAACCACTTGTGGTACTTCTTCAACCTAAAGAGCTTGTTATGTTTCAGTGAATGTTTAAACTGGAAGGTCCTTTATTTTATTTTATTTTTCTTGTTGAGGGGAGGGGGGTTCTGGTTGTGTTGTGGTGGGGTTGGGTAGGGTTCAATGTGGCTAAGGAGGGATGTTTTAAAATGAACATTACGTTCAGTGGGTACGTTTATTTTATTTTTCTGTATAGCTTTCCTCCCCTCAAAAAAAAAAAAAAAAAAAGTCTATTTATATAGACTTGTGACCTCGCTACCTCTGATTACTCTCACAAACTCTGTCGATTAGTTGAAAGTTCCTATGTAATTAATTGTAAAAAGTGTGTAGATTATGGTAACTTTTCACCTAATGCTTTAACCTGCCCATCTCTCAACACAGGTTTTTAATGCTCATAGATTTTACGCATTAATGTTGTTTTTAGCTGTTTGTATTTGTCAGATATAGCTTTTTTTAGGGGCTCCGGGTCACTGCGGGCCCCAATTCAAAGTGTACTGTAGCTTCTTGCCAGGAGCAAATAGTGGCTAGATGGTTAGTTTCGATGTATAGTGTTCCAAAGATCTTAATGAATGTTACGGAGAGCAGAGCTAACTAACAAAACAGTGCTAGACAAGTTCATAACCAAAGTTTAATAAGAAAATATGTACTTAAGATATATAGCATACTAAATTATTTGTTCTTTTAATTTCTTTTTTGCTGTATAAAACAAATTATGAATTATATTCTAAAGTCCAGACAAAGAAATCCGCTCGTTTGAGGGAGTTTTGGCCAATGACTCTGAGACCGATGATGGTTCTTGTGGTTTGCAAGGAAAGCTTGTGCTGATTGGTGGGCTGGTATATGGTAAACTTTACCACCTGACAAAACTGGTAAAGTTTAACTCTTGTTTTTCAGTTTGTGTCCAGAGTCCTTATCGCTTTATATTCCATGATTTAAAATAAGAAAAATGACACGCATACAAAAAAAAAAAAGGCAGAACTTGATGACTTTTATTTGTTCTGTTCAGACCAAAATTTAAAAAAGGAGATAGGATTTATCAGAATTTTAATGTGAAGTTTAAGTTACTCTTTTTTTTTTTTTTTTGCCAGACTTGTGAAACGTTGTAATAAGAAGGGAGAAGCAGAGATGCACTGGACAGATGGACAACTCGGTCTCCTGCAGCATCTTTCTTTCTGATTGTATTCCATTTTATCATCCCAACTGTTTTTAAATTATTTCAAACTACTTATCACAAGCAACCACAAGTCGAGAGTGGCCCCGTTTATTGTTTGCTCTGATACTTGTCCAGTGTATCTACTCTTAAAAAGTCACACTGTGGGTTATTATTAACCTTTGCTACAAGTCTTTGGTATAGGCATTCCTCTGTTGTGTAGGTTTAACTGTCCTCTTGATTGAAAGGTTTTGTTTTAATACCTCTTTCATCTTGTTTTGGTCTGAAATGTTCTTATCACAGGGATGCAGCTAAAGTTTCACAAGCGTCACTGTCGTTTAGAGGTACCTGCATCCTGGACTCCCGGAGTTTTTCTATCTTGTTGCTCTTTAGATATTGCATGGTACATGTGGATTTTTCACACTCCCCAATTTAGCCCCCACCCACATGCGCGTTATTTATCGGCTGATTCTTTTTTTTTTTTTTTTTTGCTTGCGACCTCTTCCTGCTTGAGAGGGAGTCCACATTGCATTGCCTTCAAACGTTAATGTCAGCACTTGGTGCGTTACAGCAAAACATCTGTGATGCAAAAGGTGTTTGTACGTCGTAACCTTTAGCCATCTCTGCATAAAGAGACATTTGAATGCTTGCTTGTTTTGACATAACGAAGAAAAAAAAAAAACTCCAAACTGTGACTGTACTACTACTACTATTACTAGTACTACTACTATTCATGTACTTCAGGGATTGTTCTGTCTGTGAACGCAGACTCTCAGCTACATTTGTAAGATAAAGCATTGTATCAATTTCTCTGTATTTTAATCTTAAGGGGGAAAGCAAAAACACTAGTTTCATATTTAAGACAAAACACAGAGGGGAATGGGGGGGAATCTTTTTCAACTAACACAAAAAGCCTTGACAAAGGCGAGGCAGCTCAAAAAACTCTACATTTTATTTGGTAACACGGTATGTTCAGAAAATAGTTGCAAACTTGTACAAAGAAAGAAAGAAAAAAAAAAGCTCATACCCAAATCCACAAACTATTTTTTAAACCAAAGCACATTTGAATGATTATGGAACCATGTGTGGCTCTAAAAAAAAAAAAAAGAAACATATGTATTTATCTCATTGTTTACATGAACTTTTACAGTTTTACAGACCTCAGTGGAGGCTCGGCCAGCAGGGAGGTGGTCTTTTTGTGTATTCCAGTTTTTTGTTTTTTTTAGATACTTTTCCACAGACGTTGCTGCCAAAACAGAAATATACCATTAAACATGGGGTGGGGCTGCTGCATATTCGATTAGGAGGGTGTGTGCTTTAGGGACAACCCCCCTCCTCCTTTCCCTGCCAGCTGGCTTTGGGGTGACCCTGCACCCCAGTTTTCCTGCCCTCTGGCCTGTCTTCAGATGGGACCTCCGGCAAAGGGGGAGGTGGGCAGTGCATCCTTGACGTATTAATCAAAGGGTATTGTTTGACGATGTCTTTTAGCTCTATGTTGCGCCTCTGTTTACCCAACCGTGCCCTAAGATCTTCTGTTTGGGCTCGAGTGGGGCGATCCCTCAACGCTTGCGTCGTCTTAAAACGATTCATCCTGCGCCGGCGGATCTTAAATCCTATCAGAAAAATGTAGCATTGATCTGTTCTTTACGTGTAAACAGGCTTATCTCGTAGTCTTAACTGTGAATGATGTCATTTTTCCGCATTTGAAACTTTTTTATTTTTCCCTCTTTGCCTGTAATCTGTGGAAAAAGCGACGCGAACCTCCGTCTGGCCGAGCCTCAAACAAAGTTGGCGCAAACACTTATTGACAGTGTTCTTTTTTCTTTTCTTTTTATTTTTAAATCAAATGTCTATTGTCGCTGATGAATGTATTTATTTTTGGGCTTGCCCTCACCTCTTCAAAGAATTAACTCAGCGTGTGAGACTGAGGTGGTGGCAGGACCCCCTTTTTTTGTTTTTACTTTGAAGATTTCAAGCTGAATCTAAGATGAGACAAAACATAGCCATTAACCACAATCTGTGAAGACGACTTTGTTGTGGGAGAACTGATGTATTTTTTTTTTTCAACTTAAAGAAATTGGTCTATGGCATTTACTATATCTTCAGTTATACCTGACAGTCTGTAAAGATTTAATTTCATGTGTTTTACTGTGGGTTCTTTTCACCCATGCCGTCTGAAGTTCTCACTGACTGCACACTGAGGGAAGTTGAACTTTGACCCCTTGTGTATGTGTGTCTGTGGACGCAGGCTGGACACTGCCTGTGCAGAGCGGAGGCTACTGTATTTTATTTTTTATCAAAGCTTGCTCTCCCTGGGTGTTGCCATGCTGCTGATGCTAAAGAAAATTAGTTCTGGAAAACGAAATGGCAGAAACATGTGCATAAGTCACACCTCTGAACAGTAATGATCTTGAATTTCTTGTCTTAAACCACTTCTTCCATCTTTAATTCACTTTTTTTTAGTGTCTTTTAGGCATATTTTAGAAACATTGATCGAGATAGCTTTACTAAGTGCACTTTGTATGTTTTTAAAGCCTCTGGGAGAACCAGATGCTCTCATATCAGTTCAGATTTAACTGACGGTTTACTCTTTGTCTTTCTCTTCTTACCTCATCATTGTTGTGTTTGGGGGGGGTGGGGGGTGGGGGTACCATATTGTTTATGCAGTGTTAGAAAAGCTTTAAAGTTGCATCCATGAAGCAGGAAACTCCTCTGACTGTGCTCAGCTCTTTGCATTCATCTTGAAGTTTTTGCTTTTCTTAATTTTACCACTATTCAAGCTTTTTGTGCTGTTCTGTCCACTTAGTGCAACGATGCTCCTCCTTACCTTTGGCAGACTGAACCAAAGCCCAGTTTTTAAAATGGCCTCCAGTCCCATTAAACCCTGTCTAAGCTTTATTGTCCTTTTTGCTTTATCTCAGATACACCTGACCCCTCTGCTTTAGCCCTTTGGTCTACAGAAATCTGTGTTAGTGCTCTGCTCTGCTGCAATTTTCAGTATTTACTACATTTCCAGTGTAGTGTCTAAGAATAGAAAACAAATTACCTCAAAAACGTTCAGTGTTTACAGAAATCTGCTGTCTTGCCATTACATTTACACTTTTTTTTGCCGTCCATCTGTAACCAAAATGTTCTTGTTTTGAAAAAGGGTTTATAGCAGCATATTTTCATACATAACTTGTTATTTAGATATTTTTATGGACGTCGTAAGGCACCTCGATGTGCACTACATTAACGGACAGACGTGATTAGCTGCTAAAATGGAGATAATACTTGAAGAGTTGGTTAGTGGAGCTGCTCATGAAGTGGGTGTATTGAGCTTCCTCTCTGGTTTTCTTCGGGAACAGCCTCTCAATAATGTATCAGGATCTATGGGGCTGAGAGTCTCTGGAATGGACATGTAGGGTCTTTGCTGATGAATAATTAAAGAGCAAGAAGCCCTCCCCTTTGGCAAACACACATTGCATGCAAAGGTATACACACCCAGGTGCACTTTTGTTGCCATGTATGCCCATAAACCTCCACTGACGCAAACACAGATGCCACCGTCTAGACTGCAAACACCGCCCAACATGTATACAGCAGTATTGAAGGTGACGTTCTTTGACCCCTCTTCTTTTTTTTGTGTGTGTGGCTTTTGGCAGCACCCAGGCTGGGCTCTCTCTTTATCTCCACTCCTCAGAGAGCTCGTATTCAGGTCAGAGCCACCGCCGTGCAGAGCGACGGGGCTCGCAAACTCAAAAGTGTCATAAAAGTGTAATACGGCTGACCTCAGCACTCACAACCTTACAGTCTTAATGTACAGCAGTGAGGAAAAATAAACTGTTATTTTATGATCTTTTCATTAAAAGCTTGATTGAAAACTTGAGACTTGTTTGTGTTCTCTTGATTCTGCTGTTGTCTTTGTACCTGGACCCGTTCACAGATGCAATCTGGATGTTTCTAAACTAGTAACGCTCGATTGTCTTATTTCAAGAACTGCTGTATTGCCTCAGGTTTAATTCGTGCACATGCTACATCCCTGCTTTGGTGACGGTTTCACATACAAGCAATCTGTTCCTGTGAAATGAAAACTGTTGGCAGCCTTGCTCATAAAGTAATGGCAGCGTGCACAGAGAACGATTAAAATACGGCTATTACCCGATGTAGAAGAACTTATTTTTGAAAAAAAAAAAAAGGTTTGAATGTGACAGGACAGATAAGTTAAAGGTTAGTTCAAGCAAAGTTTTCTTTTATTTTCGTCAAATTCTACTCAAAAATTTCATAGTTTTTTTTTTTAAGCAGCATTTTCATCACAGCTGTTGTTAGTTTCACATTAGACAAATGTTTAGTGATTTGCAGGTGAAAACAGCAGGAGCTGTGGCTCTTCAGCCTCAGACACATCTGGCAGAAATATCCTGTTTGTTGAAAAATCTGAAGTTTTAGGGAGGCAACGATACTTTGGTTCTGGCCATGCTCAGACTAACAATGACCTCATCATTCCTTCAGAATTAAACTGCTTTTCAACAAGTAAGATATTATTCATAAAAGTGATCCAACAAAAAAAAAAAAAACATAACCGCCACTGTGGCTCAGCTTCCTATTTCTATCTTAACGTGATTCTTGGCCTGCCATTGTGTATCTGTTCATCTCAAACTCAGCCGGTCAAAGCAGATGGCTGTGTGTCCTGAGCCTGGTTCTGTTTAAGTTTCTTCCTTGTGAGGGAGCTTTTTCCTTTCCACTGTCGCCTTGTTCAAGATGAGAGTTCTGTGATGGAGTTAAATTCAAAGCAGTCTGCTCCTTGGATAAATACTTTTAAATTACTGTATTTTTATATATTGAATGTTTCTGTTCAGTGCCCTGACACAACTTCTGCTGTGACTTGGTGATATATAAACAAACTGAATAGAATTGTCTTATGATTCATCACCTAAAAACAGATCACGAGGTAAATACTGGGTCTTTTCCCATCCTGTTTACAGTCCCCTTCCCCCAGAGTGTCTCCTTTCCTTTGACGCTCTGGAAGGAGTGCCCATCGCTCTCGGGCTTTTTAGCTGCCAGTCACTTCCATGAAGCGCACACGTTCATAGAAAAGTCATTTTACTGACATTTTGCTCTGTAGATTAGCCTGTCCCAAGCGTTCGGTCAACTGAATGTCGAAGTTTCTCTCTTAATC
Source organism: Simpsonichthys santanae (assembly GCA_031762415.1). Lineage (NCBI taxonomy): Eukaryota > Metazoa > Chordata > Actinopteri > Cyprinodontiformes > Rivulidae > Simpsonichthys > Simpsonichthys santanae. The sequence continues at coordinate 10,098,021 of JARVLU010001462.1, forward strand.
CTAATTTGATGCTAAATAAACAAAATAAAACTCCAGCAACGTTCAGCCTGGTCACCTGGACGGTTTCTATTTTTCCTGAGACGTTTCGTCCTTCATCCAAAGGACTTCTTCAATCTGAGGAGCCACCAACAAACTTGAGTGAGTCCCACACACTCCTACAGTGGGGACAAAAATGTTTGCTTGTGACAAGATAGCCTCTCTTTAAATGTTTCTCCTCGTTTTTAACTTTTTCTATCTATCGTTACTTTGGCTCAGATCAAAGTGTAGCCAATTGGCACATTTCATTTATTTCCTGTACCATTTGGGACAAACTGTGCCCCTATAGGTGTCAGATGCTATTTGACCCTGAATAGGGGTTGCTGAGAAACAATGGCCTTGGTGTCGATAGCCCTATCCTTCCCTCCCCCCGCCCGAGGCCCTCGCTCCTCTAATATCAGCGCCAAGCAAACACAATGGTGTGCAGTGGAGGGGGGTTGGTGGTGGAGTGGGTGGGTACAGAGTGGACATCACCACCACAAAGACCTGGAGTGGTAACTTGGCAGCAGGGGGTCGTTCAGATTTAACATTGTTTTTGCACTTTATGCGTCCTCTCAGGCTTTTCGTGCGATCTGGTGAAAATGGATGTAGATTCTCTAAATGTGCCCCGCTCACCCCACCTCAGCATTTTGATCCTTGTGGGTCTGAGAACAGGAATGGAATTTACCGGGGTCTGCTCAGGTGGGTCCAGGCTTGCCTCTGCTCGTCTGCGATGGCCCTCTATAATCTGAGGAATGTGGATGAGCGATGCACGGCCTGCCCACGCTGGGTGAGGGAGATGGACAAAGACTGTTTTAAAGGGTATACACACACACACACACTCAACCCACACCCACCTTTATCTCCAGTGCCAGATGACCTCTTGTCTCCATGCTGATATTAAACAGATGTACTACTGTCTTGGTCACTTTGCTTCAGCCAGCCTGACGAAGGTTTTCTTGTCAAAATTTCTATGTGCATCTTTAAATTTAATGACATTTGTCTAGTATTGTAGTTTGTATTAAAACGTCTATTCTCCCTAATAAATTTCTATATGAATTTAATATTTACAATGAGATACAGAGCGACGTGGTTTGTACGAATCTAAGACTATCTGAAGTTTTCAACCTGAGGCAAATTTGCAGAAGCCACACTTCCTGTGTGGTTCCATTCATTTAAAGCAGCTGTACTAAATATGTGATGCATGGGATTTAATCCATTAATACACTTATTTAAGTCTGAGTTGTATTTGAGGTGTGGATTACAGCAACACTCCTGAAAAGTTCTATTAGTTATTCTGTCACCTTCAACTTTAGCAGGTTTGAGAGACTAAAACGAGGTAATTGTATAGTCAGCATCACTGGTTAGACCTGTCCATCTGCAGCTGTATTTATTTTTTGAATAGCACCAAATCTTGGATCAATTAAAACAAGGCGGTTTAGAAAACAAAAAACAGGAACATGTCTGCATTGATTTTTGCCAGGAACTTAACAGATGTTTAAAGCCAGCGTTTAATGTGTGAGATGAAAATTAAATTACTGTACTTGTCTATCAGTTTTCCACAACACAACGGGATTTACCTCCAACCAAAAATGTGGGTTCGACATCATGTCGACTGAGACCAGTCTGAGGGTGGCCTAAAGTACAAGAACAGTCTGTCAAGGGCCAATGTTGCAATTTTGATTAAAAAAAAAAAAAAGCATCAGCACCAAAATCTAAACAGGTTCTTCATTTGATCATTTTAATGTTTTCTAAGGAGGTGCATGAAGGACAGTGGTGTTGGTTTGTCTTTAACACTGAGGCACACATGACGTGATGCTGATGTAGGTGAAACCAGAACAGTTCTGTTTAGCTCCATTGCTTTAGCCTGTACGTAGCAGCCACTGAATTCTCTGGCACCAAAACTTTTTGAATCCAGTTCGCAGAGAGGAAGGGTTTTGGGAACACCAAGCATTGTGTGTAACTGCACATGTGTCTTGTAAACTGCTGCTGTTGATAGTTTTTTGGAGTTTGTGTGAGTAGATCAACAACTGCACTAACGGCGTACAGCTGTTTGTGCTCCTCACTCAGAATATCTACGCCATCCATTTCTCACATTCTACAAATAATGAACAAAATATGGCGAAGAAATACACAAAAATCACAGCGCCCGCTAGTGACCTGGCATGGGAACTACAGCGGTTTCAACATTTTTTGCAATCTCATCCAAACAGAGATTATGATCACAACATTACAGTGTGAGTGAGTGAAGTTTTCACAATGAACATTGGAAAATCTCAAAAAGGAGATCTTTCAAATGTAAACGGCGTCTAAACGTAAATCATTTTCTATTGGTTCAAAGTCGCTGCAATGAGTGACTGAATATACCTAGAAACTAGGCTGATAAGATTCTGCCCTCAGGGTAGAGGAGCGGGTCGACCACAAGTGGATTTTTTTGCAACCAGATCATGTTTATGTTGCATTTATCTTCAATGTTTTGATGCACATCAATTATTAACAGTGTGTTGAATTAATGCTGCAGTGCCTCAGGTTGTGTGTGCAGCCGTCATAAGTTGTTCCTGGTGAAGCGGGAGGAGATCTGGGGGGAAATGTTGATCCGCTGCCGCTCTTCTCTTCGACACAGAGCTAAGTCCTATTCATCCCTTGCGTCCAAATGCTGCTTCTCCTTTCATAGTTTTTCATCTGCCTGTGGGGCTGTTTCTTTCCCTCCATGAAGTTAGTGCTGCCCTCCTCCCTTTTCCTTCCCCCTTAAGGGAGAGGGCATCAATCCCATCCCACTGGGAAGACAAGTGTCTTGGCACAAAAAGTGCAATGCTGCAGGCAATATATATATATCTCCATTTGTGTGGGATTTTATTGATTTCTCTGGTGTGTGAGTGGCCACATGTATATATGACAACACCTTGTTTTTGCTCTACCTCATTATTTCATCACACACGCATACATGCATACAGACAGATGTTTCCTTGACTGCACTGGTGATGGTTGTGTACAAGGATTCACTCAGGCCTTCATCAATAACCCATCAGTATTGACGAGGACTAAGCACACTGACCATCAATACCTAATCTTACATTCTGTAGGCCTGTTTATGAGGATATACTAGACCGACGTTGGAAAAGCTGAAGGCCAAAGCTGTGGCTGGTCCACTGAAATAAAAGGGACGTCACTTGAGTGTAGATTTGCAGAAAGGAGTCAAATAAACATTGTTTATTAATAACTAGAGATACACCAATACCACATCCTTACAAACTGAGTGAAGTGTAAGTAGCACAGATACAAGTATTGATAAATGACATTACACTTTTTCCATTTCATACAACATCTAATGATAAATGTATTCATTTTCAAAGTCACTGTTTTGAAGCAATAGTTTAGCATTTTATTCTCAGATCACTTCAGCAGCGTTTACTCATCAGGCATCTTGTTAGGTGTTTTATTTTTTATTTTTTTCAGGCTCATCAATCTTCTTCTTTTCATTATTGGTAATTGGCAAACATTAACATTGCATTAATTATTGCCACTAACTGAGAAAGAGTGACTCAGGAAAGGCAACACAATATATATACAGTATACTTTGTACTGTATATATATATATATATATATATATATATATCTATATATATATACATAATATATATTAATCTAAATAAAGGTTGAATGAATTAATCTATATAAATAGATGTGTGTGCTATACATATACAGTAAATACATACACTGTATGTATATACTGTGTATGTATATACTGTACAGCATATACATACACACAGTGTATGTATATACTATATATACTGTACAGTATATACAGTATAACATACTGTGTATGTACAAGTATATACTGTACAGTAAATACAGTGTATACATACACTGTGTGTATGTATATACTGTATATACTGTACAATCTATGCATGACACACACACACATTGTATTTAATATACATAATATTTGAACACTGCAACACTGTCAGACTAGAACTATCAGTTTGTTTTGATTTTGAGTCCCTCTTTACTCTCATGTGATTAAAGCAGCAGGATTCTGTCTGTACAGAAAATTTTCCATAACACAAGTTCATATTTTGGGTATTACTGCATTTGTTCTATTGAAATATTAATTTTTTCAGGTATTCCTGCACACCAGTCCAACACAGACTGGTCTCCTACACTGAAGTTGACAGACACACTTACGGTACTCTGAGAAAGTCAGCAGCAGAGGAACAGCAGGTAATGACACAAGCAACCGGCACAACAATTCAAAAATATTAAAGTAAATCTAAGATAAAATTACTGGAATCTATATAAAATTGAACATTTATCTTTGTGAATGAGTAAAAATGTTAGGAATAACTGTATTTATTTTTCTACTTTGAGTTGTAAACTTGGTCTTATTTTAGACTTTGTGATGCAAACATTTCATTTTATTTTTTTATTTATTTTATTCATTCATTTCAGATTAAAAGAAATTACAATTTCATAATAATGAAAAAAAAAACAAGAAAAGAAAAAAAATCTAAAATAAAAGGTCGCAGAAGAAGAAAACATCTTATATCTGCCCCTTTTTGCTCTCTTTAAAAGAAAAAGAAAAACAAACAATTCAAATAATTAATTCAAAACAATGATCATCTTTGAATAATATAACAAAATAAAGAACTCATCACGCGTTTACAATTCTATTACATTACATATTGACTAACTTTTATACATATTTTTTCAGCAAGTTAGTTTTAATCATTTTCTTAGATATAGAAATAGATGTTATTTGTTTTACATCGTTTTCCAAATTATTCTATAAATTTATTCCCTGTATTGATGTAGACCGACTCTTACTGGTTTTGTACCTAGGTTTCACAAAAATGTCTGTTCCCTTTAAATTATAACAACTTTTCCTTTTTACAAAAAGCGTTTGAATGTTTGGAGGTAGTATAGAATTTCGAGCTTTATACATTACTAACAGAATATTATAGTCCACCAAATCATAAAATGTCAACAGTTTCAACTGATGAAATAATGCATTTGAAGGATGATTGTAGTTCTTTCTTGTAATAATCCTTATGGCTCTTTTCTGTAGAATAAAAACAGGCCTAGTAATGGTTTTACACGCCTTTCCCCATACGTCAACACAATAAATTAGATGTGGGACTATGATTGTATTATACAGCAAATACAAGGCTTTGTTATTTAATAAATCCTTAACTTTGTAGAGCACTGCAGTGGCTCTAGAAATTTTAGTTTTTACAGAATTAATGTGCTGTTTCCATGACAGTTTTTCATCAATAATCACACCCAAAAACTTTACCTCACTAACTCTACTTATCTTAACATCATCAATTTTGAAGGGAACATCCTCAATTTTTTTTTTTTAATTGAAACAAATATTTGCACACTATTAACTCTAGTGTTGTTTATACTGAATGTAGACCACTTTATGGTTAAATAAATGCACTATTGCACATGGAGCAGGTCTGGTGGCCAGAGATGAGGGAGAGAAATGAGAGTGGGTGGGGAAGTGTGGGGAAGCAGGCAGAAGTAAGAGAACATGAGGAAAATACTTTGTAGATAAAATACTTGTTCTAAAGTGATACTTATATTACTGTTCTTATATTTGTGTGTTTTGTGCTGAATTTTTAACTGCACTTTCCAAATGTTTCTTTGTTTTGTCTTGCACATCATGGTTTTATGTGATAATCTGAGAATGACAGGAATTTTTACCAAACACAACCTATGCTTTTAATTACTGGTGCTGAGGCATGACCACAGAATCTCCCTTTTTACTATTTAATTTTCATATTTTGTTTCATATGTCATATGATATTCATGCCATCATTTATTTAATCTTTTCTGTCATTTTGGTCACAATTTTGGATTCACATCTCCCCCCTTATCTTTGAAAAACAAAAAGAAATTATGTAACGTGCAGCTCGAACAAGTGTAATGTGTTTTATGATCTTTGATAGCAACACACGTTGTGTTGTAGAAGAATTTTACAAAAACTGTGAAAACTTTTACAAAACCAAGTCATCTTTGGAGCTTTGTACCTCAGGAAGATCAAAGTTTAAATGGGCCACAAAAGTTCGATTATACGACTGAACAAATCAAACTGATTAAAAAAATTAAATTGATATTTTAAAATTTTACCCAAAATTTTCAAAATCTATTTAAATTTCCCAAAATAACTTTCTTTCAAGATTTTTTTTTTATGGTAACAATCATCATGTCTTTTTTAGTTTATCCATCAAAATTTAGGCATTTTTTTTAAATTTATTTTTATTTTATTTCCATTTAGCCAACACATCTCTCACTGCTGTATTTATGGTTTTCTCTTAACTCCCCCCAGAGTCCAGTGCTCACCCAAACTCTCACTGACTCACGTTCTAGCTGAGCTCAGAATCTTCTTTTAAACTGGTCCAGATGAAATGATTTAACCTTCTTTTGTTATCTACGTGGATAACTGAGCCTACAAACCTCTTTCACAACTGGGAGTGAAGAGTCTTTTTATCTGGTTCTTCCTCTAACAGAGACACTGTGGTTGGATTTTTTATTGTGTTTCTGTGTTTTAATGTGCTGTCAGGCAGCGAGAGTCAAAATGCATGGTTATGGTGACCCTAATGACCTTCTGGCAGTAAGTATACTTTTACACTTCTACAGTTTATACATCAGTACATCAACATTTCATCAGCTTAGATCATTACAAAAAGTGTTAAATCACTGCTGGACTACAGAAGAAAGTTGATGGACCTTTGTGCAGCAGCTGCGTAAAGTTTCTTCAGAAACGCTTCAGTTGTGTATTGATTCTAGACTTGTATTCTTTGATTTGTGCTCATAACCTGGTCCTCACAGCTAAATGCACGATCAGCTGAACCCGGCTGACCGGTTAGACATCTGAAGATCATAAATAAATATAGATGGCCTCAAAGCCTCTTACGACAGAGCCCGCTTACGATTCCCTTTCCGTGCACCGCATCCTTGAATAGACTACACAAAAATCCTTAAGCCAAAAATCCCTCCCTGGTATTTAATTCTAAATGAGTAATTACTGGGTGTGTCTTAGGTTTGCAGGTAGGCTGCGTGACAGAGCTCATTTGCACACCGGCTTTAGAGGAAATCGCACTGTTCAACTCACTGATTCTGAAGGTGAGTGGGCATCCTTAGGAAGCTCCTAACGAACCCAGGCACGTAGGGGGGGACAGACCAAAAACAGTCGCCAAGATGTGTGACATGGGAGGTTTGGATAACCTGGTGGCCAACACGGCCTACCTGAAAGCCCAAAGCGGGGACGACAAGGAGATGAAAAAGCGTCGCCGCAGCTTGGCTCTCCCTAAAGCGGATCAATGTGTTTCCCTCAGAGGCTCCATTGAAAAGGACTTTTCATTGCTTTGTGAAAAGCAGCCGATAGGGAAAAAGTTATTCCGTGAATTCTTGTCAAGTAACCCAGAGTTTATGCTTGCTGCTGAGTTCCTGGATGAGTTGCAAGACTGGGATCTGGCTGAAAGTGCAAACAAAGACAAGGCTCGGCAAAACATCATGAACAAGTACTGCAAAGCTGACTCCAAGTCCTTCCTCAATTTTCTTACTGGGGAGGCTGTTGAAAAATGCAAGTCTGTCACGGATGCCAACTTTGAGGAAGTGATGAAAAGCAAAGTCCAGGAAGGTGTACGAGAGTTTTTGAAGGGCAAACCGTTTACAGACTACCAGAATAGCCCGTTCTTTGACAAGTTCCTGCAATGGAAAGAGTACGAGAAACAGCCCATCACCGAAAAATACTTCTACGAGTTCAGAACTCTGGGTAAAGGAGGCTTTGGAGAGGTAAGCACGCACATGGAAACCAAACATGCATTGCTGAAAATAAACCTTTAACCCTGACTCTGTCGTGACATCTTAGCAATAATTATGTCTTCTAAAGTCATGATGGCAAAAGTACATTGCTAGTAAAACATGTTGAGGACAGAGATGTGGTTGTATTTAAATATGACAAATTATATTTACTTCATCATGTCACAAAAGTAAATGTTTTAATGTGGAATTATCAGAGAACTGAACAAAGGAGAAATTATTAAATTGGCATTCAATGAAGAAATGCATATTACCCAAAGCCTTGTTAGTGCTCAGAGTATGTTTCAGGTATGACTCTCAGCTACTACCACATCAAAGTTTAGCTTAATATCTGTAAACATATTCAGCATTTTTTGTGTTGGCTATTTTGTTGCGGTTGTCCTCTTGAACCTGTCTGGCTCTTAAAGCTAATCAGTTGTAAATTCAGTTATAATGAGAGATTCGTTGAAATTTATTCTGTGGCTGTTGAGATATTTTACTAACAGACAGGGCAAACAAACATGCATGAACACACAGGACACGATTGTAGCAGGCAAGAGAAAGTTAGAATCTGCAGTAAAAACAAATGCTTTGACCTTCTTGTGTTGCTTGTTAGCATAATGGTCAAAACCAGGTGCCCTACAGGTGAGCCCTGAGGGATCCCTATAGGGTTAGTTTAAATGAAACATTTAGCCATCATCTTGCCTGTAAAAACAAATTGAGCTTTTTATTCATCAAAAGTAAGATTAGTGGTTGTTGCTTGTACACCTCACACTGATGAAGAAAGCACATTAAGCCTTTTTTGATGATGTCACAGAGACACATGTTCAGTTAGATCCCAGTTGGAACAGCTGGTTGGGGTCATGATCAGTTGACTTCTTCTTTGCATCAATTCTACCAGTGATTCTGTTCAGCTTCAACAAGCACTTATTAGATTTATTATATTAATACTGGTAATAGTGTTATCAGTGTAGTGACATAGTTATGGTTCATTAGGACTGTTGGCGTGACACCAGAAGACATAATGTTTTTGTCCAGGGATCTGAAGGAGACCTGAGACCATCTGTGATACAGAAGTCCTTGTATTTACAAAGCAATTTGTCATTTTTCTGCAGGTTTGCGCAGTGCAGGTGAAGAACACAGGCCAGATGTACGCCTGTAAGAAGTTGTGTAAAAAGCGTCTGAAGAAGAAGGGTGGTGAGAAGATGGCCTTGCTGGAGAAGCAGATCTTGGAGAAAGTGAACAGCCTGTTCCTGGTCAACTTGGCCTATGCTTTTGACACCAAGTCTCACCTGTGCCTTGTTATGACCCTGATGAATGGTGGAGACCTCAAGTACCATATTTACAACATAGGCTACGATGGTAAAGGTGTGAACAAAGGAATCGAGATGAAACGCATCATTCACTACACGGCGCAGATTGCCACCGGCCTCCAGCATCTGCACGCCATGGATATTGTATATCGTGACATGAAGCCCGAGAATGTGTTGCTGGATAGCCAGGGCCAGTGCCGACTTTCAGATCTGGGTCTGGCCATACAGATCACTCCAGGGAAGACCGTCACCCAAATGGTGAGTTGATAGACTCATGGAAAAAGTGTGGGAAACTCATGAAGAGCGTCAGGTTTGTCCAGCAGATTTTAAATTACAAGATAAAATCTTATTTGTTCCATATAAAAAAACAATAATGCCTCACTTGAAATTAATATGTGTGGCTGATTTTTAAAAGTTAAAAAAAAAAAAAAAAAAAAAATACAGTAGTTGTTGCAGACATACTACCCTGTGTGTAGGTTTTTCATTATAAATCCAGACAGGGATTATTGGTTTGTTTAAAGATCTTTGCACTCTTTGAATCCATTATATAACTCATTTGATCCTATTGCAGTCAGGTTGGTTTCCATCTTGTCTCAGGACTATAGAGAAAGAGGACGCTTGCTAAAGCAACAGCTGCTAAAAGACTCCAAGTTTCTCTTTAAGCACCTCGATGGCTGATGTTCAGTCTGCTGTGTTGGACCTGACGAATGCGACAAAGAAAGGATTGATAGAATAAAATTCCAACTTCTACTTCGAATCTAGTATCGTCTTAATCTGACAAAAGATGTACCTTTTATGGACCTTTTAATTATTTATTGGCAGGAGAATCTCAGAAGGATTTGATGCGTCATTTGTTTCACAAAATGACCCAAAGGTAAGGACTTTTGCAGCAGTTGTCTTTAGGACTTACTGCTGAAGCAAAGAGTAAGCTCTCAGCTCTGAAAGTTCAGTAAGCTCATTATCAGCACTGCGATATTCTTCAACCAGCCACAGTGACTGGGCTGAACAGTTACAGACCAGGCTGGCCTTGGTCCCATGATCCTCTTATGGGGTATTACACAAGTCCCTGATTAGATCGACAGACTCGGGTGAAACTTACATTGCACACACGTAGTTGTGATAGTTTGCAAACAATTTTCTCCTTGATGATTGATGCCTGGAGTTGTGTTCCATCATCTCAGAGTTAAATGTGTTGTCCGGACAGTTTGACAGATTGTTTAAGGAATCAATGCGCTAAATGGGTTCATTATCAGCCATGGTGAAGAGTTAAGAGCAGAAATTGTGAAGTCGTCATGAATATTAATGATCATAAGTGGCTGGAGAGGGTGGATGCTGTCCATCAGCAATGATGTGGCATCAAACTCCATGTCTTTAACTGTGGGTTGATCACACAAAGTTTCAGGTCAATGGGAATTCTTGGAGCTTGAAGGAAACATTTAAAAGGCTTCGACACTTAAAAGACTTTGCAGCTGATGTTACTTTAAACTGCTGCAAAATTTAATTAATAAATAAGTTGCTCAACTTGAGAGTTGGTCGTCATAAATGTGTTTGGATGTATTTCTGCTGGTGGTCACAGCGTCCAGAGATGGCCCAAGCTTATACAAGAGACAGTCAGTGTGCAGACACACACAACTCTTGACAGCTAGTAGGCTTAGCATTAGGATTAAGATCCTAGTTTAAGGTTGTTGGTGGGGTCACTCAGGGGAACGGGAGGGAAAACACGTGTTGGAGGGGGTGGGGGCACAGGAAAGTACAAATGGAGATAAAAGTGAAAGTGGTAATTAAAAGATCTGGCAGAGTTCAGTCAGGTCCTCTGGACAGATTCTTCCTGTTGAAACATTTCGTCTTTTATCCAAAAGACTTCTTCGGTCTGAGGAGCTGCGACAAACTCAGTCTTATAAATAGCACCTTCACATAGTGGATCAAGCAGTTTGCTGGTGACATCGAACACTAGACTAGAAAGGAGGACCAGCCTAACGATTGTCCGTTAGTGCCCTGATGGCTCCTTGCTATTCACAGAGGGCTGAGTGATACTAGCAATAACAGCATTGTGAGATGGGGACAGTTGACCTGAATTAACTGTTTGATTTTTCTACCTGGATTATTGAGCGTTCATCATAATTTAAAAGATGCTTTCCAGTTTCCCGCTTCGTTCAAAAGGGAGGTTTTACAAAGATCAGTGTCCAGTTAAAGGGTCGGGTGTGGCTGAGTGGTTAGAGCAGTCATCCTCCAATGCAAGCGTTGGGGGTTCGATTCCACTAGCAGTCACATGCCCAAGTGTCCCTGGGCAAGACCCTGAACCCCTCATAGCCTCTGATATGTGTCCCATCACTGTATGAATGTGATAAAGCACTGATTAATTTTTGCATAGATCTAATAGAATGAATGGGTGAATGAGGCACAAATTGTAGTGTAAAGTGTTTTGAGTGTCTTGATTAGATAGAAAAGCTCTATACAAGTACTGTCCACTTACCAGTTAAAGATAACCCATATTTTTGATAGTGTGATGACCCTTTTTTTTAACTATAAGAATAAATACGTTAATTAGCAGATTTATTCATGTCCCTTCACCGCAGCCGATTAATTATATTGTAGTATTTTTACTTTTTGATTAAACAAAGGACTCAAAGTTTGACAACTTATTGAAAGATTTATTGTATACTGGAACATAGTTTGACATGGTGGGGCTGTTTTCCCATTGAAGCCCCCCTCCAGCAGAAATACCTGTTTTTTCATTCATCTTTCTGACATCAGTCTAATACAGTGAACTCAACATCATAAATAAACAATCTACACAGGTAAATTAGTTTTTGTGGCTTTGGCAGACATTCTGGCCACAAACAAGATAAATCTGGGCTGCTGTGACATTGACGTCTCTTTAGTAAATCTTAGCATCGTTAACAACTTTTTCTCAAGAGAAACTGACAATAACAGGTTTATTACTGAAATTTAATGAAGTTTGTTTGCATTCATATCAATTTTGTACTTTTTTTTTAAAGTCTCTTACTCTTCATCTCCTTTGTCCAGGCTGGTACAGGTGCATACATGGCCCCTGAGCTCCTGTCCAAAACACCATACCGGACATCAGTGGACTGGTGGGCCTTGGGCTGCAGTATCTATGAGATGGTGGCTGGATACACACCGTTCAAAGGAGCTGAGAACAAAAAGGAGAAGGTGGAGAAAGAAGAAGTGCAGCGCCGGATTCTCAACGAAGAACCAAAGTGGGAACACAAGTGCTTCGATGAGACCACCAAGGACATCATCCAACAGTTCCTCAAGAAGAAAATGGATGAGCGCCTGGGCATGAAGTAAGTTTATTTGACGCTTACGCTTTTTGATTTATGTTACTGTACACTGTGATTTATAACTGAGGAGGAATTGGTTTCATGTGATAGATGTTGGTCGTTTTGACCTCATGAAGACATTTTACTGTTCCACCAGTTAGGTGGAGGCAAATGTCCTTTTTGACCATTTGAATCTCAAATTTAGATGTTTAGGGGTCGTCCACATGGGCATTTGTGAATACAGGTGGTCCCCGACTTACGGCGCCATCGACTTATGGCAACTCGGACTTATGGCGCCGCCCCCAGTGATGTCATCACACCTCACGTTGACTTTTTTATGCAGCATTTTATGTTTTTATTTTTTGAGGGTACTGTGTTAGCTAACTGCTTGGAAATACAGCAAAACAGCGTTCTAAGTACACCGTTGTTGTTACATTGAAAAAAAAAAACGTGTTTAAAACAACGTTTACCGTTCTTTTTCCGACTTACGGCGAAAATACGGAGTTACGGCCGCCACGTGGGTAGCGCTCCGACTTACGGCAAAATCGGGTTACGAACGGGGCGTAGGAACGGAAC
>JARVLU010001462.1:10161253-10176665 GCA_031762415.1 Simpsonichthys santanae
ATTACACAATGTATCCAGCAGAGGGCGCATGTGGACTCCTTTCAAGTCATAGCCAGCACTTTAACTTTCACTTTCCGCACAGCCAAAGCAGGGAGCAATACTGTGTAGCATACAGTATTTTGCTGAACAGAGCATGGTAGGTTTATTTCAAATGATCTGTAAAATAAAAAAAAATAAAAATCTGCAATAATAAATTCTCTTCATCCTCCAACCCGCTTGCTACGTGCCTCTCAAGTTAGCAAGCTAACGTTTAGATAACCTAGCATAGGCTATTGCCTTGTACAACTTTAGCTAGAACAATAAATCCAACATAGAAGTAAAATATATCTGTTAGTAACGTTATCTTTGTCGTCCTCAATGAAATGCATTGTCTGAAATCTTCTCTGCAAAGAAAAAAGCAGCTGTGGTCAGTACTACTTAGGCCTTCATACGTGACTGACTGTTTAAACAATGAACAGGGAAAGGTGTTCCTTTGTTTGATTTATATTTTTGCAACACTCAACTTTAGGCTGAATAGTGGAGGATAGAAAATGGTAAAACTGTTTCAAGACTCCAAGTGTTGAAACAGGTTTAAAAGTAGCTGTTTACTTAGATTCTTGGGGGTGAACAAAGCTCTACATTTTTCAGCCATTAGATCTGTTATTATCAGCATTAGCCTGCCTCCCTCCCAATATCGGTAGCAGCGATAACCAAAATTTCCATATTGGTCGGGCTCTACGCTGAACTGTACCGGTAATCGAAGAATTGAGAGACGCCTAAATATTTTAGCCCCCGTGCCCTAAAGTCAACGTTCACAACAGAATGATGTATGATGCACAGATGGACAAACTGCCTGACACGCCACAGCTGTCACAAGTGCAAAGAAAAGAGAAATCAGGCGGTAAGGGTTAGGAGTAAAGCGTGGTCGTACTTGATGGTGGCAGATACGTTGGTAATCTTGTTGAAGAAGTCAAACTCTCTCTGGTAAAAGTCTTTGGCCGGGCCAGAGAGGGAGCCGGTGATCTCCTCCACCATCTCTTCTAGCAGCTCGCCGATGTCAGCTGAATTAAATAAACAAATAAATAAATACAGCTGATTTATCGTATACTTTTTTAAAAATTTGCTCAGGATGAGTCAAGTGGAGACGGGGGATATCTCACGGTCTTTCTGGTGTCCTTCTTCATCCAAGTATATGTTGGTCTTCATGTTCCAGATGAACTGGTGAGCCAGCAGCTGAGACTTCTGAGCGGCCCACATGATGTACTCTCTGACATAACCCATCTGTATTTTAATGTAAAAGGAAAAAAAAAGAGAAACATTAGGCATTGTAAGAGGCTTTAAAATAATGTTCTGTCCAAGAAAATGTAGTACGGTACTTACCTTGTCGTATCGAAGAGCTTGGACAATTTGAGGAATGTAAAATAAAATGGCATCCTAAAAATAATAGTAATAAAAGATTTATTGCATAGAAAACACAAATGAAAAAAAAAAAGTATTCGTTGTCCTTGTGTCATGTGTTTATGAGCTTACAGGAGGAAAGGAGCGCAACACTTTGACCCCGTACTGAGCTGTGAGGGGGTGGGGAGGGTACATGGAGGAGAAGTAGGACAGTCCAGTTGGAGGGTCTGCTGAGGCCCAGCACAGGATGTGACTCAGTTCTGGAGAGTCAGCATCAATTGTGTGCCACGTTACCAAGAACTAAAAAAAAAAAGAGAAAAAAGACAAGAAACAAAAAAAATTTCAGTTTTGTCAACATTTACATCCTGTGATGCAATCATCATCACAGGATCAGATCAGATGGTGCACAAATTAACCTCAGGAGGAAGCTCTGTTTACGAGTTCCTTCAAAAAAACAAGTTTATGAAATCACAACAGGTCATTCCGTGGGGAAGCTGAGCTCTGCCGCCTTTAAAACAGGTCATTAAGAGCTCGTTCAATTACAAAATATCTACTCAGGCGACGTTACGACAGCTTGAAAACAAAACTTTCACTATTAAAAACTTTTCTTTTCGTCCAGTCACTGTATTTTAGTGATAACGTTATTAATACATTGTGTTTCATGGCTGCACTTCGTGAGTTCCAGTGTATCAAAAGCTCGCTTATCTTGCGTTGACTGTAAAACACAACAAACAAAAACAAACAAAACTTTATTTAATCATAATAAAGTAACAAGACACACCTTATGAATGACCCATTTGTGCACAGAGTATACATTTCAGGCAAAATATCAAAATAAAAAACAATAAATGTCAAATAAAACACAAAAAAACTTAAATCAGTCATGGAATTCCTCAGGGTTCCGTGCTTGGAGCAATACTCTTTACTTTATGCTTCCATTAGGCACAGTTATTAAACAGCATGGGATAAACTTTCATTGTTATGCTGATGATACACAGTTATATTTGTCCATGAAATCCAATTAATCCAATCAGCTACTTAGACTGCAAACATCTTAAAGACAACAAAACCTGGATGACCTTTAATTTTTTTGCTTTTGAACTCAGACAAGACTAAAGTTTTGGTTTTTGGACCTGAACATCTTAGGAATAAATTCAACAGTCTTTCACTGAAGGTATTAATTTGGCCTCCAGTTCTAATGTTAAAAACTTTAGTGCAATTTTTGGTCAGGGTTTCTTTTAAACCCCCACAATAAAATGTGGGACAGCTGCTTGTCCTGAACCTGGTTCTGCTAGAGGTTTCTTTCTCACGAGGGAGTTTTTCCTTTCCACTGTTGCCTTTATGCTTGTTCAGGATGAGAGTCTGCAATCAAGTTAGACTCAAAGCAGTTTGCTCCTCAGATAAACAATGTCATTAACTTACTTTTTATGTACATGTATATGAATGTTTCTGTTCAGTGTCCTGAGATGACTTCTGTTGTGACTTAGAGCTATATAAATAAACTGAATTGAATTGAGTACAAATATATTAATGGTGAATGCATTTACCTTTAAGTTTTTATACTCAGTGTCTGCTTAATGTTAGAATAATACAGTTTAAAATATAAATATTATTCTTAATTTTTACCTTGTTTAAATGCGTACAATTTATGCACCACTATTGATTTCACATACCTCTGAAAGAAAAATATTTTATTGCTCAAAATTATTGGTCTTGTGTGATTCTTTTATAAACAAAGACCAAATTTTAATTTTAATTTTAATATACTTTTTTTGTTGTTGAATAAAACCTGCCATACTTGCAGAGCTCGCTCACCTTGACGGCCTCTGGAACATCACACACAGCAGCTGGATCCATTCGCACCAGACGTGTCACCTCAGACACAATACACTCTGTGTTTTTAAATCTAAAAACGAACGAGAAAAAACAAATGAAACTGTATATTGTATATTAAATAAAAAAACTACAAGTTCAGACCAAATAGGCCAGAGTTCTGGGTTAAACCATTTTTGGTCGACAAAGTACACTGGAAGGTGGAAACTGTTTCCCAAGAAATATTCTGAAATAAACTGGACCAGCTGCATTTGAAGTTAAAACTGACACGACTTGTAAAGGTCGTTGTTTCACTGCGTACCTGGCGGGCAGCTGCAGGGCGAGGTAGGGAGCTATGCTCCAGGCCAAGTTGACATTGTCTTTCCACTGTTTCTCTGTCAAACTGATGTATTTGGACCTCCAGTTAGCGATACTGGTCTCCACAGATTGCTCTGTTGTGATAGCAAGCTCCTGGGTGGATAACGGGTTGTACCAAATAGTCAGCCGCTCAATCTCACTGGCCTGAAGAGGAACACACAGGAGGGGAACTTAAATTACAACAAGAAGATCTGAAAGATGTCCATGTAGGTCTCTTTATGGTTTACTTTACTTTATTACTCTTGTTAAAAAAGTTGTGGAAAAAGGTAAATACCAGTAAAGCCAGTAACAGTGTCCTGCGTTTCATGTAATATTTGTGCAGCTGGGTGCCTCGGTTGCTTTTTTTAGAAAGCCCTAAAACAATACAGAAATCACACTTATATAAATATAAACTAAAACCACTTGTTTCACTTGAGTATAAAATGCAGCTGGAGATTGACTGTGCAACGGTTTTTTTCTTAAGAGCTCGTGTTTTTCACCTGACTTCTTGGAGAGGGTGGACATCCCGGAGGAGAGAGGGTAGGTGTTGATCCATCCCTGAGGAATCTGCTGCCTCTGGCCTACAGCCACATCCAGACTGCTGCGGCTCTCTGCCACGGCCATCGCAGACAAACTGTTCACAGACATGTCCTGGGGATCTGAACAAAAAGATAAATGATCTGGCCTGTAACTAAAAAAACGATAGATAAAAAATTAAGATACTGTACTTGATTGGTCTCTTGAGGGAACTCTGTTAACTAGTTAATATTTATATTTTCAATTACGTTATGTCATTTTAAATGTGAATTCTCAGTTTGTGTTGGAGTATTTATTTAATTTTTTGTTGATAAACAACAGTTTTTTAACCTGTTTACCTGGTGGAACCAGCTGAATGGCAGTCAGGTACTTCTTGTCGGACTGCAGACAGGCGTAGAACTTGATCATTATACTGATGTCTTCTCTTAGCCTTTGGTCTGTCTGAGTGGGAAATCTGGGAGCGACACTAAAGGAAACAAGAAAACGCAACACTGTTTTATGAACAGAGCAAAAACAAGCACAGCTTCCTATTCTGGTCACAAAAAAATATGCCTTTTTTTACCTAAAGTAGTCAAAAGCTGTGGAATAGATCTTCTCTCGGAGCACGTTTCTGATGGTGGCGTTTGTCACAACATCAGCGTGCAGCAGAGTCAAACCCAGAGTCAGCAGTCTGAAATAAAGAGCAGTTTATTGTTTCTCATTGCTGTTCAGCACATTATGAAATCACACAAAACGATACCTGAATCTTGGTCCGATGGCGGCAACGTGTCGGTTTAGGCTGCTTTTGGATCCTCCGACACTAAGAGAGAGAGACCTCTGCAAAATGGAAATGAAAATCTCCACCTGGTCCGCGCTGCTGTATTTGGCTATTTCAAACCTCTGCACCAGAAACTAAGAGGGTGAAAAAAATAAAGAAATGAGAAGTTTGAGTATGAATAAATAAAATAGTATGAATAAAATACATTTTGGGTTTTCCCCAAGATTGAACGTTTGATATGTGGGATGCAGAAAGACATATGCTCAAAGTTTATAGACCTGGATACAAGAATCAGATCAGGCTGAAAATACTTGGATGATGCTGTCACAGTTTACCACTTCCTGGGTTTAAATCCTGATAAACATTGTGCTGTAACTAAAAATATTCTCTTATTGCCAGTAAAGCTATGATTCTCTCAAAAAAATACATGTAAATATATATGAAATGAGAAGAATCATTCTTATTTTTGTTAAAAACAGTTTATTTAGATCTAAAAAATTTAACTCTGGTCCTCTGGACATTCAAAAAACAAAACAAAAAAACTGTAGAAACGTTTCGTCTTTCATCCGAAAGACTTCCTCAGTCAGATTATTGAGCATGCATCAGGAGTTTTAGATGTTTTGCAGAAATTTTCTGAAGACATTAAGTAAAATTTGAATTTTGAACTCTGTTCATTTCCATAAAATAAACTAGATGTAAACTTCATGCAGATGAGCTGGAAGAAACTTGACGTCCAGACTCTTAAAATGTTTTCCAAATGAACAGCACAGAGTCAATAAAAAGGAGTAACAGGTCTACATCTATTAAAAACTAAACGTGTTGTTTTATTTATAAATGTAATAAAGTCAGATTGAAACTTGATGGAGTGCCCAGTTCTTCAAGTCACAGCATGCAGAACGTAGAGTTAAATAATGTACATTTTTATTACGGTAGTGCTTTTTATATATTTAAATTAAAAAAATAAATCTTGGAAGATTAACCTCCCATTAGCAAACACTTCAACCCATTATGACTGCGGTGTTAAATGCCAGTAAATCTCCAAAAATAAGCATGTGTAATTTATTGATATTAAGTGCAGTGATCTTTTCATTTTATAGCTTCACATTACTCTCAAAGACACATAAAATGGCAATAAAGTAACTACATTTGAAACCGGATCAATAGTTAGCACGTGCGTGTCACTGACCTCTATCCAGAGGAAGTGAGGTACGACATCAGGAGCACAGGGTGCCGGCTGACTTTCCTCTGAGACCGCCAGGGGGCCAGCCTCAACTTGAGCCTCCGAAAACAAACCCATCTTCAGCTCCACGGTCATCTGCCAAGCTCCTGCCATCTCACGCATGAACTTAAGAAGTTTAAAGAAGATAGAAGACTTGTCACCATGCATTAGATCAAAACATTAACCTTCTTATAAACACGTTTATTTCACTTTAGGAATACATTCATGAATATGCATACTGGCACTTCCACTCCATTGTGTGCAGCAAGGAGCCATTCCCAGCAGGCGATTGCTGTTTCCATGCCATGTTCTGAAAACATCTTCAGTGGAGACCAACACAGATGGTGCAGCAGTTGTGGGTCACAGTCTGGAAGACGATGAATGATTCAAATAACCAACAGAAAAAAAGCAAGTTACACAACAAAACAGAATAATTATTATTTATATAGTTAAAGGAACCAAAGTGAGTAGTCACTTTTGGTCGTTATTAGCAGGGCGGTCATCTTGAACATGGCTTGAGTGAAGGCATCTGGGTCTTGTCTGTCCAGAGCGCTAGTCATCTGATGGATCATCAACTTGGTGAGGTTGGAGTGGCTGTTAATCGCCTCTGAGAACTGGATCATACCGGCCACCTAAACAGCACGCAAACAGACCAGAACGTCTCAGAGAGCAACACCATGAATACATAAATAATTATAGTAAATCTGTACCTCTCCCGTGTAACGGTTTCGTAAGTTGAGCGAAGCCATGAAGTTGGAGTAGTCCTTCTTCACACAAGCCGGTCTCTCTGTCAGCTGAGTGGTCTAAACAGAAAATACAGCAAAGGTAACATCTGGGGCCAAACAGTCAAAAAGTAAGTAAGATAGCTGCACAGTAACACATCTGGATGTACTGAAGGTATAATGCCTGAGTCCTGTCTGTCAGTATTTAAAGTAGAGACCAACCTGAGGAAAAGCAGCCTATGGATGGCCGCAGGATGGAGCGCAGCATCAGCATAACGAGTTAGCCAAATGGACAATCAGCCAACCAACCCCACCCGTCCATTGCAGGTAAGTTACCAGGTAACCAGCAAATCCGTAAACCAGCCAAGCAACCAAGTAGGTAGTTTGGTGCCATTAAATAAAGACAAAATACACCAAATGAAGCAAATAAAGACACAGATGTAGCAGAATCCAAGCCCAAGAACATACAAGAAATGCACAGCAAGCAAAATAACTTCACACAGACTAGTAAGCATGCTCACACAAGACATACAGTACTCTAAACAACAAGTTGTTTACAGAGTTACTGTGCAGATTTCATACAGAATTGAATATGCATAAACCAAAAAACACTTCTGATCAGTACTAACAAAACTCCAAAGCAGCTATGATAACAACGCATTTGCTGTTAATGTTGGACAAGTGTTAATGAGCTATGACACTCAACAAACGGAGCCCGATGACGGTTAAATTTTAGCTGTAAAGTGTGCGGCACACTTTAAAAATGCTTCAGTGTTTTTACGTTTCAAGACACTTTATCAAAGAGTGATCGTTTTCAAAAGTAATAATAATAGACGAGAACAAAAATGCTAAAGCAGCCGTCTGTCCTTTATTCTGCCGTCTTTAAATATGACTAAATATGAATTTAAAAAAAACTTCAACATCCAATTAATTAGATTAATTAATTAGATTACACTTTATTTAAACTGAAATAAGTCAATTTCAGGTAACTGAGTGAAAATGTGTGTATATTCTTGTGCATGTGTGACTCACGCCCAGTGTAGTGCTCTGTCGGTTGTAGCCAGCAAAGTGCAGGATGCTCTCTGTGGCCATGGCGAGGCCCGTGTGCTGCGACAGCCCCAACACCCAGATCTGATGCTTGTTTAGGTACTCCTGCAACCAAACAACAACTATGAAATACAAAAATGATTTGAATGTTTACTGTCAAACAAATGTTTCAGCATCTTTCGTTAAACAAACGTAAAATTGCATTAGACGACGTCATTACAAATGTAATGTAAATACACTGTTAAATAAAATATTAATCTAAAATAAGAACCAGACCTGTAGGTGGGACTTTGTCACAGAAGGGGCCCATTTCATTGCTTCTTTTAATATCTCGCCGCAGCGAGCTGCAAAGTCCTTCACTATGCTCTGAAATCGAACAGATATTTTACAAATTCCTTATTAAAAGCAGAAAAAAAATCCAATATTTTCACAAAAATAATAAAAAAGGTGAAATTTCTTGCTTATTTAAGTGACATTTAGCATGGTTTAAAAACACAATCTGGATTCTGAGCAGGAAAATAAAAACAAACTGAGGACCAGAGGCTTTAAAAGCGATCCCATGCTGCCCTCTTGTGGTCACAAGTGTTAACAACAAGAACTCGCCTCTCGAGCTTCATACGTGTCCGGAGCAGTGATTCTGTAAGGGGTGTCAGGTATGTCGTAGTACGGCTGGTCTTTGTGAATGTCCTAAACAAACAAAAATTAATCTTTTTAAACACTTCTCAGAGATTTCAATGGAAACTGTTTTTATTTAAACCAAAAATTATTCATCCACCTTAAGTCATTTTACAATGTGTTCATTTATATTTTTATTGATACTTACAGCGCTCAGAGACAGTGTGAGTGTCTGCAAAATGTCTAGCATGGTCTTCAACACTCGACCGCTCCACAGGAGATGAGGGAATCTGTGGGAAATACAAAACTTTATACAGACCCAGAAAAAACCCCACTGCAGTGCCACTTTGATTGACATGTGCTGCTGATTTTCCATGCTGCTGATCTTATGCTGATTATTTCACGCTGCTTTATTCATTCGTACTAATCTACTCACACAGACTCGATCGTGCTGCTGCTGTTCGGCGTACTGTTTCTTTTGACTGTATTCTTAGTTTAGCGTATTTCTTAGTTTACATCTTAGATCCTTATTACTGTTTCTTTTACAGCTATATTCTTCCTGTTGTTGGATGTAACTGGGATCCTGTGTACGCTATTTCGTTCCACCTCATGTACCGCATGAGACGCGAATGACAATAAAGAACCTTGAATCCTTGAAACAAACTGCGAGCAGAAAAGATAACAGACTGCCTGCTACTCACGTTTCGGCCAAACCGGAGAGGTATTTGTCGGCCACTCTGCGGATCCTCTTGTGAGTGTGGTTGAAGTTGACCAACAAAAACTGAGCGTGGCGCTCCAGTTCCTCTTCATGTTCTTTTGTTTTGGGCTAGAAACAGACAAATACACTGAATTTCACCATCAGGTCCTGAAGAGGTACGTTTTGCTCAATCGAATTTCTTGCAATGACGTCACCTACCTTTTCTGCCATCATCTGGAGGAAGACATCGAAAACCTTATCACCAACACAAATAATGCACTGCAGCATACCTGCAAGGATTACAACATAGGTCGAGGAAGTTAATTACAAATGCTGGGGATTATATTAGCCAAAGTAGTTGAGGTACTCTACCTGAGCTCACCTGATTTGTCTTTTTGGATTGCTTTGTCTTCGTAGTACCGAAACATGACTTGAAACCTATCAGGATCATTGGATCGCAGCATCCTACCAGAATACGAGAAGAGGAGATTTTAAAAAGCCGCACAATCTGATTTTAACATATCAAGGAATCCGGTGAGACAAAATAAAGTAAATGTCAGCTGGTGGCGTTTGACTGACCTCATGTATTCTAATCGGTAGACCGACAGCAGGTATGTGGACATGGCAAAGTCAAGCTTATTAATGAGAGCGGATCCTTCAGGAGGAGGGTCGAGGAGGTTACTGATGGTTAACCGCAGTTCGCTCAGCTCAGCCTAGAGGACAAAAACACACAATCTAACTGCCTGGGGCTACCATTGCAGTCTTAAGTGACAACAAGTCAAGATATGCAAGACTGTACCGGCGTCACAGTGTCGTTCTTCAGAGCAGAGTTGTATTGCAGTTCAGAGCGAAGAGGTTCTCCACTGGGGAAGGTGAGGAGGGGAGACTTGGTGGCAATCTCACACACACCTTCATACCACTCCTCTGGCCAAAGCCCTGACAGGACAAAGTATGCAAGAAATAGACGTTAAGTGCACAAATGCCTGTAATCTACATGGGCTATATCAACATACATATAGTGAAGATACCATTAATTTACGTTTATTCTACATACAATGCATGTTTTTTACCTTTTCATGGTTTTATAAAGAACTTTTTGAGCAGTTTAGAGTCAAAAGTCACTAAAACAAACTCAGGACATTAATATGTCAGCTCCAACTCATCTTATATAAAGATGGAGGCAGTCTGGAAGGGCAGCTACTGCAGTCGTTATTACCATCAAGCTGCTGACGGGACTTGCTAACGCTGCTAACAAGATCCTCCATCTGCCTGCATGGACCGAACTCTACAGACCCATTTGGTTCTGCGGGGAAACCTTGGATGTTCTCTGTCTGCCGGACCCGGATCTGGAGGGCAGTCTGGGAGGGCAGCTGCTGTGGCCTTTCTTAACATCATGCTGCTGACTGCTAACGCTGCTAACAAGACTGCGCCGCTAACCGAACCACACTGCTAACAGTACCATGCTGCTAACTGGACCATGTTCTAAGGTAACCTCACTGTCATCAGAACCACTCTGCAAGTAGGATCATGCTGCTGTAGATTTATTTATTTTTCACTTTTAGAGCCGTGTTTCTGTATTTTTTTCCAATCCAAAAAATTTATTCATTTAATCTAAAATACAAAAATTGCATACAATAAAACACAAATAATACACAAATCAAAATGAAAGGTAGCAGAAGAAGAATAAATCTTATGATGTCTGCTGCTTATATCCTCAAAATATTTTAAACAAAATATAATATACAATAAAAGCAATACTAAAAAGAAAAAGCATACTTTTTTTTTTTTGCATACTTTGATATTTGTTGTTGCTGTTTTTTGGGGGAGGAGTCAAGACGGTTCTTTTTGTCCTGACAAATAAACCAAACCTGAACCCAAGTGCTGAACATTTTACAAATACGAGAAACATCAAAATGAGCTCGTTTCCGTCTCACCTGATCCTTCCACAGCAAAACCCATGACCACAGAGTACAACCAGAAGTCCCTGAACAGCTTCTGGAGCCGAGGCTTGGCCTCTTTGATTGGTGGAAGACGCCTGGTCAGCTGCGAGTTTAAGAAATAGATTTTAAAAAATGTGACAAAGTAAAAGCAAAAAAATAAATAAAACACTCAGTTACACAAAACATAACTCTCCTAAAACGGGCCATCAGTGAACGACCAAACAGTAGCTTATTTCAACATAAATAGCTCAAATCTTTCTAGACCACATTAATGCAAAACACGTGAAGATACAAGACAAAGTGGTCAGTAAATTAAATCTAGTATTATTTAGAGAGAAGAGCTGAGCTGTGAAGAGTTAAGGGTTTTAGTCAGTCAGCGGACTTTTTGGACTGTTTGATTTGGTCTATTTGTTTTAAGAGAAGCACAATTCAAAGTTCAGTTTTGTGGTCCTAGTCCCACGAACAGAAGTTACACACATCCCACAAGGAAAAGCAAAGGTAAGACGTTCAACAGACTTCCCAGACAGACTTCTTACCTTTAACCACTTTATATTATACATCGATAATTACACTAAATTATTTGTTCTGCTTCGGTCTTCAGGATGTGGGTCATCACGGTCATTTCTGTGGCCTGTTTGTTGGCCAGTCCCTCCCTGGCTCGCACCAAAGACCTCAGCAGCTTCAGTGACCCCAAACTAAAGCCCAAAGACTTAGAACCAGGTGATGTGGACGTGGAGGCCATTCCCTTGGAGTTCCACAAAGAGAACACCGTCACCAATGACCTTGTGTTTGACGGCTTTGAGGATGAAGACTACATTGATTTTGATAAGATCCTGGCGGCAGGCAGTGACGATTACACGTAAGTTTTAATGGTTTTGATTGTGTTGAGAAAAAACTTAAAATCATAAAAGAGCTTGATTTTTAAATTTACCCATGTTAAGAAATGTCTTTAAAATTATTCAATGTGGATATACAAAATGGCTGAGTAACCAGATGTTTAAAAACCAAAGCTCGACTCCAATTCATTGATTAGATGATGAATTGTTGAATGGTTTTCAGTGAGGGGGATGCGATTGACGAAATAGCCACACCAGCGCCGGACATTGACATCTTTGCTGAACCCTCCGATCCAAAGATGCGCCGAGCCCGACTCTTGCGGCTCTTCCACAGTCAATCTCGCCTTCAACGCCTCAACATCGTGAACGCCCGCTTTGGTTTTAATCTTTACCGAAGCCTTCGTAACGAAGTAAACCAGACTGAAAACATCCTGCTAGCACCTGCTGGAATCTCCATCGCCATGGGGATGATGTCTTTAGGAGCAGGGCCTGAAACCCACGATCAGATCTACAAGGCTTTGGGGTTCGCCGACTTTGTTAATGCCAGCCAACACTACGACAACACGACCGTGCACAAGCTCTTCAGGAAGCTGACCCACAGGCTTTTCAGGAGGAACTTTGGGTACACGCTCCGCTCCGTAAATGACGTCTACGTCAAGAAAAACGTCTCCATCAAAGACGCGTTCCGAGCGGAAACGAAAGCGTATTATTTTGCTGAGCCGCAGTCGGTCGACTTCAGAGAGCCGGCATTCCTGAACAAGGCCAACCGCCGCATTGAACAACTGACCAAAGGGCTGATCAGGGAACCACTGAAGAATGTGGATCCAGACATGGTGCTGATGCTACTCAACTACCTGTACTTCAAAGGTGAGTGGAAGTAATCACTGTCAGCTGTTTGAGCCTAGTACGAGTTGTCTGGTTGTCTGTTTGCATAAACAGGAACATGGGAACAGAAATTCCCCAAAGAAATGACTTACTACAGAAACTTCAGAGTTAATGAAAAGACAAGTGTGCGTGTGCCGATGATGACGAACAAGGGGAACTACCTGGCAGCTGCGGACCATGAACTGGAATGTGATGTCCTGCAGGTGGGTGGCTTTACTCTCGTATTAAAGCTCAAGATTCAAAAGTCTAAAAAAAGTTAGATGTTCTGAGTAGCTTGTATCACACTGATCCATGAGTGGGCCAGCTGAGCAGCATTCTCGTCTTCAGCTCCCGTACACAGGAAGCATCAGTATGCTCATCGCTTTGCCAAGGAAAATCACAGGAATGAGAACCTTGGAGCAGGAGATCTCACCAACCGTTGTCAACAAGTGGCTCAAAAACATGACAAACCGGTCAGTAGCAGCTTCACAACACACAACACAGCTGCTAAAGGGAGTTTGTAAATCTGTTGCAGTTTGCATATTTACTGCTCTTGTGAACTTCAATACGCAGTACTACAATACACTGAGATATACACTGAGATATAAACTCAATAAGTTGCTGTACCTTGATCTAGCTCAATGAATCATCACTAAATGGGCAACGTCAACCTTTCAACTGACGCTTTACCAGCGTCTACACCTACTATGGCCATTTTCCATTAGTAACAGTACAGCACGGTACGACTCGGCACGTTTACAAGGCTTTTCCACTAGCAACGGTTTGTGGAACTGGTCCCCTTTTTCAGTACCCGTTTCTCTGGGGTTCCATCCGGGCCAAACTGGCCCTAAAATGTGACGTCAGAACTCCGTCGGTCACTGATCGGTCAGTGGGTGGAGTCACTGGTTGCTTGCGAAACTTTCACAACAACCTGATCCGCCATTTGCAATAACTCGAACTCGAGGAGCGACTGGACCTATTTTTAAGATTTAAAAAACATGACAATGTTTTTAAAAACAATGACAACTCCGTGGTCTAGTGCTGAAGTGCGGGAGTTTTTTTTTGTCCTCGGCGGCTGACGACAAAACTCAGAACGAGCTAGATGGAGCTCCCCCTCCACCAGAGCCTCGGAGCGCTCTCAGGCCAGCTCAGAGTCTGTTAGTCACTGCGGAGGATCCTCCATGCTGCCGACCCACAGGAGCACGTAAGGGTGGGGAGCCCTGGTCTTGCGTGCTTTTGCATGATCCCGTGGGCTCCGAGCTCCGCTGGTCACCACAGACGATCAAACAAGCTGCCGACATGGGAGGCCAGGGCCTGGACCCCTGCATGCTCAGAGCTGAACCCGCCCACTAGAACAGTTACTGAAAGTAGAATAGAAACACAACTCATACCGTACAGAGTTGAACCGTGCTGCACTGGTACTAATGGAACTAATGGAAAAGAGGCATTTGAATATCCTGTATCATTTAGGAAACTGGTACCAATAAGAGTCACTGACTTTCTGAAACATCAGGAGGTTTAATAATAAAAGGGAGGAACAATATTTTAGATTAGGTTGTGATTTAAACTGCTTCGTGACGACACTATTCTTTGATCCCAGGACTCGCGAGGTCTCGTTACCTCGGTTCAAACTGGAGCGAAACTATGATCTGATTGAAAACTTGAAGAAAATGGGCCTCACTGACATCTTCAAGCAGAGTGGAGATTTCAGTAGAATGACTTCAGAAAAGGTCACCATGAACTGGGTGAGTACCGTAAGACAAAATCATTGATGAAAAACAAACAGTGCACGCTGCTCTTCGTGCACAGTTCTGATCCACTCCCATCTCGCTGCCCAGCTGAAGCACCAGGGAACCATCACCGTGAACGAAGAGGGAACGGAAGCTGCTGCTCTGACCCAAGTGGGCTTCATGCCGCTCTCCTCTCAGATCCGTTTCGTTGTGGATCATCCGTTCCTCTTCCTCATCTACGAACATCGCACAGACTGCCTCGTCTTCATAGGCCGGGTCGCGAATCCCTCACAGAACTGAACTATTCCTGACACATTTCACATCTGGTAATCCAGTCCTGCAGTGATTTACAGACACCTCACTGACTCAACATTCTATAAATCTTTGGGTGTTTAAGTGAATTTAAACTTTCAAAGAACTTTTAAACCATGTTCTGTTGCTTCAAGCACTGAGTTCATCTGACTGACTCACTGATTGCTCGTTGTCTGTTCATGTTTCATCATTTGACTAGTGGAAAAGTGTGCAAAACAGAACAGGATGTAACAGTTGCTTCTCTAGTGCTGTAGTGTGATGATGTCAAAGAAAATGGATGAATAATAATGTAATGTGACAATAAAACAATATACAGCAGAAAGATTTAGATGAAGAAAAACGACATTTGCTATAATACATCGTTTTCTTCAACAATGCAATTCATTAAAAAATGCTTTACATCTTACTTGGTAATACCGTATTTTCCAGCATATAAGTCCGTTTTTTTTTTGTTGCATGAATTTGTCAGTCCTGCGACTTGTACATCAAAGCAAAATAAATAAATAAATACATAATCTGTATGCCTCTCTTATGTTTGTCTATTGTTGATTGTCCAAGGAAAATCTACTGTTGCTGTTGTCATCATTCTT
>JARVLU010001462.1:10176765-10192772 GCA_031762415.1 Simpsonichthys santanae
ACCAGAGAAGATCTCTGTGGTCCAGCAGCAGCTCTGATGTTCCTCCTGCTGAAAACAAAGTTCAACCTTTTAGATCAGTTTGAAACTCAGCGAAGTGAAACAGAAAGAGTCATTTTTGCAAAAAGACCTGAAGCTCTCGCCTTTGACCTGAGCAGTGTTGATCGATACCAGGGTTTCTGTTATCGATACGATTAACACCCCTCCCCCCCCCCCACCCCAAAATAATAAAATTTGTGGGCCAGTATTGATACTGATGCGTTGCGCAAATAAACTTAGATAAATATAAAAAAAACAAGCAGTGAGTGACTTTGAACATCTGTTAAGTTCCTGGTAAAAACCAAATCAGACATGTTCCTGTTTTCAGTTTTCTAGTTGCCTTATAATCTAGTTTTTTGCTACTATTCCTCTCGATTGTCCTTTTGGTTGCTATCTTTTGTTTTGATTTGTAAAAAAAAAAAAAAAAAAAGGTGAGGTTAGTGGAAGGTGGAGCTCTGCTGATGAAAACAAACTGATCCAAACATCCAGACTGAGGAGGAACTCTGCAGAGTCACATGACCAAACATCTATGACCAAATCAGACTCAATGTTTTCATTTGATTATTTTAATGATTCATGGGATGTTGTTTGTTGAATTTTGTGCTGTGTAAATAAAACTGACCTGAGATAAATAAAAGTTCTGATTGAACCCAAGAACCTTCAGTTTGAACACCTGACTCATTGATCTCCACAGTTTAGGGATTCCTTAGAACAAAACCCATCACCAACAGTTAAGCACAGTGGTGGAAGGCTGATGGTTTGGGCCTGTTTTGCAGCTACAGAACCTGGAGTACTTTTTGCTAAGAAAATTAATGTACAAACAAAATCAGTTTTAATAAGACTAAATGCCACCCAGGTCAACTTCATTTCCAAAATCAGTTCCCATTTGAGAAAAAATGGATTCCAGTTCACCATGTAGAGAAGAAAAACTTTATTTAAATTAAAACCAGAGTGAACATGTTCAGACATTCCTCACACTTCCCAGTAACGTCTGACAGCTGAACACCTTAAACTACAGGTAGCACGTCCTCAAACTGCTCGCCGGGTTCCTTACAGATGAAAAACGTCGACTCCTGAAGCGTCACCACGCTTGTGCGCTCTCCAGCAGAATCAGAACGATAAAATGATTGCACACACTCAGCATTTAGTTTCAATTCACTCAGATCTGTGTGAAACTAACATTTAGGAAAACAAAAATGTCAAACCATGCACGAGAAGACTAAAAAAATTGTTTGTCCCAGATGTGCTGGGTTTGTGTGTGTGTGTGTGGGGGGGGGGGTTCTGTTGTATGTTGGTGACTGTCAGTGTGCTCTCTTTGTGTTTGCAGAGTTTGATGAGGAACATACATCCTATGTTTGTTGTTTACCTGTGCAGGTTGTTCTTCAAGAGTTTGGGCAGCCTGAGGAACAAAACATTTGCTATTTTAAAAACTACAGGAACACTGAAACTCCTTACTGAATGATGTCTGAAAGAAACAGAAATCCTCTCAGCGTCAGGTTCACGCTTCCCTTTGCATTTCTTGTTTGGATGCTAGTTTTTTTTCCTGACACAAAGTAGAAATGAACATTCCCCCTCCTTAAAATCTCTCCAGCCTCCTCGGATGGATCGTCCTTGGCTGAGTGTCATCCATCCCCCCACCCCGAACAGCATGGCAGTATCATTCTACAGTAAATCTCCCTCCTCCTCAGCAGACCTCGTCGCCCCCTCTTAGGTCCCGATGATGTCAGGGTTGTGGGCGGCATCCGGCAGCACAGCGTCCTGGCAGTGGTAGAGGAAGCAGTTGCCCCAGCAGCTGTAGCAGATGAGGAAGAGCGCAGCCAGGAAAACCAAGGCACAGATGGTGCAGGGTTTCCTCTCCAGCAAGAAGCTGAGCAGGTAGAAGCCCATGAACATGGAGTGGTTGAACCACAGGGCCGGGTTCAGCGGCTTGGGGATGAGCAGCACGGGGAGCAGCCACTGCAGGCAATACATCGTCACGTTTGGTTTGGCGTCGTCGATCGGGACTTAATGGGTTGTACAATCCTGGGTTGAATGTTGTCTTTAAAGGAAGAAACTCCAAAGCAGATGGTTCAGATGGTGAGAGAGCTGTCCTATCCGACAGAGCTAGAATGATGCAGGTCAAAGTAGTCTGAGTTTATCGTCATCAGGTCATCCCTGGAAAAATAGGAGAAAATGTCAAATTCCAAATAAGTACTTACTGGTAGAAAAAAATTAATCAAATCTACAGAAATTTTTCTCTAAAACATCAAAGTGTAAAAGTTTTAAAATGCTAAAGCTAATGTTAGCTTCTGGTGCTTTCAGTTTCATTAATTTTTGACTCATTTGACCTTTATTTATACAGGTTAGTCTCAGTGAGCCACGAGGACTCATTTACAAGAGAACTTTTATAAACTCTGTAAAACTCATAACTATAGTCAACTGTAAACTCAGACTCAGTCATAAATAATGACAGCAGTTTGCATAAATCTAGAAAACACTAATTAAAAATATGACATAAAATCTAAATTTTTATTATCTTAAATGTACAGATTCGAATTCAAATTGTACAGGATAATGTTTTTTAAAAAGGTAACCTATGTCATAATTCTACCATACCGTACGCACCACTTTATTTAAAGCACTTCAAAACTGCAACAAGGTCAGTCAGTGCTGTACAGCAAAAACAATACAAGCAAATGACACAGGATAAAATACAAATAAGATAAGAACTCAATGACTAATATTATAGAATAATGAAAGTGGCTATTACCGTAGGTGGCTAATATAGACAAGTTAAAATCAACTCACACAGTGTCAAAAGCCAGGGAAAAAAGTGTGTTTTTAAATGAGTCTTAAAAACAGTAAGTGGTGGAGCCTATGTTTTGTCAATGTTGCATCTTAAAATGTCTCAATTTAGACTCCAGAACTCATTGCTTCAATTAAGAAATGAATGCTTGTGTTTTTATGACAATCTCTCTAATGAACAACCAGATCAGAAGCTTCACGTAACATCCAGGTTTTTTTAATAAAGCTTTTAAAATACACATTTAGTATTTCGAACAAGTAGGAGCTCAAAATGGTGACCAGATTTCAAAGTTCTGACCCAAGTGAACATCTCGGGCCTGTTCTGCTGTGACAGATGTGATACGGAGTTAAATCTGAAGCTGCCTGGGTTTACTCTGTTTTAAGCAGTTGGCATGAGGACAACGGAAAGTTTATTTCTGGTAGAAGCACTTTAATGCACCCTGAAGCTGGCTGCTTTAGCCCACACCAGCTTTAACTAGCAGCCAGTTTTACAGGTTAAACCTTAGTTGGACAAATTGACACAATTTGATTTCAACACGTCTCTGGATAAGGTGGGGTGACCATTATCCCAAAAGCTAACTTATTTCAGGTGGCTAAGCAGATAAATATGACGCCATTTAAAGCTAAAGCACTTGCAAATCGAGCCATAAACCTTTAGACTAACTTATTATACAATGCTTCTATTTCTGGTTAAAAACAAATCACACGGGTCAAATAAGAATCCATAGCAGCGAACGTTAAAGTCTAAAAACACATTTTACACTTTAAACTGATATTCGACCATGTGTGTTCGTGCCTTAAACATTTCAGTCCATGCAGTAATGGGGATGTTTAGCTAAACGAATGCCTTGATGTTGACATCGTCATCGTTCAGTAACATTAGCATTTAGTCGAAAGCTAACAAGCTTCATAAACAAAGAATTTCTGGAACACACAAACGATTTAAACAAGAAAAACAAAGTCTGCAAACTCCAAATTTTCAAGTTGTGTACTACTGTAAATAATTGTGAACGAACCTGACATCTTTAGGGCTCATTCTTAGCACATACAAACAACAAGAAAGAAATATGTCAGCCACAGACTGAGCTAACTAGCATTGCTACCAGCTAACAACAGCATAAAATAGGTGTCCGGGTTGCGCCTGATCATAATGAA
Source organism: Simpsonichthys santanae (assembly GCA_031762415.1). Taxonomy (NCBI): domain Eukaryota; kingdom Metazoa; phylum Chordata; class Actinopteri; order Cyprinodontiformes; family Rivulidae; genus Simpsonichthys; species Simpsonichthys santanae. Next base: position 10,180,741 of record JARVLU010001462.1, read on the forward strand.
GGCGCTTGCTCACACGTTATAGGTGTCCGTAATCCGCCTGAGCATATTTAAAAAATTACAGTATTTAAATTTAATTTATTTATTTAAAAAAATGGTTTGTAGGCTCAATCATCTAAGTAGATAACAAAAAAGGTTAAAACATGTCATCTGGACCAGTTTTTTTAAGGGAGAAACGTTTCATCTTCTATCCAGAAGAATTCTCGACCTTGACTTCTCTAAATGGCTTTAAGAATCTGTTGGAATCCTGGCAAAAACCAATGCAGACATGTTCCTGTTTTTGATTTTCTGCATTTGTCTGTTTTCTACTTTGACATCTTTGTTTTAACTTGTTAAAAAAATCTATATGCCTCTCATGTTTGTCTATTGTTGATTGTCCAAGGAAAATCTACTGTTGCTGTTGTCATCATTCTTAGTTTGTAGCCAGGTCTGTCTCGTAAATGAGTCCTCGAGGCTCAATGAGATTAACCTGCCTAAATAAAGGATGAATGAATATATACCCCCCCCCCCCATATTCATAACACAATTTTTGACTGATGCTTTAAATTTCTAAAAACTGCAACAGCAAGTCCTCCTGTGCATGCTCGCTTCACTCAGCTGGTGCAGGCGAAGGAACGCTACAGAGCTAGTGGCTCCAGCCGTGATGGAAGAATGGATGGATGGATGGTGCTGCGCTGCCAAGGTGAAATGTAAGATGCTTTGACCATCAAATAAACGCATAATAAACAGGACAGGTCAGCGGTGATGCATAATAAGTGCGACTTGTCTGTTTTTTCCCTCTTCATGATGCTTTTTTTGACTGATGCGACTTATCCACCGGAAAATACGGTAAAACCTAACTAACATTAAGACAATCTCAGTGTTCATGTAGACCAGTTTGTGTTGGTATTGTTACACAAACTCCTGAAGGAAACCAACGTCAAATGTCCGTAAAGAGCTCACCACAGCAATCACTGGAATAAGAACTCCAAGGTTTCCAGCACTACTTGACGCCTGGGGAGAAATGAGGAATAAACGTTTAAAACATGTCGGTTGTGAATTTCCTGTTGCGTTTGTGCAGCGACGCACGTACCTTCAGTGCCGGCCCCTTGTCGGAGGCCCTCTCACTTGCTCTTTTTCCTTCTAGGCCCAGTTGGACAAACAGCTCTAAAAGGTTCACCAGCAGTTCGTCCACCAGCTGCTCCCCCTGCAGGTTGGCTGCAATGTTGGCCAGAGCGTTGATCACAGCCAGAGAGCAGTGCCTTGGAAAAAAACAGAACATAAACATACACATGACACGAGGCTGAGAAATATTTTTGTTTTAACTGAATTCAGTGATGTAATGATTTCAGTAGATTTGAACATGACTACCAGTTTTTAATGTTCTCTCTAGCGAAGGAGTCCAAAGGGCAGCCCGTGGGCCATTTGCAGCCCACGACTGCAATTTTCAGGTGTGTCTCAAAGAATTAGAATATTAATATTAATTATTTCTTGTAATTTTGATGATTATGGTTTACAGATAATGAAAAAAAAAAGCAGCTTCTCAGAAAATTAGAATATTCCACAGCCAGCTGTTGGCACATTTGTCAGTGTGGGCAGGAGCCAAGTCCTGCTGGAAAATGAAACCAGCATCTCCATAAAGCTCATCAGCAGAAGGAAGCATGAAGTCTCTAAAATATCCTGGTAGATGCTGCGCTGACTGTGGGCTTCATGAAACACAGTGGACCAACACCAGCAGAGGACATGGCACCAAACCATCACTGACTGGAAACTTCACTCTGAACTTCAAACAACGTGGCTTCTTCACTCCTCCAGACTCTGGGACCTTGACTTCCAAATGACGTGCACAATAAATTTCATCTGAAAAGAGGACACTGGACCACTGAGCAACAGTCCAGTCCTTTGTCTATTCAGCAGTTAAGATGCTTCTGACTGTCTGCGGTTCAGGAGTGGCTGGACTTAAAGAATGAGCTCATAGGAGTTAATCATCTGATTAGGGTGTGACACCAGGAGTTTACAATACTGAACCTCTTCACAATATTCTAATTTTCTGAGAAACTGAAGTTTGTCTTTTCCATTATCTGTAAGCCATAATCATCAAAACTGCAAGAAATAAAGGCTTGAAATATTGCACTAATGATTGACCAAAAAAAAACTTTTTGAGATGCTTGATACTTCCTTCAAATCTTCTATGACTGTTTTAGTGACACCCAGTTGTTCAGTACTTCAATCACTCTTTTGGTTCATCTAAGGTCCAAACAGTCCACCCCACTCTTCTCACATCCGTCAAGGAGGTTATGTTTTCTGTAGCATTACTTCGCCATGCGCAAGATTAGTCAACAGATTTCCATGAAGCTTTCAGGAAATGTTGAGTGTGTCACAAAGTATATGCTTCTGGTTTTTGAGGAACAGTTACCCATATTGTGCTTTTGTTTTTGAGAATAGACTAAAATGAACTTACCAAGCACAAGCAAACAAAAACAAATGACCCAACAAATCAAATAAATGAACAATTTAGAACTCCTCCACCAAAATTAAGGTAGTAAACTTTTATCCTTTCTCCAAAATGTTGTTCATGTAGTTGAGTTTAAAAAATAAACATGAATGTTTTTTTTTAATTGTGTGGATGTTTATGAAGCAATCACACCGTTGTGATCCATTTTTCTTCCGTACGTTTTTCAGCATCTTTCTCATCCCACAATTTTTGTGCCATTTCAGCAAATATCAAAACGTTCAGCTCGTTCAGGAGAAGGGTGCTGTGACTTTTGGCACTGGTGCAACTTTAGCTTTTTAAAATATTTAGCCTTTTCTGCAACTTTTTCTCTTAGAAAATGAACTGAGCTCATTTTACATCCTTCATAGATTTAGATCTGTTTACAACGTTTTACTGCTACTTTCACATTTTGTTCTGGTTCGGCTCCTTTCAGCTTCCTTGTGCACATTTTGAAAAATTTCAGCTAATTTCAGCCGTTTTGTGCTCATTTCTGATTCTTTCCGCTAACTACAACATTTTTGTGCTTCTTCTAATTTATTTCTGTTAATTTCAGCTTGTTATGCTCCTTTCAGCTTATCTCTGCATGTTTCAACTATTTTTGCTATTTCAGCTACTATTTAGACATTTCTATGCTAATTTGAGCTTTTTCAACTAATTCCACATTTTTTAGCACTCATTTAAACTTTGTTTCAGCCTAATTCAGCAAAAATGTGCTCTCACTGCTTCCTTCTGGCAATTTAAGCTTCTTTCTGATTTTTAGCTAATTTTTAGCTTTTTTTTTTTTTTTTTTTTGTTTTTCAAATTTATTTTTTGCAGAAAATTTTCGCTTTATGCTTATTTCTGCTTCTTTCAGCCTAAATGGGCACAATTGTGCTCTCTCCACTTCCTTTTGGTAATTTAAGCTTATTTCTGCCTTTTCAGACACTTTTCAGCAGTTTTGTTGTTGTTGCTTATTTCAGCTTTTTTTAGCTAATTTACCAAGTTTTATGCTTCCTGACTGTTTTGGCCCACATTTGAAACGGTTTGGACACAGTCTTTTTTTCCATCCCATTTATACATCATCTAAATTGCTTCACAGTCTTAAAGATGCATTTTCATCTCTTTATAAAGATGGTGTTAAAACTCTTAATAGCAGAAATGAACCTGTAACCCTGATCTCTGTAGTCTTTGGTGGCTGAGTAGACCACCGAACTGGCTTTCACGCTGATCTGCTGAAACAGATTCCACACCTCCTGGTAGATGTATTGCTGCAAGACAAAATAAATTAGGGGGTAACACATATTCAGCAAGCTGTACGTCTATTTATAGTCTTTAAATGTAGCTTATTGCAGCCAAGACTGGCAATCTGTCAAAAGATACCTCATTACATCCCACTGATTTGTCAACTTGAATACTGAGCATAGAGTTTGTGTGCACTGAGCCGAGTGAGCAACAGCCACAAAATGTATAGTAATAAATGTTACTTTGGGACCATTTTGGTGACAATAAAGAACCAAGATTTTAAAATCTGAATAAAGGAAGTCAGTGAAGTATTACGCTCTAGCGCGGTGGAATCAATGTGGCTGCATACTTACGTTTCCTGTAATGACCATACAGCCCAGCTGGTCTACAATGAGTACATCCAGCTGTGACGGAGGCTGGCAGAACTTCTGCTGAAGGATTTGTAAAATGTGCTCCATGACTTTAGGAGTGTCTCTCAAAGCGACTGCAATATGACCCAGTGCTCGGATGTTGTGATCTGGAATCAGATGAGCATCCCTGGCAAAAAGACAAGCTATAATTTTAAAACTCTTCATCAGAGTCATCTGAACTTGGACATATTCTGAGTAACTACATTTTATTTCCTACTAGAAATGCTGCTCACTTTTCATTTTCCTGTGAAATGTACAGACGGTTGGAGAGACTGGCTAAAAAAGCCTCGACAATCACTTGGTCCATCGTCAAACCAGCTTTCAAACATCTGACAGAGGAGAGCACAAGGATTAAAATTAAAAAACACTAAATATATATTTTTTTAACATTTGTTTCCAGCTGCTTTAAGCATGACCTGCAGATGTTGTCGATGGAAATGTCTCTGAGCTGCTCATACATGGAGGGCTGGTCCTTCTTGTTGGACAACACACTGAGAGTCGACTGGGAATGCTCATTTGTCACGTTTATACGAATTTCTCCTGCGCCTTTAAAAAAAAAAAGTGACAGTAGAGCAATACATCCTACTATTCTGCACAGAAAGCAGAGATAGTCTAGTGTATTTCTTAATTTAGAAGGCACGTTTTAAATATAAAAAGCAAACAATCTTCCTCCAGTGCAGAGAAAAAAATAAAAATACAAATACAAATCTCACCCCCACATCTGAATCTATAGCTGCTCAGATCAATGATTGACACCTCAGATGTGACCGTATGTCATTAGTCATACCAATTGTATCTTGTTTACATTCAGATGTGGATATTTGTGCATCCCTTTAAATGTTTGAATCCTTTAAATGTGGGGGTTGAGCAGGAAAATGTCATAAAATGTCTATTTTATTGGATTTTTTAAAATTAATTTTTTAACTTTAAAACTTTTCTAGCAGATGTTAACGGCTCGCCTTTTTTCTGACACAGTATATAAATGTTAATGACTGGATTCAACATCATGACAACTCTTTTTGGTCAAATTCACAGTAACTGAAACATCCAATACAAAACTGTGCTAAACAAAAAGTCCAAATAATATGATTGCATTGTACATTCTGTATTTTAGAACCAATAAATTACTTTTAACAACAAGTTGGGAGTATCGAGTCACAGTTCAGAGGTGGATTTTAAGTAACGCTTATGGACTCCATGTACCTGCGCTGTACTGGTTGTGATACTTGTAGAGTTTGATCAGAACTGGGGAAGGAACTAACAAAAAGTCCCTGAGAGAGGTTGTGGCAGAGTGAGCAACAACTGGAAACCTCTCACACAGACGACCCATACCCTGCGACAGAGATGAGACCATCCAGAAAAAAAGATAATTAATAGTTAATTCATATTAACTGAATAATAAATAAGACAGAATCTCATTGCATAACCAATGTTTGGGCAACACGTCACTTTAACTGGACAAATATTGATCCTACTGATGCATTTTTTATGTTTTTGTGCATCTTACCTGTAAGCAACAAATCAGCAACGGCATGTGAGCAATGATGACTTTACTGGAGGTTTTAGACTGAAGCTTCTCTGACAGTTTTGTGCACAAATTCTCAGCTCCTGACCAATAAATAAATAAATAAATAAAAAACAGCCCAAGAAGCAGAAAAAGTGAGACGAACAAATAAATGCACCCAGCCTCTCTGCAATGACGACGACTGAACGCAGCACAGCTCGCTCTGATACGACTGATTACCTTGCTCGTCTTTGACGGCCCACACCATGAGGTCCACGCAGGCGGCGTTGGCTTGACAACGAAGCTTGAGGGGGCTCTGTTCTCCAGCCAGCGTCCCCGTATCATGCAGCACCCGCTGCAGCTCCGACTGACTGCTGCTGAACTGCTCCAGGACAAAGTCGTGAACTTCTCGCACAAACGCCGGCTGCACATCTGGAAGGAGAGCGCGACACTTTGACAGCGTATCATTTACGCTCGAAAAAGGAAATTAAAAGTTGTTTACTCTAACGAATGATCCAATATAGATATGTGCTTTACCTTTCATGTTGTACAGTGTGTCCCGCAGCATTTTGAACACACACACATAGAGAGGATCACTGAAGTTTTTGTAATAGAGGTTGATTCCAGGATTACACTTGGTGACAAACAAAAACAGAAAAACAAACATTTCACTCGCAGTTTAAACTTTAATTCTGCACATGAAATGGTCGCGTACTCACCTCTGTCAGTTCTGTCATGGCGGCGTCCAGAGTTTTCAAAAAAGATTCGGAAACAACGTTTTTCACCTGTAAATCGACAACACGCACAACAACAAGAAGCGACTGTGTTTACAGGATGGAAGTGGGCACGAATCAAAACTTACAGGAGGTATTGAGTCACCGCACCATGCCAAGGAGCTGTCGCAGCAGATCGACAGGCACCTCCACCTCATTTCCACCAGCTCCCATGAAAAGGGGAGACACTGAGAAACTGGAGCTGACAGAGGAGAAATAGTAGTCGGGGTCCACTGCGCTGCTGTCTGGAAGATAGGCACCTGAGGAACAGAGGAAAAAATATATAAAATATATTCAGTAAGTGGAGTGAAATGCAAACAATTTATTCAGTATTAATTGGTTGCATAGCCAGTTTTAACAAAAATATACTTTAGTCTGCTAGTTCAATGACTGAGTTTTCTTCAGAGCTCTCCACTCTAGGTCATGTGACCTCACTGTGTCAGAGGCTGTGAAGAGTTCTGTCAAGCTTTTTGAACGGGAAAAATGGCGCCTTTGTTTGCAAATTGCATCACCATTGTAACTCAACATGCCAATGAAAGTAATAGCACACATATTAGCGTGCCGAGACAGTCGTTTTCATATAACATTTGTGGGGGTATGCATTGCACAGGCCGCATTAAAATTGACGGAAGAATAAGATGTTAAGTTAAGAAACCCTTTGTTAGGTGGACAACAATAGGTGGCTGCTTTAGTAGGCAGTCCCCAAGTTGTTAAAAATTTGGATATTTTTTCTGCGTCTGTAGACAAAGGCAGAATAATCAAGATTTTGATATAAACACAACAAATAAAGCAGCAAATTTTAAGACCTAGGTCAAGTGATGTAACGTAAAGTGAAAAGGGCAGATGATAAAACCGCTCTGCTAAAATGTGCAACCTAAAGACTAAATACAGCATCACAGGCAGGCCAAATTATCACAATACAGTATTTTAATACATTTATACGACATATAAATGCCGGCAGCATGGCAACTTAGTGGTTAGCACTGTTGCCTCACAGCAAGAAGGTCCTGGGTTCAATCTCTGCTTTGGATCTGGGGTCTTTCTGTGTGAAGTTTGCGAGTGGTTTCTCCGGGTGCTCCGGTTTCCTCCCACAGTGCAAAAACCTGCATGTTAGGCTGCCTTCAGGCCTCCCTTGCAAAAGAGATCTGCAATCTCAGTGGGATTTGCCTGGTTGAATAAAAGGTTGATAGATAATAAATAAATACAAAGAGACTGTGCCATAATTTGGTATCTACAGGTCATAAAAACAAAGAGAGTTGATGCTACAATATGTAAAGTGATTTTTAAGGAAGCATAAAGATGTTAAAGGTGCACAAAGAAGCGTTTTCTTTGTTAGTCTGTTTTAGACAACAACTATATAACAGAACATGGCACGTGTCAGCTAATCTCTTCAAGGAAACAGTTGCAAGAACAAATTTCTCACAAACTCCTCGTGCTCGTAACGACAGGCCTTGATAGGAGGAAGGAGCGATGGTCTCAGTTTTCTAAATCCCAAGGGAGTGCGAGCTTCTTGACTTTTACCTTCAAAGTAATGTGGACCCGGTGTTGTGGGAGAGCAGGGCGAGTGGCCCGCTGGGTCCGTGGAGCTCTAAGACACAGAACAATGCTACAATGCACTTGCGTGTTTTTTTTTTTTCAGCGCATAATAAAACATGAATACGTGAATTCAGTCAACCCTGTCACAGCCACACCAACCTGAGCGGAGGAATCCAGGTTGGTCGTGGTGCGTCTGCGCAGCGTGTCGCTCTGGCACACTGTGAGCAGCGGGGACGGCATGATAGAACGAAAGTCGTTGAAGGATCTGCGACGAACGCCCTCGTTCTCTTCCGTGACGCAGCGCACCTGAGGCACGTCCTTTGGGAACAACTTGGACAGCAGGGCTTCCTCTGTGTTGCTGTAGCGGCCAAACGCTCGAGTCATGCCGAGCAGACTGGGAACAATGTACCTGCACAGGAAGACTGCAGACAAGAGAGCAGCTGTGAAGGTATCTCTACTGAGGTGATGGTGTAGCGCTTTGTGATACCTTTGTCATGATTATCAGGTGTTTGGCAAATCTCTTGTAACGCCTGCATGGTCTCCAGTATGGTAGTCAAAATCTGTAGACAGAGCAATAGAAGGAATAACTTAGTAATTTCCTAAAATTCACCCACAAACTAAATAAATGTTTTAACCACTGCTGTCTCAGCTTAACCTCCAGTCGGGAGCCTGGATCCCTCTGAGCCACATCTGACAGAAGTGTTACAAGACAGAAGCTGAAGTTTTCCGCGACGGGAAGAAAGTCTGTGAAACACACACAAAAAAAGGCACAATCACAGTCAGTTGAAACCAGTTTGTGCAGAATGGAAGAAAAAAATTAAATAAAAAAGCAGAAAACACAAATACTGAGAAAAAAACTGTCAGAAAGGCTAAGTATTTTATTTTAAGATCAACTCTGACCAAATCATTTTTTTAAAAAATAATAAATTGTGGCAGGTTAGGAGCATTGTTTTAATCAGTACAGTTAAAGATGAATAAAATGTGTATCCAACAATTTTCAGTCAGGTCATCTGGACAGTTTCTTTTTTTGTGCTGAAACGTTTCACCTTCCATCCAGAGGGCTTCATCAGTCAAGGAAACACACAACACAAAACTGATTCTTCCTCCAACAGCTTACTCCAACGTGGAACAAACCAATTATGTTGGTGCTAAGATGGTCTCTTTGGCATGGCACGCCCCCTCCTCTGGTGCCGGCCCTCTCCCTCGTCGACAGCCATGTCAAACTGGTTCAAAATCAGCAAAGTCCATGCAAAGTCCATGCTCACATTGTTAATAAAATGTGTACTTCACTGGCTGCAGCCACGTGTAAATAAAAGCTACAAAACCTCCAGTATAAGAGGATTTCTCCTACCTTTTCCTTTCTTTCCCAAGCCTTCTTCGATCCACTGAACTCGCGGCAGCCCTCTCAAAAGGCTCAGCAAGTAAGGAACAAGTACGTCTTTGTGCTGCAAGAGCGAAGCACATTATTACACAAGTACACGTTGCAGCATTTTTATGGTCCAGCACGCTCAGAAAACTCAAAACTACGAAGCTTGAATTATTTGAACGGTCAAAAACGGATCAGTGACAAAGACATAAATGTAGGATAAATAAAGAATCAGCTTTAAACAGAGGACGGAGAACGTTTCCATTCTGTGAGTCAGTTGATGAGTTTAGAGGCTTAACCAAATATCTAACCACAATCTTAATCAGATTAGGAGAATGAGCTTATTATAGTGACATACAGTAATGGAGTCGTGTGGGCGTCTGGGAGCAAAAAGTATGATATTATGATTCAATTACAGTGACATCACAGTGAGCTGCTTTATGTTTGTTTCACAACAAATAAATACAACTCAAGTCTTCTCTATCAAAATATAAAATGGAAATATTGTTGTTTCTGCATCATTAAAATTGAAGATTTTACTTTCATGTTATTTATAAAACATAATTACAAATGAATCCACGTTTGATTGAATGGAAAAGTACATCGCAGCATGTCTTGAAAGGTAAAAGCAGGCGTACGCGGCATCGGGTCACGTTGAGGAAAAGCCTGAAGTTGCTTAAAACCTGCCACGTTGACGTGACTCAACACTCACCTGCAAGCCGGACTCTACCAGAAACACAGCGAGAGCAATGACAGCATCTCTGCGACGCACGTCTAAAGTGAACGCACCGCGCACTTCCACCGGACACATGCATTGTAGCTTCTGGACCTAAAGGAACACCAACAGATAAATGTAAAAATAAATAACACCGGAAATGCACCCTGCTTGGACAACATCAGGATTTACTATTGGAAACAGTGCATTTATTATTTTTTTTCCAGCTTGAACAGCTGATGCAGTGAGTAGCTTCTCATCTCCTAAATAAACAGATTTAAAAAAAAACATTGTGTGGTTATGGAAAATATCGCTATGTTTCCGAAGACTCATCAAGTAAAGAAAGCAACAAATTAAACTGCTAAAATTACATCAACTGGGTTTTGTACAGTCCAGCACATTATTTAAACCAGAACTGTGACATTGCATGTGAGGAGAATGCATATGTTTTAAATAATAATGACTGCAAATCCCTTATAAAATCAAATTCAAATGCATACATAGGTATTTGTGAATATTTCTAAATGCATTGAAGCAAACAGCTGCTCTGTAGAGTTAGGAATAGTTACTAAAGGATAAAGATTGAGGGATGGACACATGAGAAGAGTGACAAATACATTAATTTGCTTGTTACGCCTCGGGTCTTCCATACAGGCGTGTGGGGACATCACTGTGATCAGCTGGTCATGTCTAGGTTCATCAATGTTACATGTCAATAAAAACAAAAAGAGGTCAGCTGGCAGTCTAAATATAATGACTGGGTTTATCCATCAATAGATTGATTTCCGTCACTGATGAAACAATCTTGATTTAGAGGAAAGTAACTGATACAATTGTTTATACAATGGGCTGGTCACCACATCAACACATAATTGTAATATATTAAAAATATTGTAGAAATGACACTTTTTGTTTGCATGCCTATATTTTGACACATCAGGTTGCTGTCACAACCTTTTATGTGGTTCCTTGTACAGAAGTTTAAGATGTTTCATTCAACCCACACAGAAGAAGTGGGGATTGCATCTCTGATACGAACACATTTTATGCCTCCTTGTGTTCAGCTCGGTCTCCATGGGCAAATAAAAACCTTTTCTTCGACTTTCATCCTGCAGGTCTTTGACATGTTCAAGCAGCCTGGACACAATGAACTCTCCTCAGTCATCAGTAAACCTGTTTGACTGCAGAGAGCCCGACTGCTCTCTGACTGATGCAGTAACAAGCGTTTCCTCTTGGTTTTGTTGTTTTACATGGGAAAAAACACGGCTACTAAACAAACCCAGGCAGTTCCTCCTCATCCTGACGCACACAAAACTGTCAAACATTACCTTCGCTCGCTCGTCCGTGGTCAAAATAGGACACCGCCTGTGCGGAAGCGGAGCTACACCGACGCTCATTGTTACTAACTTAGCTAATTTTTCGTTGTTTGTTTCGACCTTACCTTCTCGACTGGGGCAGGGCGGTGAGCAGCTAGAGAGCGGGCCAGCGACAGAATTGTGTTGAAATAAAACCCTCTCGTACTGCCTCCCGTTAAAGACATGTTTACCTCCTCATCGAGCCTGCGGAATGAATTCAACAAGCAGCGGCAGCTAGCGCTGGGGAAGCCGCAGCAACCACAACTGCACGACGCCTACTACTCGCCTCTCGGCTATGCCTTGAAATAGCTTATTACTTCATACAAAAATTGTTATTTATGTTTTATTTTTTATATAAATTATACTAAAATAAAAGCGGTTTATATAAAAAAGTCTTATTTACACACGTTTATAAATGTTTTTGTATGCGGTTTTTTTGCGCAGCATTAGCTCTTGGGAGAGCACGCAGCAACGTCACCTTACGTAACCGGAAGTGGTAAACATTGTTGCCAGATAAAGGTATGCTGGTGAAGATTCTCAGTCGTCCAGGACATGATAAAGTCAAAAAAAGGTTCAATACAGAAGCAGTGTGCGTGCGTGCGTGGGTGTGTGTGTGTGCGTGTTTAGCCTTTAAAAAGCCTCACTCCCAAATCTGCTTCTTTGAATTGAAAAAGCTCCTCGG
>JARVLU010001462.1:10196869-10207958 GCA_031762415.1 Simpsonichthys santanae
TAGCATTTAAAAAGCCTCACTCCCAAATCTGCTTCTTTGAATTGAAAAAGCTCCTCGGATGAGGATCGAAACGTTTTTGTGCGACAAATAAAGTCCAGTTGCTTCTGTATTGAACCTTTTTTTGACCAGATAAAGGTAGAAAATCGCATTTACATTCATCCATCAATCCATTATCTTTCACCAGCTTCTTCCATTTTGGGTCACAGGGGTCGCCGGTGCCCATGTCCAGCAATCACTGTGCAAGGAGCGGGGTACATCCTGGACAGCTCGCAAGTCCATCACAGAGACACATAGAGACAAACGAGACAAACAAAAATTCACTCTCACTCACACCTAGGGACAATTTAGAATTACCAATCAGTCTTACATGCATGTTTTTGGTCTGTAGGAGGAAACTGGAGTACCCGGAGAAAACCAACGCATGCACAGAGAGAACATGCAGACGCCACTCAGAAAGGCCCCCGGACGGGATTTGAACGAGGGACCTGCTCGCTGAGAGGCAGCAGCTCTACCATTTGCTCCATGAATGTAGCTACAGAGTGCACTCTCAGGACATAATTACTTGCAGTGTACCCTCAGTGTGGACTGAACTTGGCAAAAGGGCCTTCTCACTCCATCCTGTAACCTGTATATCTCGCAGTCACTGTGCTAGAGGCAGTGTCTCTCACCTCCACAGACATACCTTTATATTCTCTGTCTCCCCTCCCATTTGCCGACAAAGCGCACTTTCACTCAGAACATGCCACAGTTGGGGTCAAAATACGATCGTTTTAAAGCGACCGTACAATTTCGTGATTTTCTGGCTGGCAACCCTGGTGCTAACTGTCAGCTGATGCGATAGATAGAGCAACAGCCCAACATCCGAGGCAGCGACGGTTAAAAGGTTCGTGTATTAACTTCATGTTTACTAAAGATTTTTTTGTGTGTGTATATTTTGTATTACATTGTGTCTAAATATAAACGATTAAGTTCGTAGTGCGCAGCTGTGTCTTCATTTTCAGACGAGGTTATTTCTTATTTAACTGGCGTAACACCGGCTAGTTGTAGCAGTCTTTTCGAGAAAAGGTGTCCCCTGAACTGCATGCCTACACCATAACTGACAAACTACTGAACCAAAATAATTGTTTTTATTTATTTATTTATTTATACAGGTTGCTACAGTAACACGTGTTAAGCTGTTTGCCTCTGACCGTCACTTAAAAACCAGCACGTTAAAGTAAAGTTATGTTTTTTATAATCAATAATTTGATTAAAATGTGAAAGGAGTCAAATCAACATGACAGCAGTTCATTAGAGTATTTATATATTTTCCTGGTTCTAATAATTATATACTGTGTGATGGTTAAGGTGTAACCAAGTAAGCTGGTTAAAACTCTAATTTAATCGCCTGTCTGCCAACTAATTGCTTCATTTTGTCCATGATTTGCTTTTTAATGCCAAAATCCTCACCCAGGGGGTTTTAATGCTTTAGGTGAAAGCTCGTTACTGACTTCAGACAGTCTTGTTTACACAATTAAAGCTTTAGATAAGATTATGTTGTCAAAACGCTGCATTTGTTCAACAGATGGCCTACCCTAAATCTCACAATCCATTTGCCGATGATGATGACGAGGAAGCTTTTCAGCCCAAAGGTCGAGGGTTTGATGACGACCCAGATGACAGCGGGTTGACTGAAGCAGAGAGGAGACAGCGGTACCTTCAACAGGAAGTGATGCGTACAGCTCAGTCTGCTGTGGACAGCAGTTATCGCTCCATCGGCCTCATTTATGACTCGGAGAAGATGGGTGTGGAAACTGCAGAGGTACATCCATCCATCCACTTTCTGACACATCTTCTTCCTTTCATACATTTAGCACTTTTTTTTACTTTTACTTTTTTGTGTATTTGTCTGTGTAGGAGCTGATGCGACAGGGTGAAGCTCTGAAGAGAGCAGACAAGATGCTGGACAATATGGATCAGGAGCTGAAAACCAGCCAGAAGCATATTAACACTATTAAGAGTGTGTGGGGAGGATTTGTCAACTACTTCAAAGGCAAACCAGAAGAAAAACCTACTCCTGAGGAACCAAAGGCCTACCAAGCCAGTGAACGGTGCGTTTCAGTTCCTCATTCTTTAAAACAGTGGGGTGTTGGCACATGTTTCTATTTCAGCTAAACTTAATGTTGGTTCAATTATATATTATGGCAAATGTCAAATTCCTATAGATTTTCATCATTTTTGCCTATGTTATAAAAGCTTATGTTGTGTAAGAACATGTTATTTTCATGAAAGTTAGATATATTGTGCCTTTTTGAAATAAAACTGAAAACTATACTTGTAATCTTTTGACTAGATATAAATAATTTATAATCAAACAAAAACTCTGCCTGAAAAGTTATCAAAGCTCTGTTTTAATTTTTCAAACAGGGCCCCTGCTGCATGAAACATCTGTCTAATAAAACACAGGGATTGGTGCCTGAAGTTCACCATATCCTGATGTTCAGCTGGTGTCCCCCAAGACTCTGTATTGGGCCCTATTCCTTTTAGTGTTTATGCACTGATACTTTTATCTCACTGGCTTCAGGATCCATGCTCACATCTCAATACAGTACTAAAAAACTGTTTTTAATCTTTAACTTGTTTGCACTAGCCAGCAGGGGGCCCAAGTGTTCATGTGTACAGTACTGTATTTTATTAGTTCATGAAGTATTTTAGTGTTGTCTTTCACTCAAATCTTAAATTTAAGCAATATATTAAGACTGCAAATAAAATCCAAGTTGGCAAATTTTCATCATGTCAGACCTTTTCTTACTTTACAGGCAGCAAAAGTCTTCATGCAGTGATCTTTTCTCATGTGTCTTGTTGTCTTGACTTGGTTGTACACAACAGCAAATGTGTTCATTCTTCAAAAATACAATCAAAATTTTAGATAGACAACCTTTTCAGATTTATTTTTGTAATATTATTCGTAAGAATAAGACGTTGGACTTTGAAAATAGACAAATATTTACTGAGCTCAGTGTTGTTTTGGGTTTTAAATGGGCATTCCTTACCATCATTAACCTTTTTTATGCAGGAATATCATAAATACCGATCACTGCAGTGCTTTCTAGGTATCTGAGCCAAAACAAGAGCGGATAACATCGACTTTCATCAATTGTCTCGCACTAAATAGTTGACTGATGTTTCCTCCCTCCGCCTGTCTCAGATTACAGAGTGCCTTGTCCAACAGCAGAGAGCAGGAAGACAAGTACCAAGCCAGCCATCCTAACCTGAGAAGGTTGGAGACAGGAGGTAAGCGTTGGCACAAAGATCTCAGCGTGATATAATTATTTCACAACCAACCGCCATCGTTTCTGACTCCTGTGTTCCAGGTTTTGGAGCTTCTGCATCAATGGATGATAGCTCATCTAGACAGAATGGAAACCCACAGAACAGATACCTCAAGGAGGCTCACCATACCCTGGACAAAAACTTAGGTAAATAAAAACTATTGTTCTTTGTCTTATAATCAAACTGGATTATATTTAACAGTTTTATGTAAAGTTGTCCCAAGAACCACTCAAATTAATGTTTAAAGTACATTTTGTAAATTTGCAGCATTTAATGAATTCTATATATCATGTCCTGATGCATGCTCAATAATCCAGGTAGATAAATCTAACAAGGTTGAGTACATGAAGATGCTGCTTATAAGACTTATTGCAGCTCCTCAGGCTGAAGAAGGCTTTTAGATGAAAGGTGAAAACATTTCAACAAAGAAGAATCCGTCCAGAGGACCTGAATCAACCTTGTTAGACCTATACAGTAGACTCTCGGTACTTCGCGGTTCGACTTTCGCAGACTCGCTCTTTCGTGGTCTTTCAAAGTAAGATTGGACATGACAGTTGGATGATTGATGGATGAGCTGCACAAGTGGCATGGATTGTTTTATTTAAAATAAAGGATTTTAAATGACTTAGCACCTGCTGTACCTGTGCGCAGCCCAAAGGTGCAGGGAGAAGCTCCCTCCTGCAGCATGTCACGATTTCCGCTCTCTGCCACCTGCGGCTGTGTGAACAAAAATATTTATTTAACGTTTTATCTGGAGGAGAAAGTCAGCTGTCACTCAAAGAGCTCAATCACCGGATGAGAATCCAAAGCTGCGATGACGTCAGAGGAAACAAGGTTTGGACGGACGGATCACGTGATAAGTGAGAAAGTCTGACAAACACTTTCAGAATGTGGAGCTTGGTTCTAAGAGCTCAACTCAGAGTCCAGGGTCTGAGTTTGTGGTCAAACAGGCGTGGGTCATTCACATAGAGGCAGGAAAAGCAAAATTTATCTGAGGGTTTTAGCTGGAATCGGTGGTCCGAAGATGGAGCAGACATCTTCGGGCATGAGGCATCAGACAAGCGCAGTGCACACACAAAAAAAATAGATAAAAGCACAATCACAGGTCCAGAATTATTTAAAATAAATTATTTGTTTTATTATTTACCACCTGCTGCAGCAGGTTGGAGGCAAACTGGCCATGCGGAGCATCAGGATATTTCTCGGTGGCCTGGCCGTTCGCTGAGGGAGGCTAAAGGCTCGGTTCCAGTCGCGCTTGATTATTTAAACTAAAGTTGCTCATGCAGCATGGATTGTTTATTTAAACTATTACAGTACAGGAGCCGCAGGTGGCAGAGAGCGGAGATCATGACAGGCTGTGTTCTTTTAGAATGTTTAGAGTTTACAAAATTGTTAGAAACATTGCAAGGGTGTAGGAAAGGTTCAAAACACATTTAATATATATACAAATACTAAAATAAACTACTACTTGCTACTACTCCTTGTACTACTATCCCTACTTTGCGGTTTTTCAATTTTCGAAGGGTGGGGGGCGTGGTCCCTAACACCCGCGATAAAGGAGGGACTACTGTATATCGTGATTTTATTCACAAGTTTTATTTAAGTAACCATAAAATACACATTTTATCACTGAAACTAGTTGCGTAATACTACCTTATATTATATATAATATTATCATGTGCATGGAAATAACTTCCTGTAAGCTTTGCCAATCTTTCTCATATTAATCCTACTATAAGATTAATGTTTTCTGTGAATTGTTCAGATGACATGAGCGATGGGTTGAGAAGACTGAAGAACCTCGGACTCGGGCTTCAGGTAGAAATCGATGAACAGGACGACTCCATCGATTCTCTGCTGAACAAAGTGGACAAGATGGACGGGAAGATCAACACCGCAAACCAGCAAATTAAAAACCTCAAATAGGACTCGCGCTTGGACTCATTCACACCCACGAGCCTTCATCTCAGTCTTTGTTAAAAAATACTCTTTTTTTTGTATTATTTTCAAAAAACAAAATCAAGATTTTGTTCTTTTTGAGAAGTTGGATTTTACTTTCTGTCAAGCTTCACTTCATGTCTGAAGGTTTATTTTGAGTAATTATCTTTTTTTTTTTTTTTTGTAATTGCCAAAAATGTGTAATTAGCAACAAGCAGGTGAATTGTAGTTGATGGATCATTATCTAAAATAAAATAAAAAAGGTTTTATGTGTGCACTAGCTTTATGTCATGGCTGACATTTATTTCTGAATTTTCCTATAAGTGTTAACAAAACACACACAAGCAGAAAACCTTTAAGTCTTTTGTCTCATGTATTTTAGTCTCTGTCATTAAGTCTTAACGGGTTCATCTCATTATGACAAGGTTCACTTTGACTCTTTGAATCTGTTTTTCTAACTCTACATACCAAGTCTTATATTCAATGCTGCAAATTGTATCTCAGGTCATTATTGTACAGCGTAAAATATATTATGTATCTAAAGAAATAAACCTTACACTGAAGAGCTACTCTTGATGTTTTCCAAAAAAAGTGTGTCACAATGCCATCTTTGAATGTTCTTGGAAAATGTTTATTGCCTTGTTCGCTGTGCACTGAAATTAGACGGAAATATGATTCAATCATTTAAAAGGTAAACTTTTAATGTACAGTATTTGCCTTTAAAAAAAAGCAGGAAGTCAACACAACCACAGGGTGGCGCTATGGCTTAAGGGTGACATTACAGATAATTGTCCATTTTATCAGAATATATTTCTATGTAAAATCTTGAGTTGGGCTTCTTATTGAATCGACAGGATTAAGTTGATTGTTTAATGATGTGCAAATACAAATAAAATCATGCATTTTGTAATCAGAGCGATGTGTGTGTGCATTCTGTGCATCCTGCCCTTATATCATCGTTCCTCAGATGGACCATGCTCCCACAGGAGCAACAAACATTCATTAGGATGACCTGTTAATTACATGCTACTTAAAACATATTTTGCCTCTAACCAGAAAATGTTAGAGGGTTGTTGCTTCTTTGTGACTGTTTTACAAGTCACACTGTGGTTAGTGAGTCATTCTGAGGGTTTTACATCTCAGTGGTGGTTTTAGGACTTGTTGAACTTCCCTGCTCTGTTTGTGTCACGTTTATCTTTTTATGACTGTGGTCATTTTTTTAAAATCTCTTAGTCATAACTTGTAGCCATTGTGTGTCCCTTTATTGCATTTGATTGTTTTCTGGGTTGTATTTTGGTCATTTCACATGTAATTTATAACACCCCTGAATTACTTTGTGGTGTACCATTTTGGGTGTTTATTTTAAAGTAAGTGATTTTTAGGGGTTGATTACCTTTTTTGTTGTTGTTGTTGTTGTAAATATTCAATGCCTTTCTGTTGATGTGCTGCTTCTTTGATGCCATTTATTGTCTCTCCCCATCACTTCTAATTGTGTGTTGATTTATTTTGCATCCCATTTTGATTGTTTTTCATGTTTGTTTCTGATATCTGCAACATTGTACATATGAAAAGGGACCATGGCTCTGAGCCCTGAGTTCAACATATCATGACAAAGTTACAATCATGTCAAGGTTTTCTTAACAACAGAATCAGATGTGAGGGCAAACATCAATTTGCAACTTTAAACAGGAAGAGTGGACCCTGTGGCACCCCACATCCACTGGCACACCCCAGATAAACGGAAATCACCTCTGGGTTTGGTCCCTTCGTGCCGACAAAGCTTTGAACAGCTGTCTTACCAAAAAGCAAACAGCGACTGTGTTTTGACAAAAGCCACCGATGCTGGAATGTCCCCCCTCCCTTTCAGAAACTGTAATCCCAGAATACACTGCTGTCAGAGCCCATCAGGCAGAGTTCGGGGACGGGTCCAGAGAGGAGCAGGGCTGTCAGGCTGACAGGCCTCCACGGCCTCTGGCATGGTGAGACAATGTGAAGAGGAGTGCTGATGATAGAGGAGTTTAGTGGAGAGGAGGGAGGGAGGAGAGCTAAAACAATGAGGGAGGATAGTCTGAGAGATTAATGAACAAGGGAAAGTACCCCAGAGAGAAACTTCTCTTACGTGACTTTTCTCAAGCTGTTTAGAAAACTTGTTCCAGAAACTTGACATAACCATTCATGATGTGTGGAATTCAAGTTCTTTTTGTTGATTTTTTTTAATTTCCAAACAACAACAATAAAAAAAAACAACTCCTAATCAAGCCTAACATACAGTACTGTATATGGTAAATATGATATTGATGTCAGGTTTATTGAATACATATAGGTGTGAGCAAGAAGGTGAATGGTCGTCTGCTCAATCGTGGTCCCTGTGATGAACTGGTGACTTGATCCAGATGTGGAAACATAAAAAACATAAAACAACAAGTGGTGGATTAAAGCTAGAGAAAAGATTAGAAATCACAAGTTTAGTCTGCTTCTCCGGCTGGAGATAGGTACCAGTTCTAAATTGTTCTAGGATTGCGCCGCTTGGGGGTGGCTGCACGTTGGAGCAGCTCCGGTACATTCAATCTGAGCTACTGCATTTGAAAACTTTCAATCTGCTTTTTTTTCTGGATGTAAATCACTTTGTTCAGATGATGATTTACTCTGGTATTGGACGCTGTGCAGCTGGAAGGAATTTTACTGAAACTATTTTACTTTTAGACATTTGTTACGATGTGTAACCATGGCAACGAGGTGGCTTTTAACAACCAGGAGCAGCTGATCGACATCTCAAAAGCTCAAACGCCTCAACTAAAGCCCCCAAATCCCAAATGAGTCGAAAAGGAGGTGCCGTGGATGAATTCCCATCAACCTGGCGGCGTTGCTTGAGTACTTGACCGCCGAGATCCTGGCGCTGGTGGGAAACTCGGCTCGTGAAAACAGGAGGACCGAGAGGCCCGCCGGATCTGACAGCAAGATGAGGACAGATTAGTATTTGTGGCCAGATTCTTCGGATTCACTGCAGGAAATCCTTCCTGCCCACAGCTGTCAGCATCTAACAACTTTTAACGGAAACCAGGATGATGAGCTGCCAACACTTAATTTCCCTTTACGATCAATAAAGTATTTTTGAATTTGAATTGAATTTCCTGTTTTCCTGAACAGGAACACGCAGGTAAAGAAAACAGGTTCATATTTACGAGGTGAAATTCATCTTTAGCCTCAGGAATCTCAAACAGTATCCATAGACATGAACAAACAGAAGACAGCAGTAACAGCGCAATATGTGGTTGGTAGAAAACTGGATCTGACACCTATAGTGAAAAACCTCCTCCTTCCGTTAACCATATATCACATAGGAGGGAGGTAAGTTGTCATTTAAATTTGGTATTTGATGTTCTGTGTTGGGATGACCAGCAGCAGATGTACTAATGCAGGACTTAAGCTTTCAGGCATCTCAGGCTTCAACTTTTAACTATTCACGCATCACCTTCTCACACTGACATCACAAAAACAAACTGCAAATTACAGGAGCTTGTAGCTGAAAGGGTAAAGTACACAAAGAAGCTATCATGTTGCCAGTCACCTAGTCAAACCAAAGAATACTGTATACCCAGTAGTGCCACACCCTTCGCTGAAGAAAGGAAACACGCATCTGTAAAGTATAACCAAAGACATTGATGATTATTTAAATTTTATTACTGGACAGTGTACAGAATACACAGTTGCACAAATGAAATCATCATTTGTTTATAATAAATAAAAAAAGGCAAATACAGATGTGGGAAAGAAAAACAACAAGAAAAAAAATCCCTTTACTGGAGCTAAACGTGTTCGGCTCTTCAACCAGCTGTGACAGAAACGTGGAAAGACTCCTGCTGAGGCAAAAAGGCTGCGCTGCAGTTATATCTGCAGCTTCTTTCAAAGAAAACACAGAATCAAAGTGAGGGAAAGAGAAGGAAAACAAGAAGCTGATGAGAGCGTTGTGGAGGGGATTCCGGTGATTAATAATCTGGGAGTAGTTTGACTGTGGGATATTTATGTTGGCTGATGTTCTGCTGATAAAACCTCCCCATGTGAGCAGAAATGACTGTGAGTGGAAAACACCTTCAAAAATATTTCCTTCTGCTTTTGAACACAGAGAGAAATGCCATGAAACTCCTGTGGCTCCTTCTCCTCTCTAACAAATATCAGCTCTGAACTCTGGGTGCCCAACATCGGTCCCTGAGGACCACCATCCTGCATGTTTTAGCTGTTTCCCTGCGTTGACACACCTGATTTGAATGATTTGGTGATTAACAGGCTTTGGCAGAACTTGAGGAAGTAGTTAAATCATTGAATCAGGTGTGTTGAAGCAGGGAAACAGCTAAAAACATGCAGGGGTGGTGTTCCTCAGGGACCAGAGTTGGACCACTTCAACCTCTGCTTCAGACCAGGAGAAGGAGCCAAAAACACAAATCAAATCACCTGAAAATCAGAACCTGATTCTCCTTTTCACTTACCGACACAAACATATTTGTTTAAAGAAAATACTAGCAGGAATGAATCAACAGCACTCACGTGTATTCACGCAAATGATCATGGAAAGGAAAAAAAACTTTTAGCTTCTCCCACACGTTTATGATTGAAAGCTCTTTGGACCCGGGCTAAAACTGATAGGCCCTGCCAACACAAATAGATGGGCACATTCGCATTACACATTAACATTCATATAATTAAAAAATAGGGTAATAAGCAAAATAGCATATATTTAAAAACACACATTATTAGGTAAAGTTGCATTGATGGAGGTAGATAGCAAAGACTCAGAGGTATAAAGATGAAGATTTAGCTGCTTTGGAGGTGAAGCGGTGTAAAAGCAAAACCTAAAGTGAAGAAATGCATGGATTTCTGTGTTTATAGGAGTTTATAGAGTACGAGATGAGAAGTGGCAGGAATCAGGATGCAGATGAGTTCCTTGAGTTGATCCAGGACTCTGGACAGGAGGGTCTGGCTTGGTCGGCGGGAGGGTGAATTAACTCCCTCGTCCGCAGATGTCTGAGGGCTGCGCATCACCTCAAACGAAGAGGACAGAGTGGGGAGGACATTGGCAGCGTTCAGAAGACCGCTCTCGCACCCAGGAACCATGACAACCAGGAGCTGATGCTGCCGTCCAAAACGTTCTAAAGAGTTACAAACAAATGACCAGAAAGTCAGAAAATAATGTTTTCTACAGACATGGAGTCACGTCAATCGAGGGTTCCATGTGAAATTCACCGTATTTGGTCTTTTTTTTCTAAGTGTGACAAAAAATACAGCAAAATGACAATGTTGATGATGCTTATTTTACCAATAATGGAGGGTGAGGTCGATAACAAACATCATTTGATGCTACAGTACAAATGAAGCATGTCTTTTATTGTCAGTCATGCAGAAAAATGAATTTTGTTCTAATGTTTTAGTTGTTGAGAGGGTTGATTTTTTCCCTTATTTTTCAGCTCGTGGACTGTAACACAGCATATGGTGTTTTGTTTTTACCTCGTGCTGTCCAGGCCATCCCCTGCGCAGCGATCGGACTTGGACATGGCGTCACTCTGACACTCTGCGCAGACCAGACGCTCCTGCACCAACTGAGCGCTCCACAGTTTGAGTTTGCACGCTGCGCTGGCCTGTTTCACTCGCAGGTACACGCAGTAACTACCAGAGCAAGAGATGGGTCGGAGTCAGACGTGCACAGCAAATCTCCTTTATAGGCACAGGAACAGTGGTGGGATGTAACTAAGTACAAATACTTTGTTTCTGTACTTAAGCACATTTTTCATGTATCTGTACTTTACCTAAGTAGAATTAAATGTGGGTACTTTTACTTTTACTCCAC
>JARVLU010001462.1:10210004-10235760 GCA_031762415.1 Simpsonichthys santanae
AGAGGACAGAGTGAGGTGGAGGAGGATGACTCGCTGTGGTGACCCCTGAAAAGGGAAAAGCTGAAAGAAGAAGAAGATCAGGTGTGTTGGACCAGGGGAACAATCAACACACACAGGATGGTGTTCCTCAGGGACCAGGGTTGGGAACTACTGGTTTAAAGGCTCAGAAATAGTCAATATTAAATATCTGGTTTTGTTTTTATCTCATTTCAAGGACTTGACAAGTTTGTTTTATTCAAATTACTATAAAATTATATACTTTCTCTGTTGAGTTCCATTTTTTCATTTCAAGAAACTGATGAATGACTAAATCTTTATGGTGTATAGCTGTGGAAAGCAACTTTTAACCATTATCTTAGGACATTTACAGGTATTTATTTATTTATTTGTAAAACAGTCTTTCAAATTTATGTTTTCTCAGTTTCAACATTTTGAAACATGTCTTGTCTTTAATTAACATTTCACACTTTCAGCATTTGATAATGTCTTTGGATTGTTTTCAAATATATCAATTTTTACATAAACCAGAGAATCTTTTTAATCTATATTTTATAAACTATGCCAACTTTTTTTGAAATAAGAACAAATACCAAAATGATGATGAGTTACCAATTTACCTATTTTGGCTGTAACTACTTTCCGTGATGACTGTAATAAAATTCATCATTATAAAAAAGCAGCTAAGTGGTTTGAGTGGCGGCACGGGGGCCTCACCTGTCCTTTTTCTCCTTCATCAGCATGTGTGGTCGCCGCCACGGGTCCTTGAAGTTCCTCTTGAAAGAATCAGGCAGGATCTTTGCCACCTCTAAAGATCAGGTGCAGGGACGCAAATGAAAAGACATCTGCATTGAATCATATTACTTACTCATATCAATCAGACAACCCTAATTTATGTAGATTAATGTGGTAATTAGTTTTCTAAATTAATATTTTGTTTGTAAAATTGTTTATCTGTGTTCTGGTGTTGCAGAGAAAAAGAATAGGGATGCACAATATTATCAGCATGGTATCGGTATTGGCCGATATTATCGATAAAGTTAAATATCGGATATCAGCCATTCCATCAACACTCACCGATATAAAAGGCTTCTGTTTTAAGTTAGTTTTTTATTTAAGAAACTGTCAAGTACATCTATTAATGCACTACAACTTATGCATTTTCACTTGTTGCTTGTGAACAGGTTGAGTTTTGAATTGTGAACATTTATAAATTTTCACTGTTTGAGTGCTGGCATTGTGTTAGAGAGAGTAAATGTGATGAATAAATTTGACATTAAACATAATCCTAGTTGAAGTGTTACATAATTTTCAAGCCTCTTTTTTGTCATCTGCATTTGGTAGCAGGCCAAATTGACAAAGACCATGTAGAATAGTAGAATTTTAATTCCACAGCAGAGAAAGCTTTGTGGTCTCTTTAAGTAGGTGCAGGGAATCAGTAGGTATCAGTTATCGGTATAAGTTTTATTATATCGGCATATCGAATATCAGCCAAAAATCCAATATTGCGCATCTCTAATAAAGAACATAAACGAGGTGTTGAAACAGTGATGCTGGAGGTGCGGTTTTACAACAACAGTGTAAAAAATGTGTTAACAAGACACCCCTCCAGAGAAAACTGGAACACCAAAATACTATTTAACACAGAGGCAGAAGTCGTCACCTTTCGCGTTGCTGCATATGACGTTGTTGCCGAAACATCCTCGCCGCTGTTTGAGGTCGGGACAGGGCGTACCTCCGTTTCTGGGGGGAACAGATACTTGGCGACTCCTCTCCTTGGTACCAACTCCACATGGGGATGAACACGACGACCAGGGGCCCCATGATCCCACCTTACAGTCAACGGCTGCTGGGGGGATCAGGTAGATGGTTAGCGTTCAGTAGAAATCAGATATTTTAGATAACAAGGAGCAAATTCTGGAAATGCAGCTGAATAAAAAAATAAAGAAATAAAAAAAGAGCTCCACACCCGAAGGAAGTTAAAAACTAATAGTTTCTGAACTGCAACACATGGACTCAGGTGGGCAGGGGGGAAATACAAAGTAGGTAGCTGCCCATTACAAACCATTTGTGTCGACTCATCTGAACCCCAGACACAGGAAGTCTACACCTCAGGTCAAATGTGTGGAGGGATTTACACAGGGGCTAATTTGACATCCTGTTAACCCCCTTAAAACACACTCGTGCACACCCGCGAGGTCTGCACACCACATAAACAGCAGCAGCAATTACACTTCCTGTTCAGTAGGCTGATTTAGCCAATTAAATCAGGCCAAGAGGAAGTTGCATTACTAAAGAATGATCAAAGCCAGAGAAGCTTCAGCCGTAATCAAAGCATGTCCAGCACTGAGATTTAACAGCAGCAGACATTTAACAGCCTTGTTTTGGGGAGGAACTGCAACCTTCAAAAACATGAAGGAGTGAGACAATCAAGGGCTCAAAGATAAATGTAACCATGAACTTTTATATCACTAAAGCT
Organism: Simpsonichthys santanae; assembly: GCA_031762415.1. Lineage (NCBI taxonomy): Eukaryota > Metazoa > Chordata > Actinopteri > Cyprinodontiformes > Rivulidae > Simpsonichthys > Simpsonichthys santanae. The sequence goes on from JARVLU010001462.1 coordinate 10,212,481, forward strand.
CTTTTTTTTTTTAAATAACTGCTGGTTGTGGCTTGTTTCTTCCCAGGAGAGCACACAAGTTTGAAACTGATGTTCTTTTTTGAAATTATAGGGAAGGAGTGGATAAAGACACCACAAGTGAACCTGATCTTCTCCCACCTCGCGTCACTCAGCCGTCAGTACAATGTGGCCACTCAATGATTGTTCGTGTGAGAGCCGAGGGGGAAAAAGAGCTTTGAATGTGCCGCCTGTTTGGTTCATTCCCATGGTCCCGCTGAAGATTCACAGGGTGGGGGTTGGCTGCTGCGGTGACACAGTGGATTCACAAAGCCACTATGGATGCTCTGAATTCCTGCACATTAGTGCTGCTCACCTGATACTGGCCTTTCCCAGGTCAACACACAAACAAATAAACAAAACAACAATTCCTCTCTCATAAATCATCCCAGTTCGTTTTGACCTCAGCCATTACTGAAAATAACAGATGAAAACCCTAAAAGAGGTGGAATTCACTGGAAAAATGCTGACGGTGCGTGATCAGGGGCACCACCAAGGGGAGGCCAGGGGTGGCAATGGCCACCCCTAAAATATTGGTGCCCCACCCTAACCAGACAATTTTATCCTTTTGTGTCTTCAGCCAGGTGCATATTTTTTAATTTCCCCTAGTTTATGCACACCTGAGTTTTGTTTTTTTTTTTTTTAGGGAAAAGGACAAAAAGTTTTATGTAAAGATTTTTTATGGTAATACATGTGCATAAGTAGACAGATTACATTAAACTGGAATGTTGTGGAACTACAAATGTTACTTGTTCTGGTCTCTGCACTTCATATAATCTGTTATATTTCCTGTAAAATGACTCTGATATTGCCTGAGTTTTCTAATTGCTGTTTTATAACAAGAGCATAATAGAATTTCTGAAATTATTTTATGGATTTTGGTTGTGGTGTGCCACCCCCAGGAGTTTCAGTGGCCATCCCAATATATATACAGTATATATTTTTAAAACTCCACTGCGTGATTGGATCTTTCTATTTTTAACTTCTTATGCTCACATCAGGTATCGTTTCCTTTTCTTTGCTTTCTGTGATGCTTACTGGGACATTTTGAGTCTGTTGTTGAGTTTTTATAGAAAACAAGCAGAGCCTGTAAGGTCTTTACTGAAGAGGTCGTGCTGTGAAACCAACAAGGGTCGGCCGGTTCCCGGACCCAAAGTGAAAACAACTGTTACTCCTTTAACGGACACACACACAAACACGCACTAACAGGATGGAGGCTCTGTGTGGAAGGCTCAACCTGCTGACCCTCAAGCCACCAGAGGTCAGGAGGAAATTACTAAACAGTGGTGGCCTCCCCACCCCCCACCAAGGCAACAGTCCCACCACCCACATGATAACGCTGCTGACAGTCTGACCCACAGCCTCTTCCTGACCCCGTCTGCATTGTTGATGAGAAAGTTCCCGGTCAGAGAACCTGTCCCCATCCCTGACCTCTGACCCTAATACAGGAAACAAATGTTGATCGTCGACGGCATGTGCAGCTTTTTGACTGATCTCAGAATAAATCAAAGGACAAGAAATGTTTTGCTCCTCGATTTCTAAAAAAAGTAACAGATCCTGCGTGTAGATTAAGATTTCTGTGTGTTTATGACGATTTCTGTTGTTTTCACCAGACTGATGAGAGTGGAGGCAAAATGGACAACGGTGACGCTCACTTGTGTTGGAGCACCATTTTTTTTTTTTTTTAAGTTTAGCACAATGTGTCTTTTTTTTTTTTTTTTTTGTCTAACAGACACAAACAAATAATCTTTTACAGTACTTTATTTTGAATGGCATCCCTTTTTTCTTCTTTAAATGTGCTTCCATTGAAAAGATTCTCAAGCTTAAAAAGCCCAGTTTAACATTTTGTCCACTTGCCTTTGGTCTTGTCCATCTGTCCCCTTTTTAAGTCCCTTTTTATGTTCCCCTCAGTACACCCCCATGTTTTTTTTCTGATGGGATGCAGATGTCCAGCTGGTCTGGAGGGCCACTTTCTGCTCAGAACCACTACAGTCACCATCCTTCACCACCCAGTCAGACAGACTGACCAGATCAAGGTCTGGCTAATGTTGCTGTAATGTTCACGAACACAAAAAAACATCAAAAGTATTTTAATAAATTGAAGAACATTAACTGTACGAACAGCGAGGAACATAAATGTTCCCTGTAGACGATGAAGGCTAAAAACAAGCCTCTAAAAACGACTTATTACACAATTTGGGCTAATTTAGCCTTGCTTGGCCTCACATCATGTCACCCCCCCCCCCCCCAAAAAACAAACAAAAAAAAAACAATTATTAGACAAAACAAAGGAAGAACAAGAAACATTTGAATGTCAGGAGGTCACTAAAAGCATTTTTTTTTTTTTTAGACGAGTGCTCCAGAGTATTCAGAAACATAAAATCTAAAATGAAATTGGCCATCATACGATCTTTTCTTAGCTCTGGATCAGCTTCAAGTTGGACAGAAAAACTAAGAAACTACTTGACTGAGTGTTTTTAATCATTATTTGTTGAAAATCTTTGAGTATTTTTGGTTTGATAACAGAGTAACTGAACATTTGTCACACTGAGCAGAGCTGGGTGGCAGAAACAAAGAAAAATACTTGTTATGATCAGTGGACCCTGAAGAGCATTAAGTACGTCCAATTAGCAAGAGACTAAACAGAAACGAGGCTGATTGGTGTTTTTATCTGGTTTATCATTTGTTTTGGTCGTGAGATTGTTTGTGCTTCTGTTGACTCTGGCCCACCCATTTGTTTGTCATTTAAAAACCACTAATTAAACATCTAACTATCACTATAATATTTAAAGCCAAAAGTGACAACATTTAGACAAAATGGTGGATTTGAAGGCTACATAAAATGAGGTTGAAGGACAATTAACTGAATTTGTTACAGGTTTAACCAGGGGTGCAAATGAAACAAAAAGTTCCCGAGGCAAGCTTTAGTCATGTGGGGCACAAGGAGATACGAAGAGGGGACCGGACATGGTGTCAGAACACAACAATGCTGAGGAGCTACATGAACTGGGGCTGATGGACAAAGTGGCTGCAGCTGTGACAGAGCAGGCGTATGCATGTGGCACAAAGAATTACACAAAGACTAACCAAACATCACCCAAAGAACAGGACTCAACACAAGAATCACAGAAAATAAAACATAATAACCTAAAGATGAACACAAAGGATGACCCAAAATGACCAGAAAACACGGATCCAGACTAAACTGTTGCCTGATTTTTAGACTTAACTCCAGTTCACTGAAAATAAAGACTTAATCTGGTTATGATGAGCGTGTTTACAAAAAGAAATACAGACATATTATATTAAAACAGCGTTTAATGGACTTTTGAAGCTATAAACCGTTCAGACTGAGGCTGGATCCAATGACTTGTAGCTTCACTGTCAACAATTCAACTCAAAAGATATTGTGCAAGTTCAGTGGATGAGAGAAGTGATGTATGGATGTTTGGAATCAGCCAGTCCTCCATTGCACGTCTACAACTGGTCCAAAATGCTGCAGCCTGATTTTTAACTGGTACAGGCCATAAAGAACTTATTACACCAATTCAACACCACAAATTCAGCCCCACAAGAGGTTTTGAACAACTTTGCCTCAGAGGAGTCGATGGGGGAGAGAGCGGGCCCCAGAAACCATCTTTTCACCAGCAAACTGGTTGGTCCACAATGGGAGTGTGCTGCTTGTGGGACTGATTTTGTTTGTGGCTCCTCAGACTGATGAAGTCCTTTGAATGAAGGACAAAAAATCTCAACAAAAAAGAAACCATCCAGATGACCTGACTGAACAATGTTAGAGTTTTTACCTGGATTATTGAGCTTAAACTTTGATGTCAATGTCTTTGATGGTGCGTCAGAAAGGGCAAACAGTTGCCCAAACTTTTGTGTGATTTTGTTTGTTGTTGTGACTCCAGCAGAAGGAAGCAGCCAAAAAATAAATAAATACCGTAAATAAATAAATAAATACCGAGAGAATATCTATTTGTATGAAAATGTTGTTTGTAATGAGTCTTGTAGACACGAAAAGAAAAATAAATTCATTTTTATTCCACAAAGTGGCCAGATGTTACACATCAATGTCAGATCAGAGCACTTGTTCGTGCACTTTATGAGCACTGGGACTAAAGGAGCAGTAGAAAATTCAACAGCTGTGTCTTTTCAGCTTAAAGAGTTCAAGACCTGTTAGAAAACCTGGGAGTAAAGAAACAGACGGGGCATCCCAAGAGCGCCCTGCAGAAAAAGAGCGCAAGCAGCTGCTACAGAAAGAGGTGAATTATGAGCTCATCTGAGAGGATGAAGCCAGAATGTATCTTACTGCTGGAGTGAAAACTAGCAGACACCCCAGCAGAAGAGGACAGAAGCTGCGTCCTCCAACATCCTCCAAGATTATCTCTACAGACAAATGAGCAGTTGGAAGAGCATGGAAGACTTGCTACAAAAATAAAAATTAAATAAGCTCCACTGTTTGTTGGAGGACTGATGCCCCAAATTAACTTCTTATTTAAATTTAAAAAGTACAAAGTAAAAGAAAGACCCCAAATAAAAGCTTAGCATTCCCTAATGCATAGCGCCCAACACTTTTCATGCCAGACTTTTATTTTGTAAACCTAAACATGATTTTGGGACATTACACAGTTTGATTAATATTGATTAGCTTTGGCAGCCATCTTGAACTGAATCCACTCCAAGTGTTAAACAGTTGTAGATGTGCATCCACTGATTACTTTCTAAAAGGTTCATTAAAACCCATGCAGTGGTTTATTTCCAGACACACACACTCAGACAGGCAAAACATTCATGCTGCACAAATTAGAGAAAGTATACTCTTGTAACTTTTTATCTGTAAACATTTTTCTTCTTAATAGAACATTCAATGACAATTAGATGAAGAGTGTGGTGATAAAGTCTCAGGTTGCACAAGAAGTCGGGTAGTTTTCTAAGAATCACACACAGTTATTACATCCAAATCTTTTAAATACACATTTATTTGCCTGGGCTGCAAAATGACCTGAAAAAAACTTTATGAATTGCACAAATTTGAGAACTGAAGAGTTCGGCAGTGATGTTGTGTTATCCCACAACCCATCCTGCAACGTCTGCATCTGAACTGAGCTGTCAGAGCAAAGCACGGGGTCCACCAGAAGTGCTTGTGCACCATGAACAAACCAGAGGACATGGCAGCTGTGACCTCTGAAGAACCAGAGCTGCTGAACCTGAGGTGCTCCTCCAAACTCAGTCAGCTTGGAGACACAGTGATTGACACCTCGTGGACTGATGGAGAGTCAGAAGCTAATGCGTCTTGAGTGTAAAACGTTGCTTCCTAATATTTGAAGAATGTTATTTCAAGAAACTCCCCCTTGTTATCACCCAAACTATAAATTTTCACTCCCACGATGACCTCATAATAACTCGTCGCAAACGACTAAATCAAACATAAAAAAGGGTTCCTATAGTTGTTGGTCACAATTTTTTTATTAAAGGGCCAATTAATAATCAATATGATTAAAAATAGTAGATTTTGTTTTACTTTAGGAAATATATTTTAACTGGTTCAAATTAATTTTCATTGAGTACCTTTAAAGTATATTTTATTTAATAATATAAAAAAAATATTAAATTCTACTCATAGTATTTCTATATATTTTAAGGGACTTATAGAAGAGAATGTCTGCACTTATACTTAATCACAAAGTGACAGATGTTTGTTTTACCTAACGTCTCACAAACATACTGTATTTGCTATTTATTATCTTTAATAAGTAAAATAAAGAGTAAAATAAGTTTATTCTCAGTCAAAACAAAAACTTACACATTATTTACTATATGTACTTAACGAGAGCAAAAACTTCACAAATTGAATTTAAATGTTTTGTATCAGACAAAATGGACAAAACTATTTTACGTTTCCTGAACAGTTGTAATAACAAACAGTTATTATTATTATTATTATTATATGACTGAGCTCTGAAGGATTGATGTCATGTGCAGAGGTTCCCAAACTTTATTTAGCTTTTGACCTCTAAAACTAAAAAGGTCAAAGACTTATAAAAACCAAAATGTCCTTGACTGATCATATACAGCTGTTGCCAATAAATAAAACAGCCCACCATAAAAGAATAAGGACAATTCCCATCAACTTATAGCAGATATTGGTGAGCTTCATTGTAGTGAAGTTAAATGTTTTAATTTGATTTGATTAGACCCTGAACCTTGTGTTTTGTGACCCACAGTGGGGCCCCAACCCCAACATTTAGAACCACTGATGTAAAACATCCAAAGAAAAACTCAACTTGATGCTAATGAGTAAAAGTTCTCATCACTTAGAGTCATATGGTGTTAACGCAACATGTTCTGGTTAAAGGTGCAGGAGCTGCAGCTTTCTGTTGGAGTAAAACAACGTCCAGCAGCAGATACTGTTCAGGTAACGTCTGTTTACGTCCCAGCACAGAGACGGAGCTCTGAGGATGGTTTTCTACAGTAAACATGTTTAATGAAGGGCTCGCTGCAGCACTTTAGGAGCTCTGACTTGTACAAGTGACCTGCAGGTTCTTTTTACTGTGCTCTTAAAACAAGGAGAGTACACACACATACACACACTCACAGAGTCAGTCCTTGTGAGGTTTAACACACTTCAGTCACAGCTCAGTGTCTCTGTCTGTCACAGCAGACTAAAGTCTCCTGTGACCCTGACCATCTTGGGCAGTCAGCTGGTCATTCTTTCATTCCTCCATACACAGCAGTGTCTGACTTCTTAATAAAAGGAGACACCTTTTCATCTGTGACCCTCCTCACCATTCACACCTCCTTCCAAGTGTGGTGGTGCAATTTCAGACTTTGATGTGAGGGTCAAAGGTCGACGCTGCAGACCCAAAAAGTCCCAGCAGAGACAGTCAGGTGCAGAATGTCTCACTGTCTCCGTGTCCTCTCCGTCACCTCTGAGTGGGAACTGAACAAAAGTTCAGCTTCCATCCAGAAAACCTGCCAAGAAGCGACTCACCAGATATGTGGCACACGTGCTGGTAGTCCTCGCAGCAGTCCCTGGTTTTCTGGCAGTAGCTGTCGCAGTAGCACAACGTCCTCCTCCTCGTGCGCGCCACACACTCGTTATCTCGGCCGCTGCAGCAGCTCGGGCTGTCCCTCTGCCCGCAGCCGGCCTCGCTCGGTGGCACGAGCTCACTGAGGAGAAACGCCACACATCCGCAAAGGACCAAACCGAGACGAGCCGAGCTCCGTCCGTGCGCTCCCGTCGCTCCCACCATGGCTGCTCCAGGACCACCTGCTCCGCGCGCTGCGCTCTGGACTCGCTCCGAAACGTTGACTCTTTCAGGGCAGATACGTTTCTCCTGCATGAAATTCAGGTGAAACGAAGTCGCGACACGAGAAGTGAGTTCAGACGAACGGTGCGTCAAGTCGAAACGATGTGCGCAAAAGTTGTCCTCTGCCTGAGGGTCCCTCCCCCTGAGCAGCTCGCGCACAGACGCGAAGTAGCGACCATGTGTCCAAAGTTCATTCTTGATGCCTTGCAGAAAAAAAAAAAAAAAAAAAAAAAAAAAAAAAAAAAAAAAGTCATCCAGCCCCCAGTGGGATGCAAACTGTTGAAAGCTCGGAGTCAGCACCACGGACAGCGGAGAGGTGCGTCGTCCACAGTTAATGAGTAAACAAGAGTGCGTGTTGTTCATTTGTTTTTTCTGAAATGTTATTTTTTTTCTGAAATGTTAATTTTTTTTCTGAAATGTAAAAGTGTTTTATAAATTGTTAATGTCGTTTCTGAAATGTTAATTTGTTCCCCCTCTCGGCCACCGTAGCAGAGAGATCATCCACTGAAACAGCAGGATGAACAGCTGGATGAACAGCAGGATGAGTTCCTCCTCAGGTGAGTGGGAATGACGGGTGATAAAAATCACACTGAACACTTTTTTTTTTTTACTCCAAGTGATTATTGAGCTGTTTTAGCAGCTAATTACTGCTCTGTTTTTGTCTTCTTTGAATTTTTGCTACACTTCTGCTACTTTTAGCTTTTAGCTACCATTCAAGCACCGTTAGCTTATTGGCTAGTGACTTTTAGCTTTACCTTGCTACTTTAGCTTTAAGCTCACCTTTCATTATTTGTAGCTTATATGAGAAATTTAAGATTCTTACATTTGACTGTTAGCCAGTTTAGCTTATAGCTATCAGCTTGGCTTTAGTGACTTTTAGCTTTAGCTAGATTTTTGCGACTTTTAGTTATTGCCGTCTTCAGCTTTTTACTAATCTTTCATTTTTAGCTTTTTGGTAGCATTTAGCTATTTTTAACTTTTTAAGTGAATTTTGCTTTTTAATTTTGCTACATTTTGCTTTAGGTTAATATTTTAAGACTCTCAAAGTGTTGCTCCTTTTAGCTTATTGCTATCATTCTAATACTTTTAGCTTGGCTTTAGTGACTTTTAGCTTTAGCTAGATTTTTGAGACTTTTAGTTATTGCTGTCTTCAGCTTTAATCTTTCATTTAATTTGGTGACATTTAGCTACTTCTAAGTTTAAGTTCAGATTTAACTCTGAGGTAACAATTCGTGACTTTTAGCTTTTGCTAAACGTTTTGCTACTTTTAGCTTTTAGCTATCATTCTATTATATTTAGTTTGGCTTTAGTGACTTGTAGCTTTAGTTAGGCTTTTGATACTTCTCTTGCTGCCTTTAGCTTTTAGCTAACCTTACATTATTTGTAACTTTTAGGAGGTATTTTGTTACTTTTAGCTTTAAGTTAACATTTACTTTTATCTTCAGGCTAATATTTTGGGACTCTTAGCCAGAGTTTAGCTAATTTTAGCTTAGTGTTCAGTTTTAACAACTCAGTTTCATCTTCTTCGGCAAATTTCAACTCTTAAATTGTATTTGTTTCTCCTTTTAACTTCAAGCAACCGAGAAGCTAAATAAAAGTCCTGTTTTACATTCAGATTCAACTTCAGGAAACTGTTTAACCCTGAGAGGCAGTTGAGGAAACAGATAAACTCATAGATGAAATTAATACAGTTCAGATATAAAAAGGTTAGGCAGAATATTTGAAGGATCCACAAATTAAGTTGTGAAAAATGGTAAATGAAATGACACACACAAAAAAAAAAAACTTAAAGGAGGGGAGGCAGGGAAACAAAGTAAACAGCCAGTGCACATAGATGAACAACACACATGTTTGTGGAAGTCTAGACTCCGTTTTGTCTGAAGTAATGATTATCTCAGGTGAAATGAGAGGAAAGTAAAGAGAGAAACAGAAAAATACAGTAATTCATCTGTGGAGTCTGAAACGACCTCCAGGCCTGAGCTGTGATGGTGATGTTTGTGAAGATGATGAGAGGTTTGATGGATCACTCCTCAGCAGCAGGGAGGAGATGAGAGGAGCAGAGCGGTGAGGTAAAGATGAAGGGAGGCTGGTGGCCTCATAAAGGCCTTTTGTACAGCTATGAAGAATGAGAAGCTGGATCTCACTGTTGAAGTGTGTGTGTTCTCGTAATTGTACTTTGTGGGGACTTCCATTCATTTCTATATGTAGTCTAACCCTGACCCTTACCCTGACCTAAACCTAACCATTACTAGTACACGCCTAACCCATCTGCAGTTCACACCTTAGACTTAAATCCTAACCCCACAACAAGACTTATCCTTACGGGACCAGGCTTTAGTCCACAATGTAGGATTTTTTGCAAAATTGATCCCCACAAATGTAACCAGAAAGAAAAACACGCACATGCGTGTGCACGTGTGTATTTTATTGAGCCACAGCTCCCTCTACTGTTTAGAACCAAATTTTGCAGCATGAACTACAATTTAACTCTTAATGCTTATGCTTATTTTGCAGTCATAAAGAGTACTCAAAAAGAAAACAAATTCTGCACTTTTTTTTTGTATCTATGGTTAAAGTGTCTTTAAATCAAAAACTAATAACTTATTAAATTTGTGCAGGCTGCCACCTACCCTGTGACTTTGTCAGCTGGAAACAGCAGGAATGAACAGCAGGAGTGACAAAAAACATGTCAATAAGCACAGTTAGTTGGAAAAAGTACATATAAAAGACAATTTATTTACTTTTTGTGGCTAAATGACATAATGAGTGTAAATCAAAAAGTAAGCACAATGTTGATTTCCTCTTCATAGACTGCAGTTTGTGTTGTTTCTCTCCAACAGGCTGCTTCTGCTGCTTTGGTCGATTTTCATCCATGAGTAGACAAAAACAACTGTTTGTTGATCTAAATAAACAAAAAAAAAAACAATAATTTTGTCTTATCAGTAAAGGCCAAGTTAAAACATGATCATTTATCTCATAATAATGATGTTTATTTCATCTCATAGCTGTGACTTTCAAAGTTGCAATTCTGACTTTTATATTAAATTAAAGCTTTTAAATTACTTGTAATTCCATTATTTTATCCATAAATTTGATACTCAATCTCATAAGTATGATTTTAAAGTGTATAAAATTCATAATTTTGTCTGAAACTCAAATTATGACTTTAAACTTGTATCTATGTGTCACCATTTGACAAATCAGTTCTTTTCTGTGGCAGAAACAGGTTTCCACCGATGAGTTAGTGGGGAGAGTTAAAAACTAACAAGCAGCCTGCGTGCTTTTAAAGTTTCAGATGTATTTTATGAGTTTAGAGATAAATTACAAAAGGGGGGGGGGGGTGTATTTACTACACAAATGTCTTCTGAAATGTCCACACACACCTTAACAAACACTTGCACATAACATGTCTTAAGTGCACAGATTTATTCTCACAATAAATTTGTTGTTGGGTATTTGGCAGTAGAGAATACAGTACATTGAATTTGTTTAGTCAAACATAAAAATGTTAAAAAAAAAAAGTCACATTTAATAAATAAGAAAATATAATTCTCATTTGAACCTATTCATTACAGCTAGACTACAGATTACGACCATTTTTCCACATCACTTCGGATTATAAGCAGGACAAACATGTACTGTATTATTAGTCTTTTGAGTAATCAGTGAGGTTACTTCACATTGAGATTTTTTTTTTTTTTTCAGCAAAAGGCACAAGAGTGAGAGCCTGAACCTGAAAGAAACATGAACCTGAACGATACTGAACAGTTTTAAAGTAAACAAGGCTATTCTCCTACACACATTTACATAAAAACAATCTGAAACAATCCAGCAATGTTGTACTTTTAAATCCAGACTACTTCATTTCACTTTTTATTTCCAAAGACCCCCAGATTTATCTCGTCGCCATCTGTTATCAGGAACAAATAATGAAGAGAGTTGGTCCTCATCTGAGAAAACTGAGGGCAAAGCTGCAACAGTGGCCCTAAGGTGTAAATGAATAACATTTGAAGAAAAAAAAAAAAAACAATTATATTTGAAAAAAAATAAAATAAAATAAAAATAAAAAATAAAATAAAAAAAGCAACAAAATCACAAGAACATTTAAAAAAATGGAATTACATTTGAAAAAAAAAACGGAATCACATTAGAAAAAAATGGAATTACATTTGAAAAAACGGAATCACATTTGAAAAAATTGAATTGCATTAAGCTAAACAGGAAGTTTTTATAGTTTATGCTGTTAATAAACTAAAAAAAAAAAAAAAAAGTTAAAAAAAAAAAAATCAGTTTTTTTAATGTGATACCTGCCACTTCCGCTTTGGCTTAATGCAATTCAGTTTTTTCTAATGTGATTCAGTTTTTTCAAATGTGATGCAGTTTTTTCAAATGTAATTCGATTTTTTTCAAATGTAATTCCATTTTTCAAATGTAATTCCATTTTTTCAAATGTAATTCCATTTTTTCCCAAATGTAATTCCATTTTTTTTTCAAATGTAATTCCATTTTTTTTTCAAATGTAATTCCATTTTTTTTTTCAAATGTAATTCATTTTTTCAAATGTAATTCCATTTTTTTCCCAAATGTAATTCCATTTTTTCAAATGTAATTCCAGTTTTTTCAAATGTAATTCCATTTTTTTCAACCGTAATTCCATTTTTCTAATGTGATTCGAGCCACTTCCGCATCGGCCACTTCCTTTTTTGGCTTAATGTAATTCTGTTTTTTTCTAATGTGATTTGTTTTTTCTAACGTGAATCTATTTTTTCCTGTGATTCCGGCCACTTCCGCTTTAGCTTAATGTAATTCTGTTTTAATTTTTTTTTTTTTTTTTTTTTCCCAAAAGTTGTTCATCTACACCTTAGGGCCACCATATTAAAGTGATAAATTCAGTTTCAACAGAAAAGTCTAATATTGTCTAAATGAATCAGCATCTTCAGGTCGTTCACAGTGAGTTGCAGTAATTAAGAAAGACAGGACACATTTGGCACCAAATAACAGCAAAAAGGTCTCTCAGCCTTGTTTAACATTCAGCTTTCGACAAATACTTTGACTTTAAAATATAATTTAAATAAATCCATCAGTTATAATAGTCGCTCCTCTTTTGTTAAATTATTCTGACACCTTTTCTGCTCTGAACAAGCTTTCGCAGTACAATAAGAACAAAGCACATTACAAGTTAAACTACACCAATATTCTGGTTATGAGCAGAGTTGCACTTTAATCTGTATAAAAATATTCAGCACAACCCAAATGTCAAAGGACAGAAATTAAAAGGTCTAAATATACGTTTTAAGTTTGATTCTTTGAAACCACGACAGGCACAAGAGTAGACGCAGAGCAAGTAAAATTCAAGAACATCCAGAATGTCCATGTCCACATCACCGGTCTCAGTCCAGTTTTCTGTCACCTCATCTCGGCAGATGTTTTTTTTTTTCCCAGAACAAGTCTCCTTTACTTGGATCAGTGTCTGAAGCTGCCATCTTCTCTGTCTATGTCAAAGTTCAGTCCGTCTTCCAGACAGTGTTCAGGGCCTTCACCACCTCCTCGTAGATGATGAAAACGATGGCAACATCCAGACACACGCGGCTGAGCCGAGGAACGGTCCCCTTGTAGAACCTGTGGACCAAAAACAAGGAGCTAAATCAAAAACATTAGTCTTTAGGAAGGAGACAGTTAAATTAGAGCTGAATCAGCGTTCACGCTTTGGTTTTCCTGGTTAATATGATTCTGTCGTTTGTGATTTAACTTTTTTGTGCTATTTAAGTTATTTATACATCTAAACAAGCTCATTCAGGCAATGGGTGATATGATGTGTGACTTTTATATATTTAAAACATTTAACTTGTAGAAATCTTCACCATAGGAGGACGATGAGATCTTTGTTTCCTTCAAAAACAGTTTTTAGCTATTTGCTACTTTTAGCATCTGGCTAGCCTTTTACTACTTTTAGTTGTACTGTATACTGTACTGTATATTTTTTTACTTTTAGTATTTAGCCAATCCTGTGCTACTTTTTAGCTATACCATTCTGCTTTAAGCCAGTCATTTGCTATTTTAGTTTTCGGCTGAGCTTTTAATAATTTTAGTTGTTTGTTATTTTGGCTTTTAGCTTTTATTTTTATTTATTTATTTACCCTTTATTTATACAGTTAATCTTATTGAGTCATGAGAACTCATTTTCAAGAGAGACAAGAGAGATCTGTTTTGGAGCAGATGGTGAGGGCCTTGCTCAAGGGCCCAGAGTGAGTGGGCAAATGAGGGTGGAGACAGGTGTGATTGCTGAACCTTATGGCTTCCCTATCACAGGCCCATCTTCTCTAACCTCTTTGCCACTCCCCAAAAAATAAAAATAAAAAGTACAAAAAGTAAGAAAAGTATCATTATGCTACTTTTAGCATTTAGCCAACCTTTTGCTATTTTTAGCCGTCATTCTGCCCCTTTAAGCTTAAAGCTAGTCATTTTCTACTTTTAGCAATTGTCTAGGTTTTTAATACGTTTAGCTTTTAGATAGCATTTTGCTACTTGATGCATTTAGTCATTGTTTTGTTACTTTTAGCTACTATTCTATTCCTTTTGGGCTTGCCATTTGATACTTTTAAATTCTGGTTAGTCATTTGATACTTTTTAGCTAGCATTTTGCTACTTTCAGTTGCTACTTCTAGTTTTTAAACAAACTTTGGCTACTTTTAGCTTTTGATAAGCCTTTTGATACTTTTAACTAGCCTTGTGGTACTTTAGCTTTTAGCTAGCCTTTTGCCTCTTTTGAGCATTTAGCCATCCTTTTGCTATTTTTAGCTCGAAGCTGAAAAAAAGCAAGAAAAAAGTCAAAGTTAAGCACTAAGGTTTTGCTCTTTTTTGTTTCTTCAAGCTTTAACAACTTATTTTTAGTTTTTTTCATTAAGTTTCAGTGACGTCATTACATCCTGCAGTCTCACAGGAAAATGTCATTTCTCCACTGAGACTGCATTTAGTATTCACGTTTGCAACATGAAGTCACTCTGAATTATATTTAACATTGAACATATTGTAAAATGAAACTGTATAAAAGGGAAAAATATACACACAATAGTTGAATTTCCATTTGTCTATAGCTCTAAATATGAAAATATGAACTGAGGAAAATATGTTTCCAAGCTGAAGCTGAGAAAGTGATACAGGATGAAAGTTTTAAAACTGTAAAAGATCTACTCACGCTGCCAAGCCTTCATGTCTGAGGATCTTTAAGGCACAGTCCAGCGTGTTTTTATATTTATGAGCTTCCAGACCCTTGAAGATAAAAACATCAGTGTTTTATCTCATCAGTCAAATTAAGACAGACAGTGAACACACATCCTGCTCATGTGCAGCCTCCATTCAGAGAGTACCTGCATCCTTGTCTTGATGACATCTAGAGGTGTGTTTCCAAAGACACTCGCTGCCCCGGCTAAGGCTCCAAAGGCTCCAGTCACGAGAGGATTTATACTTTTGTTTGGGTCGTCACCTTGTGGACAGAAAAATAAAAACAGCAAATGAAGAGCACGGGTGGTTGATGAAACCCTGCGGGCCTGAACCTCTGACAATAAACGAGTCTTGATTTTAACACAAGACTTTGAGCTCTGATGATCAGACCTCGCTCCACTCAATAATCGTTCCAAGATCAATCTGAGCTTTGAAGGAGTAAAAACGCTGCTGATCCATGTGCGCCTGCTGCAGAGGAAATACCCTCCACAGCAAAGTAAAACAGTTCCTGTGCACGCTGACCTTTGTACCAGTTCTTCAGAGACGTCATCACAAAGAACCGAATAGCCTGGTTGGAGCCTTGTTTGAGGACCGTCGCTGTCACGCCCTGATATGTCCCCTTGAGTCCTGCTCCCACAGGAAACCAGAGGTTAAAAACAACATACATGCACAGATCCAGCTGTTTTTGCTCTGTTTGTCCAGCAGAGGTCAGTTCAATTACACATGAGGTTCTGTTGCTCTGTTGTTTTTATGAAAAGTAAAGAAGAACATATTTTTACAAAGCACAAGATTAAGTTTTACTGCTTGTACTTTTTGCATCACGCTTTTATGATTCTGTCTGAACACGTGCAGTGTTCTCTGTTTTAACTCTTCAAAGAAAAACATTTTGTTGTTCATGAACGCTGCTTTATAAATACAGTTTGATTTGACTGGGGGCGGCCTTTACCTTGGGACCTGACTATCTCCCCGACTCCGTGGAAGAAACCCTTGTATCTGGGGTTGGCTGAAGTCTGGTCGTGAATAAATTTAACCTTGGGAGATAAAGGCAGAGGAACACGCTCATCAGAACAGAAACCATTCTTGTGGAGAGCGGATATGTTCTTATTTAGTCTAAACCGCTCTAGAAAACAAACTTTCACGAGGGAATCTGTGAACGAGCTGTAAATATTAGCTGAGAGACATTGCATCAATGATTCCTGTGATAATGCTGTTTCTTTGACCGTTTTGATTGTAGTTGGAAGATGATGCACGTTAATTTCTTTAAAAAGCAAGAAAATATTTGTTTTATGGGCAAAACACAAACTTTGTAGAAATCCTTTACAAGAGAATGCACCACATCTAATGCACTGCACTAAGATTGTCCATCCATCCATCTATCATCTTTAGCCGCTTCTTCCTTTTCGGGTCGCGGGGGTCACTGGTGCCCTAATCCAGCAGTCACTGTGCGAGGGGCAGGGGACACCCTGGACAGGTCTCCAGTCCATCAGGGACACAGAGACAAACAACCATTCACTCTCTCACTCACACCTAGGGACAGTTTAGAGTCACCAATCAGTCTAACATGCATGTTTTTAGTCTGTGGGTGGAAACCGGAGCACCTGGAGAAAACCCAAACATGCACGGAGAGAACATGCAAACTCCAAACAGAAAAGTCCTCGGTCGCGATTTGATCCGGCTCTACCAACTGAACCACCGTGTCACCCCTCACTAAAAAAATATCCAAATATAAATGCAGCATGCGCTTTATGTGTTCTGTAATTCGCCTGGTTAAAATGATAAACCCGGTCAGGAGCCTGTACCTTGACTGTTTCCATGGGACAGACCACCAGAACGGCCTCCATCACGCCGGCTCCCAGCCCACACAGCAGCCCTCTGCTGCTGTCCAGTCGCCCATTTTCATCCCGTGCCTGATTACTGAGGAACTCAAACATCCCAAACCTGATAAAGAGGTGAAGGTAACGGGGAATAAAGAAGAAACAGACAAAAACTCAATACTTCAAACAGCATTTTTACTATAAACTATACTGTTACTTGATTATTATTGTTTGAACTAATTGTTTGAAAAAGGGGCAGATGTAATAAGATTTTTTCTTCTTTCTGCTGCCTTTCATTTTTTTTTTTTAATTCTTATCATTTATGGAATTGTTTTGTTTTTTTCAAATGAATGCATTTTATAAATAAATACACAGTAGTTGTCATTCCAGCAAAGCCTGAAAACAGTTTGTCCCCACGTTCATGGAAGATGATATTTACAACACTCACATGCATTAAGATTTGTTTGTTGCTCCGTCTGATCGTAATGAATAATAAAATGATATTTGTTGTACACTGAGGTAAGCTGGTTTTCTGTTTTACAGAAGCTCTGTCACAGCTGTTTTATCTCTAAAAAGTCTTTGTTTTGATCCATCATCTCATGAACAGAGCTACAACGTGTCTAATAAGTTACTGTGAAAAGCATCTTCATCGCTAAAGCCCCAACAAAAAAATCCACCGCAAATAACCTGCAAAACCACATTAGAGCTGGATTTTACTAAATCATATTAAATATTTACATTTTATATTAATACATTTCATAGAAACATTTTACTCCTTGAACAACTGGAATAATAAGATGAAGTGTATTCTGATTTTTTTCTGTATTTAGTTTGTGTTGTTTAATAACTTAATTCCAGTTATTTGTACTTTATTATATACAGTATACATTTATTTTGCTTATATATTGTTCGGGGGCACTTATTTATGAGCTACTGTGTGATTTGTCCAGGAAAACGTACCACCCCCCTCCCCAATACGGAACTTATTAAATGACTGAAAGTTTTTTTAAATCTCCATACAAGTATGATTTTTCTACTTGAATATTTACTATAGATTGTGTTCAGTCTGTTATTTACAGATTCACATGTAAAATTAAAGTATAAAATCATATCTAACTCATAAACAATCAGTTTGAATGAACACAGATTACTTTCTAGAAATACAATATTTTACTGACAGAACTGCAAGTCAAAATGCCACCTGGAAAAGTAGAAATATGTAGATAAATTAATATTTAAATTGTTATCAAACAGCTTTGTTTGCTCATAATATAGTAAGCTCATAATATAGTAAGCTGAAAACACGAACTGAATTCCTATGAAAAGCTCCAGTAATGATCTCTTGAGGTCTTGTAGGGAAGTTTAGAGTCTGAATGCAACAGAAGGTTAATGAGTCTGAATGTAACAGATCTGCAGGCAACAAAAACTGAACTGATCAAAACTCTATTTCAGCTCCACAAACTTTGTTTCTTCAGACTTCCTTCCAACAAACTGCTGAAAGTCCAAAATAGGTTGAAGGCTTTTGACTTCGTTGTCACGGCTTCATCCTCATTAGAGATCGACAAATAAAGCCAAGACACCAATGGCTGCCAGGGAAGGTGTGGTTTGTGCACCTCGGCGATCAGAAAACGTTGTGCCGGCGAGTTCGTTACAAGGAAGGTTATTTATAGACGGGATTGAATTGTGGTGACAGCAGGACACTACGATTTACCAAAGGGGAGGAGGAGGAAGACCGACTCCAGGTCTTGATAAATGCTTTATTTCCCTCTGCCTTCTCTCTGACTGCTTCAGCCATTCACCTGCCATCTCAGCTCAAAATGAATTAATTTCTCATTACTGGGCTCGTGTAACTTCAGATTTTCTTCTCCAGCTGCCTTTCCACTGCTCATTAAAGCTCCACATCTGTTCCGCTCACTGTGCTCAAAACTAGACTTTCCCCACACAAGTGACTCTGAACTAACCAACAAATGAAAACAAACCATCTATTCGCTACAAACACCTTTATGGCTTTGGAGAGAATAAAACAATAAGGCATCGTTCCATACATATGCATATACATAAAGCAGCCTCATCTGCACAGGGATGGCAGAGCATTTATTAAAACAGCCCTGTGGATCAAATCTGTTCATTAAAGGCTGTCGGGCAGAAATATGCTGATGTCAGATCTGCTCTATCTCCAATACGGGGACTGCACTTTTTGGTTAAAACATGACACATCGATAGGCCGACATCCACAGTTCGAGACGAGTCACCCCGGACAGTCTTCATTAATGGGTCTTCCAAGGTCAGTTCTTCTGTCGAGAAGAGGAAAGATGAAAAGGTTGTGCAGGGAGGAACCGAAATGAATAAAGGGTTAAGGGGAGGAAAAGACGAGGTTCATCTCATCCCTCTCTGGCAATCTTCCACAGTACTCTGTGGTGCATGATGGGACAAAAGCAATCAGCTAATGGGATGGAGGAGGAATGATGGGGCGTGGTGGGGACGACATGAAAAGATACAGGAAAGATAAAGGATGTAAAAAACTGTTCAGTGGCCAAAGAGAAACTGAAAAGTATTCTGAATAAATCAAAACCAATCGGTGGATTTTTTTTCTTCTTATCTTCAGTTGAGATTCTGCTTCTAAATGTTGGTAAATTCACAATATATTGTTGTTTTGCTATTTACTGTTTGCCACCAAAAGCGAAGGCTGACAATGTTGCGTTCATATGCATGTGTGTAGTGTTAGCAAAACATCTCACAAACCAGTGGACATATTTTAAGGAAACTCACTTGTGGAGTGGACGCAATTCAAGATGGCCGCCACAGCTAACTGACCTTAGCCAGTAACAGCCAATTTTACAGACCTATAATTTGGTGGTCGTGACAGAGTGATCCTCAAAACGTTCCCAGATTGCTATCTTGTATAATTTGACAATATTAAAAATATATACAGTATATGAAGTAACGTAATGTGTATTGTATTAGAGTTAGAAAAATTAGAAAGAGTTATTCATTTTGTTCTGTTACTGAAGATTATTTTTGATTGAACTAATTGTTTGAAAAAAGGGGCAGATATAATAAGATGTTTTCTTCCTTCTGCTACCTTTCATTTTTTTAAATATTTTGTATATTATCATTTATGGGATTGTTTTGTATTGTTTTTTAAAAATGAACAAATTTTATAAAATAAAAAATATATACATGGAAGTGAACAAATCCATCCATCCATTATCGTTAACCACTTCTTCTTTTGTCGGATCGCTGGGGTCACTGGACACAAGTCAAACAACCATTCACCCTCTCACACTCATCCAGGGACAATTTAGAGTTACCAATCAGCCTAAATGCATGTTTTTGGTCTGTGGGAGAAAACCCATGCATGCACAGTGCAAACATGTAATCTCATGAAATCTGTTCATTCAAAATGCCATCAATAAAGTGCAGATGTCTTTGTTGTGCATAACATTTGTCTACCCACACCATAACCCCACCACCACCACGAGCCGTCCGATTCACAAAGTTGACCTCAGCAAACCTTTCACCATACATACAGTAGTCCTCCATCTTCCCTGTACAGTGAAACCAAGACAACCATACAGAGAGCACTTCTCCAATGTGCCATACACCATCGAATGGGAGCATTTGCACACTCAAGTTGTTTACGATGACAAACTTCAGTCAGGGAGAGACCCCGATGAGGACAACAAGCATGCTGATGAGCTTCCCTGAGACAGTTTCTGAACGTTGCTGTAGAAATTCTTTGGTTACACAAACTGAATGTTGCAGCAGCTGTCTGGGTGGCTGGTCTCAGATGATCTTGGAGGTGAAGATGCTGGATGTGGACGTGTGGTCTGCAGTTGTGAAGGCAGTTGGATATACTATCAAATTATCTGAAACCTCTTTGGTGACAGCCTGTGGTGAGAAATTAACAGTTAATTCATGAGCGACAGCTCTGGTGGACATTCCAGCAGTCAGCATGCCAATCGCACGCTCTCTCAAAACCTGTGACATCCGTTGTATTGTGCTGTGATAAAACTGAACATTTTAGAGTGGCCTTACCTGAGAGCAATAGTCATGCTGTCTAATCATCTAGATGTGCCACACCTGTGAGGTGGATGGATTATCTCAGCAAAGGAGAAGTGCTCACTAACACAGATTTACATAAATTTGTGAATAATAATTGAGAGAGAAAAGGATTGTGTACAAAGAAAAAGTTTTCAGCTCATGAAAAATGTGAGCAGAAACAAAAGTGGTGTGTTTGTATTTTTGTGCAGGTATGCAAGCCATGGCTGGATCAGTGACAAATGTATACTTACCTCTGTCAATTTACCACTCCCTGTATGTCATGAATAAATATTGAAAAGCATCTTGGCTTCTTGGTCTAGGGGTAGACTTTGTTTGAATGGTCCCAGCATCAAACCCCTAGGTTTAGACAGTCACATCTTATTTTAGCCAAAAAATAAATAAATAAATAAAAAACAAAATCAGTGGAAATACACTAACTGTCTTGGTTACACTGAAGGCAGCAGAATGATTTATGCGTTTGGAAACTATTACCAGAACCAGCTTTCAATTCTACCTTTTGTCCAACAGAAAGTTTTCCAGTCTTCTTGCCTAACACTGATGAAGTTCCTCTCACCATCATTTTCCTATTTAGTTTGTGCCCTTGCTTGTTGCTCTAGGAGTTTTATTTTTGGAGGATACTTTTAAAACAAAATCATATACACCTGCCATCTTTCTATATGGTTGGGTTGCCCTGTGGACTGACAGTTGTGTAGGTCCTACACAGACTTTTCTACACGTTCCTTTCCTTTGAACATTTTGGTTTGAAACTTTCCTTTGGAGTCAGGGAGCGCAGAGATCATTTATCTGTTCTGAAAAAAAAAAATGAAAATTTAAGCTATTTTTTCCGTTATACCTTTTTTGTTGTTGTATTGTAGCATTTTTTTTTTTTTTTCCCCTTGCACTGGTCGCAAGCAGTAGCTTTTGCCTTTCCTCTCTCTCTTTTCCTCTCTCGTCTTTTCCTCTCCCTGCGTGGCCCTTTGTCTTGTCTGCAGTTCCTCGGCACTCATCTCTCGAACGCAAAGTGATTATGGATCTGGATTATGGACAATCAACTCTATTGACAAGATTTTTTTCTACAAAGAGACATGGTTCAGGAGAGCCAGCTGCCCGTCACAGACGTACCCTGGCAGTTACGTGATGGATAAGGTCATGTGTCTGTCAGTCCTGTCTGTGGAGGATGTTATATAATTGGATTTACGATGGAAGAGCTTACTGTTTGGCTTTGTGGAGCACTGTTCTATCGGAATTTGAGGAACTAATACAATTGGATTGGATCGCCCATAAAGACACTCAAGGCTGCAGGAAAAGTAAACTGTCTGTCTGAAGAAAAACAAGAACCAAGGCTTATCTAATCTGGCTCCAAACAGCCTTGGTAATGTGAGCGCTACCAGAACAGCTGGCTGAAAACATCACAGAACTGTAGCTGAATCTGAATGAGGCGTACAAATTTCTCCTGGGTCATGAGTAATGAGGACAGCAACTGCATCTATTGCACTCCCCACCCTCCCCGGAGAACGTTCTGTGTGCGCTTATCAGGAAAGCAGCTGGATGAAAAACATCACAGAAACTGTAGCTGATCTGAATGAGGCTCATGGACAAATCTCACTGCTTAGACCTCAAATGCATACGTAATTTGTCTTAACTGTGCTTGCTGGTAGTTTTTTAATGTCTCAGATCTTGTCCTGATAGACAAGATGTGAAAGATATTTTTTTGTAATATCACTATCTACCCTCATGGTTCTTTGCCTTTTTCATATCTAAGATTATCATTCTGATAAGGAATGAGATGGCCACACTGATTCTAGCTTCAGCTTCACACACAGTCCATCTTTCGGACGACTGTGCGTACACATTCCCGTTGTAACTCAGTGCAATGTCAATAAAGATTCTCTGACTGACTCTGACTCTCTATATGCATTTTATGGTTGTTTATTGTTGTGTGTACTGGTCTCTCTTGAAAATGAGTCATTGTGACTCAATGAGACTAACCTGTATAAATAAAGGTTGAATAAACTAACTACACACTAAGTTGCTAAAATGCATCTTTCCCAGAATCAACTGCCTAATGGATTACCAGAAACTCCTTGACAGCATCTATTCAAGGCCTCACTGAACTTCTCCCACATCTGTGTTTGCCTCAGCAGCAGCCAGGACTGCATCCTGCTTGGCCTGCTGATAACCCTCAGCTGCCTCCAGAGTCCTTCTAGCCAACAAGCCCTGATAGGACTCCTTCAGCACTATGGCCTCACTCATATGGAGTGTCCACCACCAAATTAGAGGATAGCTGCTGTGAGAAGCACTGACAATTTTATGGCTGAATGTCAAGGCTGCTGTCTTGGTGAAGGTGTAGAACATGGCCCACTCAGACTCAATGCCCCCCACATTCCCAGAGATGCAGTTCAAATTCTATCAGAGATGTGACGAAGATTTTTTTTACATACATTCCCAGCAAACACTCAGTACACATTTGAGTCTGTAAGGTCTGTCTGGCATCTTCCTCTTATCTGATCCAACACATCACCATGTCATGATCATTTGACAGCTCAGCTCCTCTCTTCACTCGTCTAAAACAAAGAATAATCCTAAAGTGTTCTGGTGCCATGTGCAATTATGGACACCCATATGTTCAAACATGGTGTTTGTGATGGCCAAACCATGATAAAACACAGAAGCCCAACAACAGACTACTGCTCAGGTTAAAATCAGAGAAGCTGTTTCTCCCAGTCACGCATCTCAAGGTCACACTTTCATTACCCACTTGCAGCCAGGACCTAAGTGCAGTGGTGGAGAAAGTACTCAAACACTGTACTTAAGTAAAAGTACAAATAAACAGACAAAAATGTACTCTAGTA
>JARVLU010001462.1:10237992-10248398 GCA_031762415.1 Simpsonichthys santanae
GGTACACACAAGCTATACCCTCCCGCATCAGCACCCCCCCCCCCCCCACCCACACACACACACACACACAGACACAGAAAACTAGAGTGATAAAAAGAAGGGGGTGAAAGGCAAAAGAACGAGAACAAAAAGCAACAACAAAAGCATCCAGCTTTGGTTTGTGTGTGTGTGTGTGTGTGTGTGTACACTTCTCTGTAGATAAATGTCAGCGCTGTGAAAAAATAACATAATTACACTGAAAGCTGGTGTGGCATTTGTGCTAAGCATTGTGGGTAATGGACTAGAATAATTGGACAGCATGAGTTCGAAGTTTCAGGTAAAATCACCACGACTTAACCAAGTGTCGTTTCAGTCGGTGTGTTTTCAGATGATCAGAGTTAAAGAATATGCAAAATATTAAATAGAAAAGTAATGAAACTTATATTAAATTACTTAATTGACAAAGGTTAGCATAAACATTAAAATAAATCCATGTAAACATGCTGAACAGGTGTTTATTGTGTAAATATTTGTTACAATTGATGCATGAGGTCATTTTTTTCACAATAACAAGACGTGTAATTTACTGCATCCTAAATTTACTTATAAATAACAGCAATGAGGAGTCAGTCAATTTAGTCACTTAATTATTATAATTATACTAATTATAACAAATCACATCTGAACACATCTTTTCCTGGAAGAACTGTGCGACAATGTATCAACCTAAATCCAGAAGAGTTTGAGACGTGTGTGAAATGTAAATTAAACCAAAATGTTCACCCCTCTACTGAACTTGTTTAAATTGTCAAACAGTTTTACCACTTTTAGGATAAAGAAATAAGATAATTTTGAATTTGAGTGCAGCGGCACAATTTAAAAAAGTCAAAGGCTGTAAAATAAGTTGTACAAATTAGGAGCAGGAAGCATTCTGCAATGAAATGGGTTTATAAAGAGCATTTTAGAGAGGCTCAATCTCTCAGAAGTAAAAATAAAAGGAGATCCCAACTCTTTAGCTGTGCTGCTGACAACTTCATAAAAGTTATCTTTTCCCTAAAAATTGTACAATTAAAAAAAAACATTATGTAGCTTAAATTCATACATTCTATGTTGTACTCTTACTCGGATAATTGGCTTACCTCACAGCAGATTTGGGTATGGATCCGTACAGCAGCGAGCTGAGGCCTCTGTACAAACCTTTCACACCGTGACTCTGCACCGTCTGTTTCACACAGTCAGCTGGAGAAACACACAGTGCATCAGAATAACTGGACAACATAACATCCAAAGCATGCAGAATATCAGGCTCTGTCCTTCACTTTGGTACAGCAGCACGTAAAATGAAGAGCCTGGTCCAGTTATATGAATACTTAATTAAACAAAACTTAAAGCTTTTTCTTCTTTGACGTTATTCCGCCTCTCCTTGTGGTCGCATCAATTCAAATGCACAGCCAAGCAAGAAAAGCAACAGCTGTTTCCAGTGCTCATTAGCAAAGTCTCCAACCCTCAGAGCTCCAGCAGACATCAACAAACCTGAAGTGTGTTTGTCTATTCTGGTCTGCACGGATGAGGAATGTGCACGGGTGTGCACTGGTCTGTTTTAAGTCACCTTAACGAGCACGGTGACAGACTTCCAGAATCACAAATTCACCTGAGCATGATGGGTAATTAGATAAGGGGCTTCAGAGAACGATAAAGAGAAAAACGTGAAAACAGACGGGCTCACCTATTCCTCTGTATTTTGGTGGATTGGCCTTTTCATCCAGCTGCAACTGGGTCTTCACATATTCTGTTGGATAAGTGATGCAGATCTCGATGCCGCCTGCGATTCCACCTGGAAGGAAAGAAAATCAGAGGGAATGCTCAACAATTTACCAATGAAAGAGTACAGTAAATATGTAAAAAATTATTAAAAATGTGAAGATTAAAAGTCAATCGACATGGGTTTTTTTTTCAGTGAAAACTGTGCATCTGATTTAGTAAAACATTCTTAACAGTAATTATTAACTATAATGCAAAAAAAGACGCCCATTTTATTGAATATTTTTCATAGATTCTGGTTGCAAATCAAACATCAAAGATGACCACCTGAGCTAAAGAAAAAAATTTAATCAGCCATTTTTAGAGATGCTAAGCTGAAATTTTGTGTGGTGGTAGCTGAGAGCAATGTCCAATAAATAATCAACAAATAAATAAATAACTAAATCTAGATGGCTGCCAAAGCTACATTTAAATGGCAATAACGCAGCTATTTTTTTTTTACACATATAGAGTTGAAATTTGGTGTGTTTATAGCTGAGAACCTCCCCATCACATACTGAATTTAAATAAAAAATCCAAGATGGCCACCGTGGCTTAAATGAAGAAAAAAAAAAGAAGACTATAACTCATTGATATTTTGCCATTTTGCGCTGAAATTTAGTATAGTGGTAGGTGAGAGTGAACCCCAACACAAAGTACCGTCAAATAAACCTTTAAAATGGCCGCCACGTGGCAGTCCCCGTCAAAGTTTCTCCAGGAACTCTAGTATTTATTTATACACCTTCCAGACTGCTGTGTTTAAAAAGATGAAAACAGAAAGTTCCTGTGATTTAATGACCTGATCAGTGTCTGAGCTCCTGTTTACAGTTTACTCAATGCATTTCCACACTTTTTACATTGTCACATGTAGCATTTTTTACCTACGCACTAAAAACAACTGGGTTGTTTTGATAACCTAACTGCTTGGTTAAAGTTGTTGTTGGGTTGGTTTTCTTAATCCTAACTCAGCGGTCGGGTCAGAGATGAGCCTCCACAGTCAGAAGTTAACCACCTGACTGGACCTTGCTGGACTTTTATTTATTGGTTTGGGATGGTAAAAACAACTAGTTGTTTTTGTTACCTTTAGTTTGCATCAAACAACTAGTTTGTGTTCCTAAAACCTCATTAGTTGGTGCTAACCAGATAATCAGTCACTCTACCTTTACGGAGGATGATAAACACGTTGATTTGAGGTCTGAACCGAGCATGCTCTGCGTGTGCAGCTGCAGCTTTACTCAGTCCTTTACTCCTCTTCTGAATTACAAGAAGGAGCCATTACGTCATGGATCATTACGGTGACGCTACAAATGGCTTTCACTCCATAAACATTAAAAGCATTGCTGTCGAGGGAGAAAGAGTAATGGGCTTGGCAAAAAAATAATAAAATAAATCAACTTCTCCTGCCACGGCTAAATGAATAGAGCGGAGGGTGAATGAGGAAACCGAGCTGCCCCTTAAATGTCAGACTGGGTTTGCAGAAATGGTAATTTGTAAAAAGAAAGCAATATGTGTACAGTCTGAGCAGGCTGAAAGCAGCTACACCTGATGAGGACAAACGTCCAAAACGGAAAGCACAGCACAGATGAGTCACGAGGGAAGGAGGGCTGAAGGAGGAGGTTGACAATAATTAAATAATCCACTTATCCTGTAGGGAGGGTCTCTCTGTTACCCTGGCCAAGGCCCTCCATTAACTCTATGACTCAGACACATGGATGCAGGAAAGGAACCCTGTGTGTTTTTATAGGTGATATACATCTCTGTTGTGTTGCTCTGAATTACAAGACGGTGACGATCGTGCACACACGACCACAATAAATGAGTTTGGATCACATCGAGATAAATAAATACTGTAAGTTCTGGAAGGAAGAACATCATTGTATGTTCAGTATTTCAAATAAAACTAACTTTTATCAAGAGGTTACACTAAATGTCAAAGTGTCTTTATATGGACTTCCTGTCAGAATAAACCAGTCGGACCTCACAGAGTTGCGTGTCACGAGTGAAAATCTAAAAGTCTAAATGTTCGACACACTGTAGTGCACGAGATGTGGTTAATTCCCCTGAGCTATTCATCATAACTCACATCGTCTTTGTCTCAAAAAGGGGAAAAACGAGCAAAATGTTTGACTTTTGTGACGGAAAATCAGTCAGTAAAACTTAAATTTGTTATATTCCATATCTACATTCTCATCCAGTTTTATTTAATAAAAAAAAATGACATTTTAAATACTGGGAAATGGATTTGTAGTAATAATCATGTTTCCTTTGATCTATTTTAATGTTCTTCCACCTATTTTTTATTTGCAACCATTAAAAAAAAATGTTTAAGCGCCTGATCAACTTTGGGAACTTGTTCCAAGATGGCCGCCACAGCTAATTACCTTTTTAAAACTCCAAATTAAGTCAAACGGTCAATTGTACGATGAACTGAAACTTGATGAGGCATTTCCCCATTTTAGAGCTGACCGATCTCCTGAGGTCTGTTTAAAACATCTACGTTAAAGAACTATTGAAACAAACTCTTGTCTGTCTGTTAGCAAAATATCACACAAACCATTGGACATATTTGAATTATACTTTCAGGTAATAATCACTGAATGTACTTTTACAGCTGTTTACCTTCTGGAGCTAATCCAACTCAAGATGGCTGCCACAGATAACTGACCTTAGAAAACACAACAATGTCTATAACTCAGTCAGTTGTAAAGATATTTTGCTAAAACTTGGTGTGACCGTAGCCGAGAGTTATTCACAGCCCGTAACCCAAGTGCTATTCTTTAAAAAATGTTTTTACTTGTAACTCTAGCATTAGCTGTGGGAGTCAACCTTGTTTATCTGTTAGAAAAGCAGTACAGCTACTGATTAACTTTTGGAGCCAACCATGCAATTTGCATTCCTTAAGGAATGCTAGGCCTTTTATTTAAACGGTCTTAAAATGATGCCTTGTTATTTCCCTTTGTTTAAGAGACTTTCTTCCACTGACGCTATCCATCACTTCTTACCGACTCAGAGGCAGCAACAGACTCAAACACACGATCAATCCTCATCGGATGAGCAGCGTCTGTGGACAGCCAGTACACACGTACGCACACACATTTAAAGATGACACCCTAAATGACTCTTGTGCAGCTGCCAAACGTAGGTTCCACAAGCAAAATGGCCATTAATCTTCATCGTCACAGGCTCAACCAGTCTCCTGTTCTAAAAATGATTTTCTTTCCCTCCTCAGCAGCACCTTCCTTCATCCTCACCCTCAAATTTCCTGGATGATACTTTAAAATCAATGCATCCGCACAGGCCTCTGACAATTTCTATTAGACCCACAAAAAAAATTAATGTTCCGCCAACGGATGGAGAGCGATCCAGTGAAAAATAGTGTAGTGCCTCATAAAAACCACTTGGAAACCTGAAATCTCCCCTTTAACGTAAATCAAGCACGTCCTGCTGGAGCCGGCGTACTGCTCAAAGGTTCTGCTGTCGTTTTCTAGACGGACGAGATAGATTTATCACTTAATCAACAACCCTCGCACTTCACAAACGAGCCTGAGCTCAGTCTGTGGTCATACCCTGCCGACCATACGTTAGAAATAAATTAAAACTGCATTAATGTACGACCAAAACGCCCCTAATTCCAAAAGTAGAAACAAAAAACAACCTGCTGTGACCTGTACGCTGGAAGTTTGGACACTGGTTGAGCTGCAACTGGGCTTTAGTAAGTCTAAAAATAAAATTAATCACCTAATTATCTGGAAAAAGTGATTGTTTGCATCAAACGGCAGCATCTTCACATGTTGTCAATACTTGCAGAAAAAATAAAAATAAAAACTAGTCAAATTTCTCCTCTGGGTTCAGATTGTGGATGTCTCCAAGCTCATCTCATCAACCACTTCTTTTTATGGATTCGTTGTGTTGTCGTGGGAAAAAAAGGAGATTCCCAGAACAGACCAAGGTGTAGTTCATCAGATTTATTTACAAAGCTTTGGAGAGCAGTCCAAACATTCACAGAACATGCAATTACAAGATTACGCTGTTCTCAGTGCTCTCATCCGTGTGAAACCCTGACTTGCTCTAACTCTCTGGACCGGACAAGTTAGTTTTATAGAATAACCTCCAGCCCAGGCCTCAGCTCCTCTACTCCACGTCCGAGCCGCCATCGAAAGGCCTGCTGCAGACAGGAAGGAGTGGATCTGAGTCATGGACTCTGCTTGAGACACAACACCAGATATATCAACTCAATAAAATCATATCGATATCAAAAACAACCAGTTCTTTCTGTTCCTCACTGACTGGTCACAGCAGAGGTGGAAAGAGTACTGAACATTCAAGTACAAGTACTGTTGCACTGCTTATATTGTACTTAATTACAAGTAAAAATACTGGTGTTATAAAAATACTTAAATAAAAGTACAAAGTACTCTTCTTAAAAACTACTCATGAGTATTAATTACTTTTAACCAATTTGTGTTTGATTGTGTTGTCAATAGAAGTCATTCAATTGGATTTACTGAATATAACAGCTAAATTCAAAGCACATTTCTCAGACACTCAGAAGCTCCGTCTTGCAGGCATTCAACCTTTATTTAGACAGGTTAATCCCATTGAGCCTCGGGGACTCGTTTACCAGAGAGACCTGAATTTCCTTAACAAAGAGTGATGACAACAGTGGATAACACCAATAACAATAGACAGTCACAGAAGAGGCATGCAAATTATATATTTTTTAATAAATTAAAATAAAATGGCAACCAAAAGAACAGTCTAAAGGAAAAAGTAGCAAAAAATAAAAACCCAGCTAGCTTATAAGGCAAAGTAGAAAACTAAAAACAGGAACATATCCGTTGGTTTTTGCCAATAACTTAGATGTTTAAAGCCACTTAGAGGTCAAGGTCGAGAGCTTCAGATCTTTTTGCAAGATATTCCAGGAAACAGGAGCAGAGTAGGAGAAG
This sequence comes from Simpsonichthys santanae, assembly GCA_031762415.1. Taxonomy (NCBI): domain Eukaryota; kingdom Metazoa; phylum Chordata; class Actinopteri; order Cyprinodontiformes; family Rivulidae; genus Simpsonichthys; species Simpsonichthys santanae. Next base: position 10,244,718 of record JARVLU010001462.1, read on the forward strand.
GCCCTTTTGCCTAGTTTAGTCCTCACTGAGGGAACACTGCAGGTAATAATGTCCTGAGAGTGCACGCTGTAGCTGCACTCATGCAGTGACTATATCTAAGTCTAATATCTAAAATTGTTGAATGCTTAGCCAAACTAATAACCCACACATACAAACACTAAAAAAGCAATATCGTGTAAAATGTTGGTGAAGATTCTCAGTCATCCAGGACATGATCAAATCAAAAAACGTTCAATACAGAACCAACTGGACTTTATTTGTTACAGCGAAACGTCTTCTGTAACGAATAAAGTCCAGCTGGTTCTGTATTGAACGTTTTTTGATCATACATGTAAAACCTCATATAGCGCAATATGTTTTTGAGGTTACATGCTGAAGTCTTGTAAGCTGCTATCACCGCAGAGATCAAACAAAGTTTGCATCTGGACGCTGTACATGAACCGTTCCTCCAGGTGCAGCCACAAGCACTCGTCCTCAGCCTTTGACCTCGTCATTTTCTCTGTGGACAGTGTTGTCCTCTGTCTCCATTTTGTCTTTTTCTCCAAATGTTCAGTCCATAAATGACTCTCTACTCTACGGCGTTGTCCTTTGCTTACATCATAGGTAATTGGTGCGTTCACGATCTGAGAGTCGCTACAAAGATGCAGATGAACGGTTTGAATATCAACTCAAATTGCGGCCGTACTCAGTAGCGACTTCTGGTTTTAAAAGTAGCGATGTAGATGACATGGTCTAAATTGTACTTAAGTACACACTTGAAAGAAATACTCATAAAAGTACAAGTACCACCAAAAAAAATCAATTTAATTACAGTAATGTGAGTATTTGTAATTTGTTACTTCCACCGTGAGAATGATTGCATGGGACCGTTTACCGTTCACAGTCACAGTCAGAGTATAATTTCAGAGTATAATTTCTAGATCTCCTTCTTTAAGCAGAACACAGATGACACATGATGAACGCATGAAAATACATATTTATCTCAACAGTGTTTATTTGCATTAAGAAACACGTTAGTGGGTCTTGTGATGAACTGGGAGCCTGGTCAGGGTTTACTCCCCGTCACTCAGCAATACAGACTCCATCAGTCTCAACAGGAAGAAGAAGATACAGAAAATGGACGAATGAAACATCTGAACGATGCAGTCAAACTCACAGAGAGCCTGCATGCAGCAGCTGACAGGGAGGAACATTCCAGAAGTCCTGCCCCTGCCTGATGCTGAAGAATAATGAGCTTCCAACACATCTGGTCACCCCAAAACTTTCCTGTTTTTTATGAGGAGCTGGCAATCTGGCAGGTGAATCTTTGTTGTTTCATTCACTTTTTCGGTTTGCTGAAAATCTTTTTATGTTTCAGATTCTGTAAATCAGAATTATTTTATTTGTTTGTTCAACCAATTATTACAACATCCAAAAATTTAATATATAGATGTGCTTGCAATGCTGTTTATGATGCATCAGTATTTTATCTCAAATGTTTTGGCGGAATAAGCACAGCAGAGAGAGGGTTAATATGTCCATAACGTTGGCCCAAATGGAGGACGTAACTAAAGGAGCAACACACTCAAAACATGAGGTGTCTTATTAACAGAATGAGGATGTTTCTGTTTACCTTCAACAAAAGATGAAAAGAATTATTCATCTGACGCCTGGCCTTTTAGGCTTCCCCTGTCCTGAACAACACTCTTCAAATCTCCCCTGATGATTAATTACAGGAAGGATGCTGATTAATTTTACATGAAAACTGTAAAAAAAAAACTGCGCAGAAGCCTTGCAGCGGGCAAAATGCAGGCGGCTTTACGAGAGAAAGACACAAGACTGCAACTCACTGGTGGTTTTGCTGGAGCAAATTGAATTAAAGGCAGCGAGGAGAGCTTGAAAACTCTGTTGGTGCATTCATGAAAACTCTGGCGTCTTCGAGTCACGAGTGAGTTTCTGATCGTGTTTTGCAGTCGCGGTGTGCCGCCAATAACCAACACTCTGTGATCACCTCACGCCAAGAATCCGGTTCCCTGCTTTCAAACACATCCCTTCACTAAATAAAAGAAAGGTCACCCAAAGTGCATGAAACAGAAAAGGAGACATTTGGACCTACTATTATCAAAGGTTAAACCAACTATTTTCAATACTTCTCAACCAAACGCTGCACAAACATCTAAAGAAATGCCAAAAGACACATTTCTTACACAAAGGTGCAAACAATGCAGCCTGTTGTGACACTTTGAATTGTCTTCTAGGGGGTGTCAAACTCATTTACCGGAAGGAGTTAAAATTTAAAAACTTTGTCCGAGCCATGGGCCACTTCCAGCTGATACATTAACTGAAGTCAAATACACAATATCTTTTCTTTGCAGGTTCATCAACAAGAGTTTGATCTGTCTCATTTGACGTTCAGTTGCTCTTTCCACATAGAATCAATAATGGCAGAATGATCCAGCCTTCTTTCTGGCTTCAAAGCTAACCAGCTGGTAAGAGAAATCTATACTAAATTATGTATTTATCAGCTTTTTAAAAGAAAAAAATAGAAGATAAACAATATTTTACATTGAATTATCATCTTAGTGGACCAGATTTGTCCTGTGGCTCTGGAGTTTGACATAAACAACGTGAATCTCACAGTGCTCACATGTATAATTTTTGTTTATGAGTCAAAACAAGAATAAGAAAGGCAGTCTGATTATTTTGTCAGGTCAGCCGCATCCTGGGAGTTGCTGTTTTACTTCAGAACAAATAATAATCTAATCTGGTACGAGAACATAGATGTTTTCTCCTTCTGCAGGGGTTGTGCAGCGCAAGCTCACGTGAAAGATTCAGCAGTTCTTTTATGCTTGATCTCATGTTGCCAGCTCCTGCTACACCTGTTCCCAATCACCAGGTGTTCTTCATTATGTCTCGTTAGTGTCTCTAAGTTCAGCGACTCTGTGTTTCCTCTTTGTTCATGTATTGTGCTTCCCACATCCATTCATTCTCTGTTCCTCGTGATTGCTATTTATGTAAGGTTTGCTGCCACATCAGCTTTTTGTTTTTTCTTATAAATTCTTTATTTGTATCCATGAGTTCCTCAAATCTATCTGCATCTTGGGTTCCACAACACAGAACATGATATGATGCACTTACTGACTCATCTTGAGCTCAGACCTGCAGCCTCTGGACTACAAGGCCATGGACCACTGAGCTACCATAGCCCCAGAACAATAAATAATGTTTATTAACATTTAGTCGTATAGTTATGCAGTTTGATCTGATTTTGTTGACACAACTTGTGGTTAGGAGAAGTGTTATTAAAAAAATAATTTTATTTACTTGTCCAAACCATCTCAGTCTGGTCTCTCTAACTTTATCTCCCAGTTGTTTAACCTGTGCTGTACCTCTGAAGATCTCATTCCTGATCTTATCCATCTTTGTCACTCCTAAGGAGAACATCAACATCTTCATTTCTGCCACTTCCAGTTCTTTCTCCTGTCTTTTTGTCCATGTCTCTGTCTCCAGACCACACCACATTCTCACCACTGTCTTGTAAACGTTTCCCTTGACCTTTGCTGACACCTTTTTATTGCCAAACTTTTCTCCACCCTGCCTGGACTCTCTTTTTCACCTCTTTATGACACTCCCCATTTTCCTGGACAGTGGACCCCAAGTACTTGAAGTCCTGCACCTTTGTGACCTCTGCTCCTTGTAGCC
>JARVLU010001462.1:10248498-10264214 GCA_031762415.1 Simpsonichthys santanae
CACTCCTGACAGGTTTTCATCAAATGTTGAAGAAAATGTTTTATTGTGTCAAACCAAACAGTTTTCAGGTTTTCATACAGAAGTCATTTTGTTTCAAACATTAATTTATACATGTTAACTGAAATTTCTCATTAAGTGTCATCTACAGTATGTGGTCAAAACATGTAACCCTTCTTCTTCTTTTGATAAGAAAAAAAAAAACGTTCAATACAAAACCAACTGGACTTTATTTGTTACAGAAGACATTTCACTCTTCATCCGAGGAGCTAGCTTTCTCAATTGAGAAAGCTCCTTGGATGAAGAGCAAAACGTCTTCTGTAACAAATAAAGTCCAGTTGGTTCTGTTTTGAACTATTTTTTTTTTTTTAATTTTATCATGTCCTGGATGACTGAGAATCTTCACCAGCATCTTTTGATAAGACATAAGATTTCTTGTTTCACCAAATAGATATTAACATAAAACGAATAACCTAAAAATCAGCTCTAAAGGCAGGCTATGAACAAAAATATTTTTAGAGCAAAATTATTTGGAAAAATATAGAATGAAGTTATTTAAATTGTACGTGCTGCTCACTTCAGATCTTGTATGTTTCCTCCACAGCAGCTGACACAGTATGTGTGGAGACACGCATGACTCCTGATAAGCAAACCCATCCATCTGTTATCATTACCTGATTCTTCCTTTTTGGGTCACTGCTTGCTGGTGCTCATGTCCAGCCTTCACAGAGGCGTGTACACCATGGATAGATCTCAAGTCCATTTACACCGTCGAGTCAGCTGACGTGCACGGTCAGTGACAGTTGTCCATCTGAGCTTAACATGGCTTTTTCTTTAAACTGGCCGGTCGGACCTGCCTCCTCCTCAACAAGTAGCTTAACATAATTTTATATTGCGCATTCTTATTTAGTTTTCTTTGTGCTGTGATTTGTAAAAACGCATCATAGAAGTCCGAGCCCACGTGCACAGTTATTGTGCAATGTGCCAGCGGCAGCGATCTCTTCACAGTCCAATGAACTGCTGCACTCTTCTTTCTTTCTTCATCCTCTCAACATATAAACTTACTGCCTCCTCATCAACAAGTAAATTAACATAATTTTATATTGTGCTTTCTTATTATTTGTGTTGTATGATTCGTAAAACCACATCAAAACTTGAGACCGGACAGCCTCACATTAAACACACACTCACACGCGCACGTGCACACACACACGCACACACACACACACACTCACACACACACACACACATATTATGGCCCGCCGGGCTGAATACGGGTCAGCTGACCGAGCTCCAGGTTCAGATTAGAAATGGCAGCTCTACCTCTGCAGGGTAGAGTCCTTTATAGGTCAAAATAGGTAATGTGATTAATCTGCATTATGTAATATTAATGCATTAGTCTGTTTAGATTAATTGCATGCGTTAACGTTGACACCTATAATATATACAGTATATATACTGTATATATAACACACACACACACACACATACACACACACAATACAGTACAGCGTAATGCACATTATACGCCTGCCGATAAAGCAATCTGTAGCAATAGCTCGAAAAAGCAAAGACCTTGTAAAACCTTTGACCTTGATTTGTGACCTTGACCTTGGTGCTGGGGTAACAAAAAGTGAATGCAACACTCCATTTACTGATGGTACATGTGTAAAAAGTTTCACTAGATTATCTTTAGCAGATCAACAGTTATGAGTGAGACAAGACAACGTTTACAGATAGCTGAAGACTGCCATGATACGGTTTTCAACAAGAGTATTAAAAATGTTTGATTCATTAATTCTTTCAAGACAAAATAGGCAAACAATTGTTATTTATGCTTGGCAAATTGACAATATAGAGCCATTGTCAAATTATGTACAGGTTAGATTTTGTTGTTGATAGAAGATTTCAGGTAAAACTGTTCGTACCCATCATCTGGACACTCCAGGATACTGCTTGTTATGTTGTCAAAGATGATCCCGTTTCCTGTCTCGCTGCTATAAACGGAGTTGGAGCGAGGTGTGCCCAACCTGCTGGAGCGCCCTGAGGTAAAGCATGAGGTCTGGTTGGAGCCTGGGATGTTGAGAGGAGAGGAGGTAGTGGAGGAACGCTGCGGACGCATCAAGTTCAAGTTTTTCACAGTCTGGAACACTCGCTTTGGGTGTAGTCTGAATAGAGAATTAAAGGGATAATATTGTCAGTGTGGGACTTTTTAATTTTCTAGTTACTTAGGTTTTAAAAGATTTAAAAAACGTTTGAAGTTTTTTCAGATTTGATGCTCTGAAAACAATTCTCCTTGAATAGCTATATAATTGTAGTGGAGTTGGATCGGCAGAATAACCCTAGGAGTTATGCTGTTGATGGCAATTGCCCCTGGTAGTCTCCCAAGGCAGATTGGTCCTAGGTGACTGGCCAGACAAAGAGAAATTCCAAAGACTCATGGACAGAAAACAACAAGGAGCTCAGTGTCCTTTACCCAGATGTTACCGGGGCCCCACCCTGGAGCTAGTCATGGGGAAGAGACTCATTGGTGAGCGCCCGGTGAATGGGTTACCGATCTGGTCCGGTTCAGCCTAAAGAGCAACATGGGCTTGCCTTCCTATTCACCCAGTACCTGCAGGAGAGGCCATATGAGTTGGGTGCTAAGTTCCATGGGTTGCAGCCAAAGGCAGGGTCAATGGAGCTCTGACCCTGGCTTACCAAAGCTGGCTTTTGGGACATGGAATGTCACCTTTGTGGTGGGGACACGCACGCACGCACGCACGCGCGCACACACACACACCTGTGTGTGTGTGTGTGTGTGTGTGTGTGAAGTTGAGAGGTACTGACTAGATTTAGTTGGGCTCACCACATAGCCTGAGCTCCAGAATCAATCTTCTTGAGAGGGGCTGGACCTTATTCCACTCTGGAGTTGCCCATGGTGAGAGGAGCAGTACTAATGTGGGCCTACTGTTAGCCCCCTGGCTCGTTGCATGTGTGTTGGGAGTTTTCCCTGGTAGATGAAAGGGGTAGCTTTCATGCACATTTGAGTGAGGGATGAGCTCCGATGGTTGTTTGTACCTATGCGCCAAACAGCAATTAAGTACTCAGCTTTCTTGGAGTCCTTAGCCAGGGTGCTGGAAGTTGCTCCAGTGGGGGACTCCTTTATTATGCTGGTGGACATAAATGCCCACATAAGTAACAACAGTGTTATCTGGAGGTGCGTGATTGGGAGGAATGGCTTCTCTGGTCTGAACCTGAGCAGTGTTCTATTGCAGGACTTCTGTGATCGTCACAGTTTGTCCATCACAAACACAATGTTCAACCACAAGGGTGTCCATAAGTGCACATGGCACCAGGACACCTTAGATATAGCAGCTCAATGACTGACTTTGTAGTCATGCCATCTAATCTGCAGTGGTATGTAGTGGACACTCATGCGAAGAGAGGAGCTGAGCTGTCAAAAGATCAACACTTGGTGGTGAGTTGGCTCAGATGGCGGGGGAAGATGCCGAACAGACCCGGTAGACCAAAACATGTGGTGGGGGTTTGCTGGGAATACCTAGCAGAAGAACCCGTCAAAATATTTTAAGTCACATGTTCAAGAGAGCTTTAACTGCATTCCCGCTGATGCAGGGGACACAGACTGAGTTCACATGTTCTGTGCCTCCATTGTCAAGGCAGCTGCCTTGAGCTGTGGCCACAAGGTTGTTGGTGCTTCTCGCGGTGGCCATCCTCAAACTCGGTGGTAGACAATAAAGGAGGCAGTTAAGCTTAAGAAAGAGTCCTATTGGGACTTATTAGGTGGTAGGTCTCTGGAAGCAGTTGAGGAGTAACGGCACTGGTTGTTGCTGAGGCAAAAGCTTGGATGTGTGAAGAGTTTGGTGAGGTTTTGTAAAGAAACTCTCAATCTTGAGGGGATTCTGGCAAAACATCAAGCGAATGAGGCAAGGAAAGCAGCACTTTCATGGGTTTGCCTTCCTATGTACCCAGTACCTGCAGGAGAGGCCATATGAGTTGGGTGCTAAGTTCCATGGGTTGCAGCCAAAGGCAGAGTCAATGGAGCTCTGACCCTGGCTTACCAAAGCTGGCTTTTGGGACATGGAATGTCACCTGTGTGGTGGGGACACGCACACACACACACACACGGTGCTTAGTGAGGTGAGGGAAGGGTGCTGTTGACCTCAACCAGTGACATCATTGGGAGGTGGAAAGAATACTTCTCCAATCTTCTCAATACCACAGACACGTCTTCCATGAAGGAGGATGAGTCGGGGGACTTCAAGGTTGGTTTGTCCATAACTGGGGCTGAGTTCACTAAGGTGGTTAAAAAGCTCCATGGCAGCAGGACTCCAGGGGGTAGATGAGATCTGCCCCAAGTTCCTCCAGGTTCCGGATATTTTAGAGGCCGTCTTTGTTGACACGCCTTTGCATTGTTACATGGACATTGAGAGCAGTGCCACTGGATTGGCAGACTAGGGTGATGTTCCCCCTATTCAAATGGGGGAACGGAGGGTGTGTTCCAATTATAGGAGCATCACTCTCCTTAGTCTCCCTAGTAAAGTTTATTCAGGAGCCCAATCTATGGTAGAGCCTCAGATTCAAGAGGAACAATGTGGATTCTGACTTGGCCGTGGAACACTGGACCAGCTCTTACCCTCACTAAGGTCCTCAAGGGGTCATGGGAGTTTGCCCATCCAGTCCATATGCGTTTTGTGAATTTGGAGAGGGCACGACTGTGTTTCTTCAAGGTACACTGTTTGTGTGTGTGTGTGTATGTGTGTGTGTTGGGGTGGGGGTGGGGGGGTTCTGCAGCTGGAATAAGGATCAGCACCTCCAACTCTGAGGCCATGGTCCTCAGACAGAAAAGGGTGTCTGCCTCTCCGGGTTGGTAGTGAGGTTCTGCCTTAAGTGGAGGACTTGAAGTATCTTGGAGTATTGTTCACGAGTGAGGGAAGAATAGAGCGTGAGATGGACAGACAGACTGCTGAGGCATCTGCAGTACTGCAGACTCTGTGCCAATCCACTGTGGTAAAAAGGGAGTTGAGCTGTAAGGCAAAGCTTTCGGTTTACCGGTCGATCTACATTCCTACCCACACCTATGGTCACAAACTCTGGGTAGTGACCAAAAGAACAAGATTGTGGATAAAGGCAGTTGAAATGAGTTTTCTCCGCAAGGTAGAAGGACTTCTCTTAGAGAAAGGATGAGAAGCTCAGTTATCCAGGAGAGATTTGAAGTAGAGCCACAACTGCTAAACATCTACAGGAGCCAGTTGAGGTGGTTTGGGTATTTGGTAAGGACGCCCCCATGACACATCCCTAGAGAGGTGCTCTGGGCATGTCCGGTTGGAAAGAGGCCCTAGGGAAGACCCAGGACACGCTGGAGAGACTAAAGTCTCTTGGCTGGCCTGGGAAAGCCTTAGAGTCCTCCCAGAAAAATGAAGAGGCGGCTGGGGAAAGAGATGTCTGGGCCTCCTTGCTTAAGCTTCTACCCCCACCACCCGACTCTGCAACAAGCTGAAGATAATGGATGGATGGATTTGTTTGAAGAGATTAATAAAAATAATAATAAATAAAAAAAAACACATACCTCTGTTCTTCTACATCTGGATCATCCATCTGAAGCTCCTTCCTCATGGTGCCTTCTATTTCTGCAGCCAGAGAGTCCTGAGAGGTCAAGCAATACAATTTATTCAGCTGCTGCTGGACCAGCACCCTGAATGAGCTGTGGTGCTGTCAGTCTTTAATGTAATAAAACTATTCTGAGGACAGAAATGAAGAACAATGTACAATCACAAACCATTGGGAACAGTCCCAGGGAATGAAAACGCCTTGGGTTGTTGAGTGGTAGAGTTTTATTCCTCAGGTTTTTCAGCTCCTCCTGAGCTTCATGGAGCATCTCCATACACTCTATATACTTATCCTGCAACTCCCGCAACTAAACAAGACAGGAAAGGAAAAATGTAAGAAAAATTCACCTCTTTGTGATTATATCATACTATATTATATTACCGGTACATGTTGCAAAAGTAATGCAGGTCATATTTTAAGCATAACTAAGGGATAACTCAGGAAAACCCAAGCTGACCCTAACAACCCTAATCTTAAAGTAGACAAGGTGTCAGCCTCATGAACAGAAACTGGAAGTCGGTTCCACAAGAGACGATCCTGATGAGTGAAAACACTGCCTCCCATTATACTTTTGGAAACTCTAGTAATAAGTACACCTGCAGTCTGAGAGCAAAGTGCTCTGTTGGGAAAGTATGGAACAATGTTCTTTCTGCTTTTTCCTCTTCAGGGCTTGCCACAGCGAGTCATCCTCTTCCATATTACTCTGTCCTCTGCATCCTCTGTCCTCACTTCAACTACCTACATGTCCTCTCTAACTCCATCTAGATATTTCCTCTTTGGCCTTTCTCTTAACAGTTTTTCCTGGAAGCTGCATTTCTAACATCCTTCTACCAATATACCCACTGTCCCTCTTCTGGACATGTCCAAATCATCTCAGTCTGGCATTTCTAACTTTATCTCCCAGTTGTTCAACCTGTGCTGTACCTCTGAAGATCTCATTCCTAATCTTATTCCATCCTTGTCACACCTAAAGAGAACATCAACATCTTCATTTTTGCCACTTCCAGTTCTTTCTCCTGTCTTTTTGTTAATGCCACTATCTAAAGACCATATAACATAGCTGGACTCACCACTGTCTTGTAAACTTTTCCTTTGACCTTCACAGATCCATTTTTGTCACAAATCACTCCTGAAATTTTTCTCCATCCACTCCATTCAGCCTGGACTCTCTTTTTCACCTATTTACCACATAACCCTTGGTGGACCCCAAGTATTTTAAGTCCAGCACCTATGTGACCTCTGCTTCTTGTAGCCTCATTGTTCCAACTGCCTCCCTCTCATTCACCAATATGCACTCTGTCTTACTACAGCTGACTTTCATTCCTTTTCTTTCAAGTGCATGCCTCCAACTCTAAGTTCTCTTCCACCTATTCCGTTTTCACCATGGATCACATCATCTGCAAACATCAAAGCCCACAGGGTTTATGTTTACCTCATCTGTTAATTTATCACAACAGCAAACAAGAAGAGGCTCAGAGACAATAATTGAAGCAATCCCACCTCCACCTTGAAGCTATCTGTCACTCCTACAGCACATTTCACCACTGTCCTGCTGTCCTCATACATGTCCTGTACCAATCTAACATACTTTTCTGCCACTCCAGATTTTCTCACGCAATACCACACCTCCTCCCTCAGCACCCTGTCATACAGTAACTGTATGTTTTTTTCTAAATCCACAAAGACACAATGGAGTTCTTTCTGGCTCGCTCTGTACTTCTCCATCAGCATCCTCAAAGCAAATATGGCATCTGTGGTGCCATATCTAGTTAAAACTAAAAGTCCTTCACACTTCAGCTCCATAAATCTTATATTTAATTTAGCTTCATGTTTTAGTCTGTAGTGTTTCTGGGTCTTCTCCAGTATTTTCTGTTTCCTCAGGTTTCATTCACCGCTCAGTGAGCCTCCTCCTTGTGTTTAGCTCTTGTCTCACCTGCGTCTAATCCTAATCACCAGGGGTGTTTGTCTTTCTACCCTCGTTAGTGTTTCTATTTATTCGGTGTCTTGTTCTTCCCCCATTATCCTTCTTGGTGTCATGTTCTGTCCTGCTCCTCCCGTGATCATCTCCTCACATGCAAGTTTTGCTGTCACGTCACCCCTTTGTGTTGTGTTTAATAAATATATTTTTTGTAGTTCCTGAGTTCTGTCTGTACGTTGGGTTCATTCACACACCAGACCATGACAAGGCCTCTCTTAAAATTAGAGTTCATATGACATGTTTGTTAAAATAACATTATGATTGTCATTATCATGATTAGATCATCATATCCTCTCATCAGGGTGAAGAAAGCCTGCAGTCGTCAGTCAGTTCATTTTAATATGACACAAAAGATCGAACTCATCAAGAATGTTAATTATCCATCAACCACGTTTTAATATGTGGAGATGGAGGCATGAACTGCCCTCAGGACAATGTCCACAGACGACTACAGAAACTATGTTCATGTTACTTTTAAAGGGTTGTTTGTTGGAATCCATTTTTCATCACAACCATCAAAGATTTTTAAACACAGCACAGTAATTACTTAAAGATAGATTGCCCTTCATAATTTTGTAGATAATTACAAAGTGTCTTGGAGTTACAGTTTAGCCAGAAAGCTTAGTGAAAAAGTTTAAAGTGGAAAAACAAGATTAAACTAGAAAAAATGTGCATTTTCTGCAGAAATCCAGAGAGGACACTGCTGAAAGTTGTTAAAGAAGCTGAAACTGAATTTTTAACAGTAAATGATCAAAACAAAGCTTCAAACTAGCTAAACAAGTGTTAAAAGTTAAAATGGCTAAAAGATTAAATTAGCTAAACAAAAGCTTAAAACTATAAATAAAAGTTTAAAATGCTAAAACTAATAGAACAGAAGCTAAACACCAATTTTATCAAAACAGTGGCTAAAAGCCAAAAACTAAATTGAAAAAAAAGCTAAACAATGAAACATTCAAAACAGTAGCTAAAAGCTAAAAAAGAATTAAGCAAGCATGCATGAGGTTTAAAAAAAATAAGGCTTTCAAGACCTCTCAAGTATTTATGGAGAAAAAAAATTACATGTTAAACAGTTAAAAAAGCAAGTTTTGATCCCCGAGTGGTTGAAATAGCTTCTTAAAAATTTATTTAAAAAAAAGAACAGTGTGAATGCTGACTCTGCAATTAAACAATAAATTAAAAACTCAAACAAACCTTCAGTTAATGAGATTATAATGAATGAAAATGTCAGACATCCAGTGTTGCTGAATAAAACACATTTAAGCTGAATTAAATCCGTTCAGAGTCTCCTCTTTGTTTCTTGGTGTCTGTGGGTGAAGAACACCAGCATTTAGCTGCTGGAGCAGGTTGGGCCAGGGGAAGTGGGGGGTGGGGGTTGAACAGAAGACTGCTCTGTGATTTATCAGCTCGACTCCTGGCTCGCAGCTGGAACAGTGGATGGGAGTGGGCCGTTGGTGACGCGAGGAACGAGGCCCAGTTTGACGAGCCCTCTGAGCCCGAGACGAGACAGCCACTCTGAAAACCTTAGTGGCTGGCCCGAGGCTGGAGAGATGGTAAAATAAATATATAAATAAAATAAAAATTAAAAAAGGGGGGGTGGGGAGGGCATAAAGCCAATTGTGATTAAACAGAAACTTTCTCATTCTGTCCATTTTTCCGCAGCTCTACTATAACCAGGATGTAGACGAGACTAAAAGCACACCCAGAGTCCCATTTGGGCCTCTTCTCCTCCCCCCAGGCCTCTCTCTGATAAAACTCTCCACTCAGCCTGGGTCACCATCACTGGATGCAGAGGCAAGACTTGGACGGACCAATGGGAGCAGAAAGAGCTCTCAGGGCTCCGTGGCCCCCTCCTCCCCTCCTCCTGTGTGGATTCTTTAATCCATTAAGGCTTGACCTTCCACTTGCTTTGTGTACGTGGAGCTGCCGGCACCGTCAAGTGTCTTCAAAAACCGGGACAGACAGGAGTGGTGTGAACAAGACTTCTGAACTGAGATGGTTTTTGTTAAACCTGTCTTTTGTCATCCGTCCATGGTGTTCATAAATAAAACCACTGGACAGATTTTAATGACTATAAATCACACAATTTGACAGCTATAATAAATACAAATTACTTTGAGTGCTACTATTGTGCAATGTTTTTACCGGTACTTAAAAAAAATTGCATCAGCTGTTATTAGCGTCCACCGCTGTCTGTCTGTTAGAAACACAGGGCAAATTCTAATTAAACCCTCAGCAAGTAATCTTTGAATGTACATAAACAACTTGTTAATTATTGGAGTTAATCCATTTCAAAATGGCCACCTCAGCCAACTGAGCTTAACAAAAAAAAAAAAAAAAAAAACTGCAGTAATTTACAAATTTTTTACAAATACTGAGCTAAATTTAATACTGCAGTAAAAGAGTCATTCACAACACATACTCTCCAGTGGTTCCCAACACTGGTCCCTGAGGAACACCATTCTGCACGTTTTAGCTGTTTCCTGCTTTGAGACACATGATTTGGTGATTAACAGGCTTTGGCAGAACTTGAAGTAATTAAATAGTTGAATCAGGTGTGTTGAAGCAGGGAAACAGCTAAAACATCATGCAGGGTGATGTTCCTCAGGGAGCAGTGTTGGGAACCACTACTTTTTAATATTGTAGCACTTTGAGATTTTAAAATGTAAAGTGCAGTTCGAATTGAATAAATTATTATTATTAAATGTTGTGAATGAGTTTTGCTTAAAATTTGGCATTAGTGTTAATAACTTAACTATGAGTCTGTTAGCAAAATATCTCAAACTAGGACGGATTTTAATGAAAATCTCAAGTTATTATTGAATGTACCACTTTATCTCGAGTTAACCCAATTCAATGAAACATACCCAACACACAACTGGCTATAACTCACTCAGTTTTACAGATGTTGAGCTAAATTTGGTGTTGTAGCAGCTGAGAGTCATTCTAAACACAGATCACAAGGGCCCACAACATCACGAGACTGTGCATAATGTCAGGATGCACAGAGAGCAGAGTCCAAACGAAACCGTGCTGATGCTGTGAAACTAAACAGACAGGCCCGACCTGAGCTGAGCGCCACAGGGAGCGGGGATCGACTCCGGGCCAGAACCAGTCAATCAGGCTGCACTGGACCGACAGGGGTCTGCTCAGACAGAACAACCCGAGTCAGGAGATTCTATTTTCCTCTCATCCTTGTTTTAACAAAACCATAATCCTCGGATAAAAGCAGGCATTTCAAAAATGTCCACCCCATCACAATCCTCCCCTACCCCCTGTAAGAATAATGACTCAATACCACCTAAGTTCCAAAAACAAACATAACAGGCTCATCAACCCTATTAAAAAAAAAGGAAAAGGATAAACCTACATTCAAATTTTAAAAGCATAATGGTATAAAAGCTAAATATAATCCCATATGTACACATATGTGTCCCAGAAAGGTGTCATGGTTAAATAGTCACATCTGTTGGAAACACATGAACTTGTGGTTCTTGAAAAGCAGGTTTCTTCAAGGCTCGTTCACCCAACAGCCTTCAAGAATATTGAATTAATTCAGGTATAGAAAACAAACATCCTCTTCTGTTAGTTTTCCTGCTTACACGCGATAAAGACAAACGTTTAGTGCAAGATCATCTGAATCGCGAGGCGATAAAACCTCATTAGGACTGTAAACACTGTCAGTATTTACAGAGCCATACTTGCTAACAGGGTGTGGAAAATATATTAAAACATTTTGTGGGTTTAGATTATGAAAGGTTTTTTTTTTATTTTTTTTTTTTATTTTTTTTTTTTTTTGCATATACTGTACTGTATTTTTCTCCTGCTGCCGAAACCAAAGCAGCAATAACTGTGCAAGGGGTGTAACATTAGTAAAATATCTCAAGAACCACGAGAGAGATTTTAATCAAGATGGCCGTCACTGTTAAGTGACCTTTATCAATACAGTACTGTATTTTTTGGACTATAAGGCACAAAACAGTCAGATAAGTCAAACTTTATTCAACTCATTCACATAACTCTGAACAGTGTTCAGCTGTACCACATAAAATCAGTTTGAGGTCAGTAAGCACACTCAGAATTAATATAAGGAGCACCTGATTATAAGGCTCACTGTTGATTTTTGAAAAAAAAATTAAAGGATTTTAAGTGTGCCTTATAAAAATACAGTACATAAATGGTTATAACTCAGTCAGTTTAACAGTTATCGAGCTAAAGTTTGTTGCGTTTGTACCTGGAAACCATGCCAGCCTTTAAAATAATCAGTTTGTCTGTCAGCAAAATATTGCATGAATCACTGGATAGAAATTAGTAAGCCCTGATCACTGCATGCATTTGGCTCAGATTCCAGCAATCAGAAGCCACACATCAGATGGAAAAGTTTCATTAAAAGAACGTTTTTAGACACTTTTCTAAATTCTGAGCAACTTTCATGACAGAAAGTGGTTTTTGATCGGATCGGTCCATAAGATTTTTTTTTAATTCCTCTAAAACTGCCACAACTTTCTATTTCTTGACTAATTTTTAACAAACTTGCTGTTATTTTCTTGCTTAATCCAATAAAATGAGTTTCAATCCAATTGGTGAACTCTGAATTCTTAATGAAACTTTCAGAAAGAAATCAAACGTTTGTCTAAAACTCATTAACATTTGGAGTAACCCCAAATCAAAATGGCTGCACAGCTACTTGTCCCTGCAAACAAACAAAAATAAAACAGCCGTAATTGTCAGTTTCACTGATTTTTTGGTTAAATTTATTGCAAGTTGATCATCGCAAAAAAAGTCTATAATTTAAGCACAATTTTTGAGGTCTTACCAAAACGTTTGTGTTCTTTCTCTCTTTATGCCGTTTATTATATTTCATAATAATGTTCAGAGAAAAGTATTGCACGACAATTATAATTCTTGGCTGCGGCTAAAAGGATTTGTTGTTTTTCATTCAAAGGGAATTCATTCAGAGCCATCAAACATTCAGAGACGGCTGCCAGAGCTGAAATCAGCAGAGTGCCGCCAAATATCAGCACGTAGCCTCAAATCAGAAGCATCTCTGAGTCTTCATGGTGAGAGCTGCAGCCTCATCAGAGGCCGAGGGGGTGGGGGGGCCTGGGGAGGAGGTTTCTGAAGTGATTAAGTGCAGAGATGGCTTTAAAAAAAAACAGCATCTCAACCTGCTGATTTCATCAGTTCCTTCAATCAGCTGTCAAAGAAACAGCAAAACAATTCAAAACTTGATGTTTAAGGTTCTGCTGTGCTTTACAAGTTCCATCACACATATTTAATAATATCAACATGCCATGATGTCACTTTATGCAAAACAAAACAATGTAAATAATAATAATAACAACAAAACAGACTATGTTCAAGGATTTCATTTTGGATAAAAGTCCTCAGAAAAGAAATCAGTGAGTAGTGTGGAAATATGAGAAATGAAAAGTGTTGCATGATGATTAACAGGTGAGAAGTGTTCAGACACTGAAGCATCTTGAACCATCATTGCATTCAAATGCTGCAGAAAGGCGCCTTCGTCAGTTTCTACTTGCACATATTTGCAACATTCCCAACCATCATGAAGCAATTATTATAAAAAATATATAAATATTGATTTTTTTAGGGTGTAACTGGTACCTTGAGCACAGTTTCGTTCCATCTCATGTACTACATGCAGAAGTCTCCTATTGAACCTTGATGCACTGCTATAAAATTCAGTGTTTGCTTTAGGCCTGTTCATCTCTTGAAGAACACTATAAAATGTTTAATAATTGAATCCTAATTTCATAAAGCACTTTTAAAATATGTTTCAAGTTCAAAGAGTAATTCGTGCCATCCACCCGGCTGCACACCAGCTCTCCTCTCACCTGTAAAACAGGTAATAGTGGTGGTTGGTGGCACAACTTACCGGCCAGGATGGCTTTTCCAGGGTGAGTCAGTTTGGGCGCAGCTGCTGCCAGACACCGCGCTCTGGGAGAAGGGCTGAAAAATCCACCTCTGTTCTGCATCATCCCACAGGAAAGTCTCCAAAAGCCCGTGAGCAGGTGTAAGATTTGTCCTCCCTTCAGGTGTGTTGCTGACAGGTGTGTTCCTCCTCCTCGTTTCAAGTTTAAAGAAAGAGGTTCGTGCGCGTCGCTGGACGCCGGTGATCTGCGCGCTACGCCCCGAAGCCTCCCGGATGTCGGAGCGGTGGGCGGGTACAACCAAAGGAGGTTGGGATCCAGCTTTCCAGTGGATGTTGACTGTAACCATGGCAACGCCGCCAGCGTCGCCGTGGAAGTGCGTAAGAGCGTAAGAAACCCGGAAGCGGCGATCGTAAAATGTGTGTTCGGAGCATAACGTCAATGCAATAAACTTTAATCTCTGCCAGGAAGTTTTAAAACCCAGTGTTCGGTATAAAACGGAGGAAAGAGGCTGCGTTTATAAAAATAATAAAAATAAAAAAAAAAATAATAAAAAAAAAACACGGACACGCCCCCCACAACTAAACAAGACGGGGCTCTGTTCGCTTAAATAAGTTATTCATCTTGTTATGAAGTCTTTCCTTCAAAAGTAAACGTGGGGTCTCAATGTAAAACGAGGCAAAACAAGAGAAACTGGCTTTTGTTGTGATTATGTGATGAATTACTTTCCTGAAATTTGTTGTAAAAGCTAAAACTAAGTGGCTGAAAGGCCTGAATGCTAAAAGTAGCAAGCATGGCTAGGTAAAATAGCTACATGCTTACTAAATTATCAGAAGGATAGCCAAACAGCAAGGCTAGCTAGAAGACAAAAGTAAAAGGTTGGTTAAAAGTAGCACACGCTAACTAAAGCATCAAGAACCTCGCTAAATCTGTGGTGGAAGTGGTCTCCAGGTACAAGTACTTGGGTGTACACCTGAATAACAACCTCAGCTGGAGCAACACCACCACCAGCCTGATCAAAAAGCTCATCAGAGACTCTACTTCCTCAGACAGCTGAGGTGAGCTGGGCTGAGAAGCTCAGTCCTCACCTCCTTCTACAGGTGTGGTGCTCCAGCATCAACGTGTGGCATGGAGGCTGCACAGCTGCAGAAAGAAAAGCTCTGCAGAGAGTGGTGAAGGCTGCACAGAAGATGTTGGAGTTAGCCATTCCAGCATCACAGACATCTACACCTCCAGATGCAGGAAGAGAGTCACCTGCATCATGAAGAACCCCACTCACCCAGCACACACACTTTTTGCCCTGCTCCTCTCAGGCAGAAGGTTGAGGAGCATTAAGTGTAGAGCCAATAGACTGAGGAACAGCTTCTACCCTGAGGTTGTTAGACTCATAAATCCCTAACCATGATAACCACTGTAACACCATTTTAATTGGAGATTTGACACTTTCAAGATTCAAGGTTCAAGGTGACTTTATTGTCATTCACATCACTTATGGTACATGAGGTGGAGCAAAATTGTGTACTCAAAGTCCCAGTTACACCCCAAAATAGCAAAAATATAAAGCACAGATAAAGAAACAGTATGCAAGGATCTAAGATGCTAAACTGCCATCGGCAGAGTATGAACACATTTCTCCATGTATACAGGTTCCAAGGAGCATGTTCACCTGACAGTGAACGGCAGCCATGGCAGGACTCCTGGAAGATCTATGAGACCAGAGTTTGGCTTTGTGTAGTCTGTATTGGATTGTTTGTGTGGAGAGCTTTTGGCCATATCGTCCTGCTAACTTTCACTGCAGATTTGTAGAAAGCAAGTTCCTAGGTGCTGACAGGGTCACAAAACAGTTTTCTACTGGTGTTGTGTTCTTAGGATGTCCATTCCATAGTCTGCCTCTGATCTGTTGCAAAATTTTATTTTAAATTGTAGAAGACTGGTAATGTTAGCCAATGTTAGCTAGCTAGACACAGTGCTAGCAAAGTAGCTATACAAAGTGCTTGTAAATGTCTACTACCAACATGCAAGAGGCTAAATATACTTTATTGTTATTTTTCTACCCATATTCACCTATTTTCCATTTCCATATCTTAAAAGGGCCCAGGTGCAGCTACAACCAGGCCCAGGAGCAGCTACAACCAGGCCCAGGTGCAGCTACAACCAGGCCCAGGTGCAGCTACAACCAGGCCCAGGAGCAGCTACAACCAGGCCCAGGAGCAGCTACAACCAGGCCCTGCTACAACCAGGCC
>JARVLU010001462.1:10277947-10301160 GCA_031762415.1 Simpsonichthys santanae
CTGCATTGGTTCTTGACAGGAACTTAACAGATGTTTGAAGCCACTTTAGAGAGGTCAAGGTCGAGAGCTTCACATCTTTTTGCTAGATATTCCAGGAAACAGGAGCTGAGTAGGAGAAGGCCCTTTTGCCTAGTTCAATTCTCACTGAGGGAACACTGCATGTAATAATGTCCTGAGAGCGCACGCTGTAGCTGCACTCACGCAGAGACATGCAGGAGATGTATGAAGGCAGCAGACCAAGAAGAGATTTAAAGATGAAAATGTACCAGTGAGAGTCTGTGTGAAGTTGATGTCCAGTCTTAGCTTCCTAGCTATGTCCAGATGTGTCCACTATTAGTTTCTAGAAAGACTTTCTATTAGTTTCTGTATTTTTTCTCATTTTAGCTTTTAGTTAGCATATTGCAATAATTAGCTTTTAGTTAGATTTTGCTCCCTTTTACTAGCATTTTGCTACAACTAATCTAGTGCTCTGCCTTTTTATAACCAAGCTAGTTCTCTGCTCATTTTAGCTTTCAGCTAGTGTTCATTTCTTTAAGCTTTAAGCTAATGCTCTCTTTATTTTAACTTTAAAGTATTTTAACTTTAAGCTAGTGTTCTCTTTCTTTCAGCTACTCAGTTTCAACTTCTTCAGCAATTTTTAGCAGTCATTCAGCTCCCCATGTTCACTCAAGCTGACACTTCATTACACTTTAGTCATAAAATGGTATAAAGATACATCTTTATCCTCTTTAGACTTATTCTAGTACAAAATCTGACATTTTAAAAAGTACAAAGAATCTTTCTTTTTTTTTAACACGCGGTCTAAACAGCAGCATAGTCATGTTGTTTACCTCCTTCCACGTCCGCGTGCTGTTGGCTTTCCTGGCACTGTCCACAGCTGCCTGGTACTCTCCAAGATGCACTAATGTTGACGCAAGTCGCGCAAAGTTGGACACATTGTTGTACAAGAGTTTGGCTGCTTCGTACATGCCCTCCTCATAGCATCTATCGCCCACCTGAAATCGAAAAATGGTTAAATTATCATGAAGTCCATTGTGTTTTTGTAGCAAAAACCAAGTAGCATAATTCAACAATCCATTAATGAAAACTTTATGATCATTTTATAAATCCAAGCTTTTTTTTTTTTTTACCTGCTGTATGTGAGCATTGTTCGGCCCACTGACAAATTCTTCCAGCTCCGCCAGACGGTTTGTTTTAGCCAAAGCAAAAATCAGCTCCGTCTCCACGTACGATTCTCTGGCTTTCTTTCGCGCCATCTGCAGAAACTTTACCAAATCCTCCCAGTTCTCTGCAAAAACACAAACAAAGCCTCGGACACCACCTCAGATAAAAAGACGACCGTGCTGCAGAAACACGCTGTAAAGCAAATGCTTACGGTTTTTGCTGGCTGCGTTGACCACCTCCATGTACGCTGATGGATCCACAGCTTTAATGTAGGAGTCAATGGCCTCCTTGACCAGGTCTCTGTGAAGCTGAGCTCTGGCTAGCTGACTCCACACTGCGGGCTCGTTACAGCGCTCAGCAAACTCATAGGCACGATCCAGATTCCCAATGTGCTCTATCAACACCTGCAGGGGCAAAGTACAGACTTAGTTTAAGTTATTCACATTTAAATAAATCCCTGGACTGACAGGATGTACAATTAATTTAACTGACAGACTAATCCAACCAATTCTTCCTCTGCTCTGACATTTTACATCAACTCAAAAAAAATAAATAAATAAATAAATAAAAATAAAAAAGACCAACGCTCAAATAGACATTTTCGAAGCGTTTTAGCTTCCAGTTATCATTTTGCTACCTTTAGCAAACGCTTTACTACTTTTACCTTTGTGCTACCATCTAGCTCCTTCCAGATTTAACAATTCAGTTTCAGCTTCTTTAGCAAATCTCTGCAGTCATTTAGTGCGCACGCCGTCCATCTGCAGAAAATGCTGCTTCTTCGGCTCTACCTGTATGGCCGAGGTGTTGACATCAAACTTCTTAAATATGGCGAACGCCTCTTCAAAGAGCTCGTTGCTGATAGCGATGTTTGCGATATCCGGAGCATCGTAGTTATCCAGCCTGTTTATGTACTCCATCACGCGGGTGCGGTCGGCTTTGATCGCCGTCAAAATGAGCAGATTCTGGAGGTTTCTGAAGAAAACAGAGCGGCTGCTTTAACAGATGCCAAACACTGGAATTAAATAATGGTAATAAAGGAGAAGCGGTTAAATACCGATGTTCGCTGAAGACCGAGTTATCAAGCACGATTTTCTCCAGCAGCTCAATCAGCTCATTGGGCAGATCTGCAGTCATGAAGGCCTTGACTGTGACGGACACCTCCTCTGGGTCCTGGGTCTCTGACAGAGCTGTCTGCACCACCTGAGGGGACACGGAGGACCAAAGTGGACAAACGCTCTGATCTGTGGTCACTTCAGAAGCAGCGCTGGAGGCGTCCAAACCTGGTCGATGAGCTGTCTTTTGTAAGGATTGTTTTCTTCTAAAACTTTTGCCCAAAGCTCAGGATCTTTTCTTCGCACCAGATATCGAGCCTCACTCTTAAATAACGAGTTCTCGTTGCACACCTGAGAAAAACACAAAGAAGTTATAAACGACCGGATATTCGAGCGTTTCAGGAAAGCAGAGAAAAACGCACTTTGATGAGCTCCAGGTCACACTGTCCTCTCTCATAAGCCACACAGGCCAGGTGGGGGTCCCTCTTCTCACAGTAGCGGCCGACCACGGCGCTGTCATAGAACGGGTTCTCCTTCAGGAAGCGCTCCGGCGTGTTGTTGCTGTCGATGTAGATCTTCGCCAGGGCGTTGTGTGTAGCTGGCTCCTCACATCCTTCATGGACACGTGACTCCAGCCATGGCAACAAAAGTTTTAACCTGATGTGGTTTAAAAAATAAATAAAAAACAACATAATCTCATACTAGATATAATCTATTCGAGCGTCTCTGAGGCAAAAAGCACATTTCAGAATGAACAATCGCACACAACAAAAACAAAACTTTGTAAAATGGTGGTTTACCTTCTGTTCTAGATTGTTTAGATTTTTGTACCTGGATTATTGAGCACGCATCAGGATATTTACCTTTAGTTGGAGATTTCAATTTAGGATTTTAATTTATTTCAGTTAATCAAAGGTGTTATCTTTTGCTCAAAATATTTTAACTCAATTGATTAGCTAGTGTTTGTTCATTGTGACGTGGTGTTTAATTCACCAAAAACATAAAAAATAAATGAATATTAAAAAGAAAACTTAAAACTCCTCTGCCCAGACTTTTTAGTTTCCTGTAGTGCAATGATCCACTGCAACACTAGATGGTAATGTTGGGCATTTAGCAATTGTTCATGTTTAGACTATCTTTGGGGGAAAAAAATGCTTATGAGTTATTGCATCACTGATGTATCAATAAAACATTGTGAGGAAACAATTGTTCTAAGAATAAAGAGAATCTCAACACTAGAAGATATTAGCTGCAGGAATGTAAAACTACACAACAGAGCAGCCATCACATTTACATGGATGTGTTTGTTTTTTAACAACTTTGTGTCCGAATTTGGTTATTTATGAAGATGAGACAGTTCTATTCGTTTCAGAAAAAGTAATTAATTCACAAAGAGTCACTGGAGAAAATAGATTTTTATATTGAGTTTTCAGGTTTTGAAACTCCGTGGTTTGGAGAGCTTCATTAAAAATTATTTATTAAAGTTTTAAAACGACCTGCAGGATATTGTGTGAATTATCACGCTTGACATCTGTGGTGTCTGACGCTGGATCCTACATATCTGTAGGATCGTATTTGTCTACGCTCACACCACAGATGATTCATGAACTGGAATTTA
Organism: Simpsonichthys santanae; assembly: GCA_031762415.1. NCBI lineage: Eukaryota > Metazoa > Chordata > Actinopteri > Cyprinodontiformes > Rivulidae > Simpsonichthys > Simpsonichthys santanae. The sequence goes on from JARVLU010001462.1 coordinate 10,281,782, forward strand.
GTGGGCTTGAAGGATGCTTTGGTTGCTTTCTTGCGTTAATGTTCTTGAGCATCTATCTGTCCATCGTGTTGCAAAGGCAACAGGTCCAGGAGGTAAACCCAGACATCCGTCTCCCCAGTGAACTCCCAGTTCCTCCTGGGGATTCACTGGCATTCCCAGGCCAGAGAGGATACACAATCCCTCCAGCGAGTTCAGGGTCTGCTCCAGGGTCTTCCCCAATAGGACAATGTAGGAAAGCCTCCAGAGGAAGGCGCTCAGGAGGCATCTTCATCAGATGCCTGAACCAGTTTTTACTAAAGTGGAGGCTCTAGGGGAGGATTTGCTGTTGCCACAAGAAAATGTGTGAAGCTCAGACGTTCAGTTGGAGGATTCTGCTCAAATCTAGTACTAACAGAAAAGTAAAGCTTGAGATTTCACAGCAAACTAGTTAAGCAATAACGCTCGATTTGATTCTGTTGAGTGGATGCAGAAGATATCAGGTTCCTTCGATGCACAGACACACACTTTAAGACTTAAAGGATGCAGCTCTGCAAGAACAATTGATCTACATACATCACCTTACCTGTTCCTTTTCTCCACCTCCTCCACCAGCTCATCAGTAGAAAACTGTCCTCTGACCACCATGATCAAGTTCTTGATGACATCCTCAGAACAATCCACGTCCAACAAACCACCTATCACCACAGGCAGTCGACTAGGGTTCACCTGGGAAAATTTAAAATAAAAGAAATCGCTCAATAAAAGGCGGACACTTAGAAAAACATTGTGGATAAAGAATCTGGATGGCAGCCTTGATTTTACTTTCTGGACGTAGATTTCTATGTATTTCTGCAGATTGTTGCGGTAAAGGTAGAGCACCAGGTCGTGCACAAAGTCAAAGCGATCGCAGACAATGATGAGCGGAAGCTGGTCCGTCAGCTTGGCCTCCTGTAGAAAGAAATCCATTTGTGAATAATTGTGCGTATGAAATGATTTTAGACAGTAAAAACCATTAAATTTATTTCACCTTGAGGAAATTTTTAACCCTCTCTGGGTCGTAGCAGTTGCTCTCTCTGCAGATTCTCTCCACTTCTTTGATCTGACCAGTTTTACAAGCAGCCTGGATGTATTTAAAGTGAACGTCAGGCTCCTGGCTGAAATTCACAATCGACCCGAGGAAGTAAAATAAACCTTCAGTAGAGGGTTTAAGAAGGGAACAAAACAGTTAGCTGCACCCCTCGTCACCAAAAACCATCAAAAATAGGGAGATGGAGTGGTCATTTCATCTGAACCTACCTTCATAACTTTTAAAAGACTCAAAGAGCTCCACTAACGCCTGAGTTCCCAGCTGCTCGTGATACTTTGATGCTACCTGGACACACAGCTGCAGGTTCTGCCTGATGTTAGCTGATAGCATGGCCCTTAAACACTCCAAAGAGTCCTCGACTGACAAGGAGCCAAAAAAGTTTACCAGCCACTGCAGGAAAAATACGAAAAACAGAGGGGTGATAAAAAAGCTGTGGGTTCAAGAGCCATTTTCATACATCATCGTGACAATAAAAACGCATTCTCTCCCAAAGGAGCCACATTCACAAGCATGACTGCACCTCTAAAGGCCTACCTCAGGGTTGAGCAGATGCGTGTGCACCACAGCTCGCTTGATATCATACAGGTCGGTGTAGTGTTCGAGGGCTCTCTGCAGCAGTCCTGCTTTCTCACACAGCTGAGCGACGTGGGCTCGGTCATAGTGTGTAAACATCTGGTTCCCCAGAATGGCATCTGCTACCTAAGAATGTGCATGCACACATGAACACACAAATCATATTTAGTGTCTTTTCTGCATCCAGGTGATAACAGTTAGAAGTTTGCACCAAGCCAGAGAGCAGAGACGAAGAATGAGTCAAATGGAAGCTTCGAGTTGTTTATAGTGTCAAACTTTTTAATCATTGTGTGAATGCCAATTCAGCATTCACATTATTGTTTCCTTGTTATTTACTTTTTCTGTAGGTTAGCTACTTCCACAAGCTTTGTGCCATGTTAGCCACCACTATCAAAACAATCTCGTTCAGATGGGTGCTTGCAACAGAATGAGAAGTTGTCCACCTTGATTTGTTTAAGGGTTTTCACACATCTGATAATGTCAATAGAAAAATCAAAGCAGATATGTTCTTGTTTTTAGTATTTCATGCTGTTTTACAGCAACCTGATTTATTGTTTTGGACACTACTATTATTTTAACTGCATTTTTACTGTAGTTTATTGTTGTCTGTACTTAATGTTGTCTGGAACAGGTTCCTCTTGTAAGTGAGTCCCTGTGGCTCAATGAGACTAGCCTGTATAAATAAAGGTTGAATGAAAATAAAAATACTTTTGGGTTTTGTACCCAGTTTGTAAAAAAATTGTCCTATAGAACCAAGATGTTTTTAATTCTTTAAAAAACATTGTTCTTTTTGAAAACTGCCACAGAATACTTGCTCTATTTTAGTCTTTTTTGTTACCTTTACTGCTTTTAGCCATTCTTTTGCAAATTTTACCTACATTTCGCTGCTTTTAGCTAATGTTTTTGCCACATTTGGTTAGCTTTTTGCAAATTTGCTTTTGCTGCTTTTACAATTTAGCTAGGGTTTTAATACTGTTGGTTTTAGCTAGCATTTTGCTACTTTTAGCTTTTAGCTAGTGTGTCATCACATTGGGTTTTAGCTAGTTTCTGATTCTTTTAGCTTTAAAAGTTTTGTTTACCGTATATTTGCTGTTGCAAAACTTAGCACTTGTTACTTTAATTATTTAATTGCTTTCCTTTCTATTAATTAAGTTTGTGTTTTTAGCAGTTTTACTAAGTTCAGGCACCCGAGTTGTTGTTTGTGTATAAAACCAGATCCGATTTTGTTCAAATAGATGATTTCACACCATAAACGTTTTTGGTAACTAGCCTTTCTGGCTTTGGAAATTGAACAGTTAGGTTTACCCTGCCGAGCCTGTGTCTCTGCTCTGCTATAAGCTATCCTTCAAACACGTACCTACGCTGGCTCTTCTACCCTTGGTGCAAAAAGTATTGTTGGCTGCTGACAACGGTGTGCAAATAGCATTAAATGTATCCAACGCAAAGTTCTTTTTGCGATTAGGAGAGAAATACAAGTCAGAGAGTTCACCTGGGGTGCGTGTATCAGGTTCATCTCAAGCAGGCGTGTCTGTAGGTGACCTTCAGCTGGACGGTTGTTCTTCAAAGCATCCAACAGGAAGGAGGTGCACTGCTGAATCAGGCTGCCCTCCATAAAAACATCCACAATCTACCAAAGAGCAAAACACAACAGCGAGAAGTTAAAAGAAATCAGAACTAGTTAAGGAAGTTAGAGGTTTTAATTGTTCTAACATCTGTCACACGTGATTAGAGTTGGCACACAGTTAACAAGTTGCAGATTATCAAACACCAGACAGATGTTTCTGCTTTTCTGCTGAATCTCCACTGTTCATCCACCTCTATTTGAAACAGAGTGGAGCAGATGTGGCTTTAAAAGAAGGGAGGGAGTAACTGACTCAGTGAATTCCTGACATTACTGGCACATCTGGAACAACAGAGATGAAGGCTCCCACACTGGGCCCTTTGTGTATTCCCGTACATATGAACGGGCAAACACACCTTTTTTTTTATTATTTTTTTTTTTTAAGCCAGATGCAGGAGTAAGGTTGTGCAGATGTGTGGGTTACCTGGTTGATGTTGGCCAGAGGTTCCTCGTCCTGGACTAGCATCTGGGCAAACTGGAGCCCCTGGTCTGGATTGACCCGCATCACATTCCTCAACAGAAACACCCAGTCTGGGGTGTAGCCCACCTGCAAAAGTGTAAAAGGGGTAAAAATAAATAAATAAACATTACAAATACAAAAAATAATAATTTTGCTTGCAGTCTTCAAAGAATATTCACATTTAAAACATCAAAAATAAAAACAGGATATTTAAAAATGTAAAACACATTACCCACATAATGTTTTCTAAAATATATAACAGATTATAGAAATTAAAAAATGTGACTGAGGTCCCTCTCTTTACCTTTTTTGCGTACAACACAATCTTCTGGAACTGCCCGGTTTCTGCAAAGCACTGAATGACTTTGTTAGGGACATTAGCTCTGAGATAAACACTCAGAGCAAGTGTTGGGTCAGTGGCTTTCACCAAGTCCCCCAGCTCCTCTGAGCACTCCAGCTGCAAAAAACACACAGAATATCTTGATACTAAACATCGGTTTGAGATGTCAGATAAATTGATTTAACAAAGCTGTCTTGCTCGTTCCGTCCTCCCAACCTACTTTGTCCTCCTTCAGCCATTTCTCCAGCAGCTGCTTGCGGCCTTGTTGCAGGACAGGCCTGCACAGCTCCAGAGACTCAAACTTGTTGAGCTGGCCCTGGTCCAAAAGAATCCCAAAGTACTGCAAGAGTGGGGAGGCTTGACCCGGCTGGGCTGGGACACTCTGAAACTTACGGATGGTTTCTGCCGTTCGCAGGATACCCTGAGGATGAGACGTCAAAATGGATGAATTATGGATCAAATAAATCACTACTGAATCTTTTGAGTGTTTTATTTTTTTATATTGTACTACATTTGTAAATGTTATAGTCACTAGGTCTAGTCATTACTGAAACTTTACCAGCATATGTGACAGATACCTTGGGTGCAGAAGCAGCAACCTTCGCAGCTTCTGAATAACTTCCCTGAGCAAACAGGGTGTTGAACTTCCTGCCAAAAAGCTCCTCAGCTCCGGTGAGGTTGGACCGCACAGCAATCCTCAGGGCTAGATCAGGGTTCTGCAGGACGTTTGTGGCATAATTGACTATATTCTCCTCTTCAACACACACTGATAAGACCTAAGAATGACAGAAAACACAACCACATTGTAAAAAAAAAAAAAAAAAAAAATCGCCAAAACATTCAGTTTTCAATAACATCACCTGTAGTTTTTAATTGTTTTGAGATCATCTTTCACATCAAAATCACACCTCCTGCTGATTTTACAACTAAAACCTGGTAATAAGATCATTATTGCCTCATTACTTCTTACCTGTCCCTTCTTGTTAACGCCAATGATCCCTGAGGTTGCCTCATGAGGGGCGGTAACAAAAATGGTCTCTGCACTGATTCGGTTCATGTATATACAAACTCCAGTCTCCAGGTCGTACAGGTGAATGTAACCGTACTTTGTGATCAAATATATCACACCATGCTTGTTGCCAATCTACAGAGAGAGAGAGAGTCCAAAGAGAGTGTTTTAAGTATTCGGCAGCTAGAGTTGATGCAGCAAAAACAAATAAGTTTCAGAACTTGTTCACAACCTGCATAGCTACAGGAAAGTCTGTCTGGGCCTCTGGAGGAAAGAACACATCCACCGCTTTCTTTGCAAATGGCTGGTTTCCTGCAGCTGGCTGTCCAACTTCGATGATGTGCAACTAGAAAAACAAAGAGCGCATAAACAAACTGTCGTGGCAAAGCAACCGTGAGCATTGTTAAGACTTTCACCTTTCCTCCGGCCTGTGAGCGCACGGCAAAGCAGAACAGAGTGGAAGGTTTGGCGTTTCCCTCCACTTTGAACTCCCCGAAAGCAGCGGCGTGGCCTTCGATGGGCTGGGACACTTTCCTGTCAACTGAATACAGCTGCATCGCTCCAACCACGCGGTTTTGCTGCAGGACAAAACAAAGAGCGACACCCTGATGAGGCTGCCAAATACGAGTCTGTGATGCAATCGTAGCTCAGAGTTTTAGCACTTGAACAGGACATTTATGGTTTTCAAGGTGTGAGTGTTTGAGAACAGCACTTAGGTAAACAACAAGCAGAAGGGACTAGAGGTTTTTGGGGATTCCTTGACAGTCAGTCATTGTTTGTAGTAAAAAAAAAAAAATTCTATCTGTGGCTAAAGCTCTTATCAAAAGCTTGTACAACCATCAGCGATGCTGTACAAGTGTTGGCTTTTTTTTTTTACAAATTCATTATGTACACCGTTCTGTGCATTTTATGTGAAAGGAGAACTTCCCTTTTAATTGACAGTGCATAGAAACAGGGCGTAACAGTTAAAAGTCACTAAAAACAACAAGCAACACCCCCGAGGTCTTTGTTGTTACCTTTGGTAGACCAGACTATTAACAGGATCAGCAAAGACTCAGACTAAACTAAGCTACATGGAGTAAAAAGTTCCCTTTGCTTCATCTCTTATCTAGGAAAACCTTGAAGACTTGCTTTACTTCATTTGTTGAGTAGCGATCGCAAAATACAACAAAAAGCAGCACGAGGAGACATTTCATCAACATCTAAACTGCTTGACGGTAAAAGTCTGGGCTTAATTTGAGCCAGAGCCAGCCGGAACAAGATCTGGGAACTCTTATTTTGACAGGGTGCGTTCCGGCAACTGTTTGCTCGGATCCAGTAACTCAAATCTCCACCGCTAAAAGTCCAGTCATCGTGCATCTTTATAAAAACAAAACAACAACAAAACTACTTGAAAATATAATTAAACAGCACAACTAAATTGCTAATCTGTTTGACAGTTTAAAGTGGGTTATTAATCAAATTTTGATGATTAAAAATATGAGAGAAATGTTTGATGCGTCTTATTCACGTTGCATTATGTATCAAAACAACAGTACAAGTTTGTCAAAATAACAGTGATCAAAATGTTAAAGACAGTCCAATTTACTTTCATTTAAAAAAAATGGATGGATAGATTGTCCTTAGTTGAACAACTGATAATTGATGCACCTGAAAGGAGTGGCAATCGAGATTGGAGCAGAAGCTAGCGAGTGGTGAGGGGGTGAATGCCGAGATAACCAGGCAGGAGCCAACAGGCCGTGGCCATGAACAGACGGAGGAGGAGCTGGAGGTTTCACATGCGAGAGGAGGTGGACAACAACGCACAGGGCTGAATTCAGCGGATGAGAGTCGGGCTCAGAGACGTGAAGTGGGGGTGGGGGGGTCTTGACTTCATAGAAGCAGCACACACACACAGTTGAAACATGTTCACACAAGAGAGAGCTGCTGTTGTTGCTCTCTAAAATAGTTACTGACTCAAGTGTTTACAAATGTAGGTAAAGGAAGATGTTTAACAACCCGTTAAAATACACCAAAATGCAGGAAATGGCATGTAATTTATTCAAAATTTTCTGGGGGAGGACCCACAGACCCCCTGGCCCAACTGCTATTTGCATTCCAGCATTGATCGGTTTGCAAATTAAGCCCTGGTAAAAGTTGTAACGATGACATGACGACTGTCGACATATTCAAAGTCTATGCTGAATACGTTGTGCATGTGATGTAATAATGAGCGTGAAATTCAAAAGATTTGGTTCTGAACTAATAAAAATAATGGCGTTTATGAGCAGCATATTTAGCAGAAAAGGGTCATTAAAGGGTGTTAAATTAGTGGCATTCTTGTTAAAGGCATTACTGAGGGTGTGATCACTGACTATACTGTCCTCAGGTTTTCAATTTACCGGTAATTACTTTCCTGCAAAATGTTAACAAAATGACAAAACTTCAAAATAATACTCGGTGAAAGGAGTCACCAGCGGCTGTATTCGTCTTTTATTTACCGTTATTTCTTTCTGTGTAAATGGGTTCTTCTGAGAAAACTATTTGACCTTTATTTTCTCCATTTTGCGGAGTGAATTATTACTTTGAACACATGCTTTAGTCACCGCTCACACCTGGTTCCACCCGTTTCATGGTTTATATTTAAAGCAGCACACGACTGCTGTCATTCAGTAAACTTTCCAAGATCATCAACCACACACACACACACAAAAAAAAACATTTACTCTGATAATGTCATGTTCTGCTTTTTCACTGAAACTCCAAAACAGGCGCTTATTTAATCAGCAACATTTGAAGTGTTGTTCACACCAAGAAGCGTGCCTCTCATTGTTTAAACTGTGTGAATTTTAAAGCCCAGCGTGAGCAGTTTGAGAGGAAAACTTTATCTTGCTGTGAATGTTCTGTTCAACAAGGCTGCAGACCAGAGATGAAAAAAGTGTCGAAGGCATGAGCGTGTTCATACCTGCGCAGAAATCCCGATCAGCAGTAACCACTTCTGTTGCTCGTCAGTTCTGTAGTTAATGACTTGACATCCTGCCAGACTGGCGTGCCGATCGAATACTTTGGCCGGTTGGGAATCCCCCTCCATGCTCCAGTGGTAGACGGCTGTATCGGTCACTAAAGCAACAGTGTTTACAGATATCCACTTCCAGAACATGACCTCCTCCGTCATCGCGTGAGCCTTCATCTTACTCTTCATCTCAATGTTGAAGATCTGCAGCGTCTTGGCAGCTGAGGTAAAGAAACAGGGAATGAGACAAAAAAAAGAGAAGATTTTTCTTCTTAATGGTGCCTAATTTTATTCTTAGCACTCAAGGCTGATATGGTGGACGTTTTATGCAAATGTCTCAAACAAAACAAAAATCTACCTGCATACAAAACATGTTTTATATGCAAGGAAAGCACCACTGAGTCCACAAGAACCGGACTGACACTTGTACCTGGAATTAACTGACCTCTGGCTCTTGGGAGCAGATGGCAGCTTTGAGAAAGGTCATCATGGCTTGCGATGGCTGAGTCACAACAATATTTTGTGGCCTAAAATAAGCTGCTAGTCCCACATTGTACCAGTAACAAATCAACCAATAAACACACAACAAAACAAACAGGTGAGGTAATGAATGAGCTAGGTGAATAGTAGTCATTGTACAAACTGGCATCAGCACAAATGGGCTTTATGATACTTTATAGGCTTTCCTTAGAAACCATGTTGATATAGCTGCCCACACACACTCACACAGTGGTGCATAGGCTCATACGGTGCCCCAGTTCTTTCTACTGGATAATATTTAATGATGTATACGCAATACAAAGTACCAGCATACATCAAGTCATGCCAACATGTGTTGTTCTCATAAAAGTATATACAGTACTGTATACCAGCATGTCAGAGCAGAGGCCGAGGCAGCGAAAGTTCCTAAAGGCTGTTTTTCCTATGCAGGATAAGTGGTCGAAATGGCTCTGCGTACTCGTCAGGAATATGGATAGGCTTTTATGAGAGAGACATGGCTACTGTATCATCACAACAGAGTGCCAAACGGGCAGACAGACAGAAAGCAACTCACCGTCTGAGAAATGACAGAAAGCAAGAGAGGGAAAAAGCAAAGTGTCAATCAGGTAAGAATGAAAAGACAAAGATAGACCACAAGGAGGGGTCAAACAGGGTTTTTTTTAGTCCTCAGAATAAGGGGAATGGAGAGAAAAAAGCATTATAGGCAAATCATCCTGGTCAGTGCTGGCATTTGCGCTTTAAAGGCAGGCCATTAATTAGAAACTGAACTAATTTAGTGCATTAAGGAAAGAAAATGCAAAGCGCTCTACAAATTTACAGCAGTGCAATCACTGCACGACTGGTACTTTCTCAAAATGTTTAATGAATGGCTAACGCCGTTTGACTAGAGAAACAATTTTGATGCCATGCAGATTAATCCTTGGAACAATACAATAACTTCAGCTTTTAGCCTAAAGCCACTACAAATTAAGATAAACAGTGTATCTTTGCAACAAATATGGTACAGTCTTAGCTGCTCCACCATCTTACCTTTTAACGCAATAACTTTGCTTGTGGGGTTCATAATGGCGCTGTCAGCAGAGATCGGTCTCCTTATTGGGTTGTTGGGGTCCGACAGGTCCACAATCACCACCTGGTTCTGCTCGCCCACCTTCTCTCTGATGCAGATGTACTTGTCGGACTCCATGGTCAGATAGCTGAAGCCAATGTTGGCTGGGTTCACACCCAGGTTCTGCAACTGGAAATCAAAACAATGACAATCAGTACATCAGCTACACTCAGATCCCCCTGCAGAGGTTTCACATTGGGTGGGAGTCTGAGCCAGATGTGTGAGAGGCCGTGATAGGGTGCTGGAAAAACCCAACGTTTTCTTTATTATTATCATGAAATAAATGACTGAAAACATATAAACAAAGTGGACACACACTGATTTTCCTTTGTAAATTGAGTGTAATAATAATGATAATAATAATAATAGTATTGATCAGAAGTCAAAATCCAGCTACTTTGGATCTACACAAGAAGCCCACGCTTGGCTTGTTAGTTCACAACAGGAAATGGAAACTAGGTAATAGATTTAATAACAATAAGTTATATTGTATTGAAAAAACACTAGCGTTCCTTGAAGAAATAAATATCACATCACATTTCAGGACGCAATTTTACTTTTCTTTTTTCATTCAACCTTTATTTAGGCAGGTTAATCCCACTGAGCCTCGAGGACTCATTTACAAGAGAGACCTGGTTTCAACAAAGAATGATGACAACAGCAACAACGACACAATCATAAGAGAGGCAGATTTTAAAAAATTTTTAACAAGTTAAAAAAAGATGTCAACGTAGTAAATAGATTAAAGATAGATTTGGACCATTATATGTGACTACGTTAAGTCATTAAACTTAGATCATCTTTCATAGCTTCTTTTTATCAAAATTTACTGAAAGATCTTCAGGAGTCAAAATCATTGTGACTTTCATCACATTTGAATTATGAAGAAAATTCTACGCTAATGCAAAATTTAAAAAAAATAAATAAACTCTTCAGCTTGGTTAACAGCTGCTGAAAAGAGACCAGGCATGTTGTCCAACTAACCAAACTGAGGGAACAGGCCAAAAAATAAGCATTCTTTGTTGACTGCATTATGTCATCTGAAGCAAGCTGAAAGGAATCCTCTGCGCTCATAACAAAGACCAAACTATTCTTCATTTGGCTGAGAAGCAGGACAAAAAAAAAAATAAAAATCATGATTTCTGCAAAACAGGAAGAGCAAAATCAGGGGTTAAGCTGTGGGTAACAAATTAAAAACAGTTGCTAATTATTCAAATTAATTCACATTTATTTAAACGGAGACATACCGAGAGAAGTGCAACTGAAAACTATTTTCAATCATATCAGATAATAAATCCACTTTCTTAATTAAAATTAATCATTGTCACTAAATTGATCAGTTATTGTAACATTTTCTCAGCTTTTTAGCTTCTTTTTGTATTTTCACACAAACATGTCTTCATCTAGCATCTTTTACCTGACGCATAATGGATTTTAATGCAGTTGCGTTGAAGTTTAATAATTAAAGTTTTACGCATATGGAAACAGTTTTAGACATGTGCAGAAAAGTACCCTTCCATAAAATTGGCTTGTGGCATCTTGTGGAGGTTTTACAAACCGCTCTCTGTCCAAGCTATCTGAAGATTGCTCAACAAGACATTGAGCAGATAAGTATTTTTGTTCCTCAAAAGCTTTTACTGCTAATGAGAGAGAGCGCCTGCAGGAAAGAGTTGCTGCTTCATGCTCTTTTCTGCTGACCTGCAGGAAGACTTCAAATTTGCTTGTTTCTAGTAAAGGATTCATACAAATGTATTCTTGATTAAATTAAGATTAAAATAAATTAAAAAATAGTCTGCGCAAAGCATCAGCTGACACTTTTATCAAAGTATAAATAAAATGCGAGCGTCAAAACATCTGATTCAGACTCATCAAATGCCAAAGAAGGAAAAAAGGGTTAAGATTTGCCGTGGGCTCCGACAAAGTAAGGTGGGTATAATATTTACTTGCGATTGATCTTTATACTGAGCTTTCTGTTGTTTTATTTCACTCAAATAACTCCTTTATGTCCACCTAGCTTTCTGAATGTTACAAGGGTGCACATGATACAGGTGTTTAAAAAAAAAAGGGCCACAGAAAAAGCACGGTGGGGGAGAGTGGAGCCATATGCTGCATCTCCCAACAATTATCTACGGGTGGAGAGGCAAGGGAGGGTGCACAAAGATGTTGGGGGGGGATAAGGACGGGCGTGAAGACACAGTTCAGGGTCGTGCTAAAAACAAACAAAGGAGTCAGGTTGAGCAAAGAAAACGTATGTTAAAAAAAAAGTCAGAGTGATTTATATCCCTCTTATGAGAAGAGAATGAGAGCTATCAGGGTCTGGTCAGAGAACTTCCAGTAACACAGGCCCTTTGGCATCTTGCAGTTCAGGGAGGGGCGACTGACTCACCAGACTTTTTAGCAGAAGAATCCAGACAAAATTCACACTGTAGCTCCAACCCACTGTCTCCACAAACCCATAAACTACGTCGATCAATAGTGCAAGTCATCTTCCCTTAGGAGCTGAGATTAACGTCACAAAACAGAATTATCATAACGATACAGAAGTGGAGCTTCACCGATGATCCAGCATGGACAGGATTTGGTGAGTCATTGACTGGATGGATGTGTTACATCAGCAGCTCTAGACAAGATTGCAGCAGAAAGAGTCAGAAGTGCTGCCTGTTCCCATAGGATGAGATGTTTGAAAAGCTGGAATTACAGACGCTGATTATTGGTGGCTTTTTGTTAAAGAAAACCCCACAGTAGTCACTAAAATGACTTGAAACTGACAAAAGTATTAATTTAAAAAAAAAAAACTAAAATCCAACAAATGAAAGCCAACGATGTCTGTTCACAGACCCAAACATGAAGCATACAAGGAGATGGCACCTACAGTGAAACATGGAGGAGGATGAGTTATCTGAGGCTGCTGTGCTGCATCTGGCACAGAGCGCATTGAATAGAGTGAAATCTCAAGACCATTGAAGCATTCTGGAGTAAAATGTGCTGCCCTGTGTCGGAAAGCTTGGTCTCAGTCTCTTCCAACAGGACAAGGACAAATAGTAGAGATAAAACATCCAAGAATGTTGAAAAACAAATCATTGGACTACTCTGAAGTGACCTTCTGAGCCCTCTTAAATCTCACTGAGCATCTGTGGAAGGAGCAGAATCATACAAACATTTCAAACCTGAGACAACTGGAGCAGTTTGTGGGCAGGTGCAAAGGTACCGAGTTACAGAAATTGCTTGATTGCATCAAAAGGTTGTGCAATTAAATATGAGAATAAGAGTAATTTGAGTTACAAAATAATCCTGTTGAACCCAGATTTTCACTAGTTAAATTTTTTGCCTATTTTATTATTAACTTTGTCTGTTGTAAGTTAATATAGTGGCCTTAGTGGGTTTTTCTTTCTTTAAACAAAAAGGTACAAACAAATTAAACGCTGGACATCTGTAGCATCAGGAAAATGGTAATTGGGGTTTGAGCCTGCACTTTAAAAGCAAGAGTCTCAGCAGCTGTACGCAGATACTCATCACCTCTGCTAGTACCGACGCATTCTGTTGGCCTGTTCGTTCCACCCGTTTCCTCCTGATGTAATTTTCTAGGATGAAAAAGGCCACCGCTTCTCAGCTGATTATCAAACATCACGGTGGCATCATTTCATTAGAGAGCGACAGAAACGGACACAGAGCTGCAGGTTAAACACAAACTGCAACCCAACAGGACAGAGAGCTCAGTAGCTTCAGTGCTGCAGGACGTTTTTGCACTTGCTCAAGCTACAGTACACACACACACAGCAGCAGAACCAAATGACTCTCACTTTACCACTTTCAATGTTCAGTACTGTTAGTCTTGTCACTGAAGTCCATTTTAGATGCACTGGCACGATTTCACACACTTGCAAATCTTACCTAAATAAACAGGCTTGTGTTTGCTTACTTTATTGCAGTTGTATTTAGAGTGATCATCCGACTACAGCTGAAATCCAGGCATTTTTCTCAAGAACTGTTTTAGGGTTTGAATAACTATTCAAAAGGTCGGTCCCTCATCAAGAAGATGCATCTAAGCAACATTCCTCAACCCAGGCAGAGGCAGCAGACACTGTGCTGTAAATGCCAGGACAAGAAAAAAAAAAAAAAAACTAAACAACTTGAGGCCCAAAAGTCTCGGGTTTTCAAATTCCAAACATTTTTCACTCTGCTGGAGCCACCTAAATTCACAGGGGGATACGACTGGATAGAGTTGTGATTTCACGGTAGAAGTGAAACATAAAGCGGATGGCTGATGACCACCGTCTCAAGGCGAGGCATACTTAAGAGAAAGGTATGTGCTCCTGAGAAAATTCTGAACTAATGACCCAGACGATGATGCTTGGCTGTGCTCCATCGGCGGGCTCGGCAGCTCCCTGGCGGCCGGTGTAGTTTCTCCAGACGGATGAAGGATCTTTTGGTTGAGAAAGTGAGGCTACATGCCACAGGATGGGAGTAAATAAAGAGAGGGGTGGGGACATCTTTTTGCCCCGTTTAGTGAAAGGCCATTTCACTGCCTGCCTGTTACCATAACAACAAGCTACAGACCAGTGGAGGAGGAGGAGAATGAGGGGTGCATCACAGAAACTTTCTCTTTTGGCTAAGAGTCACCAAGCACTGGAGCTGCCATTTAAAGTCCGAAGAAACAGGGTCAAAAGGGGACCGTGGTGGAAACAGTTCCCTCGCAGACAAATACAAGAGGCTGTTTGTTTCCTGTAATTATCAGTTTTGTGGTGCTTTTTTCTTCTTCTACGAGACACTTCAGACCGAAGACTAAAGAGTCTGTAGCGCTTTTAAATACCAACGCTGATTACAGTGAAGCTAAACATTTGCTACGTGAAACAAAAATAAGGAGCTTAGACTAATGTAATGTTTCATGTGAGGCTGGAAGATCATCAGGATCAACATAGTTCTCATCTAAAGAACAGTTGAAGGTACTCGTTGCAAGGTCACGAAAACTGGTCAGAAGAATCATATAGAAACCAGATTGGCTGTTTTCAACATCAGTGATTAAAGTGTCCTTAAAGAAATTATTGCAAGAAAACTTGTGAACGGCTGCCAACTACCACGTGTTTGTGTTTCTAAGAAAACAGTGGAAGAGACTTAAAACAGGACGGCGACGTTCGTGTGAAACGTAAAGGCTTGAGACGTCCAACAATTTAGACATGTCAATATGTATTTACGCTCAGATTTACAGATCTTAAAAAATAGGTTGGGTTGAAATGGTATAAACTAGCTCGTCCAGAAGACATGCACGTTTGCATACCGAGGTTTGTCTTCATGGCGCCATCGCTCTGCTTGATTTGATATTTATGTTGCACTCCATTTGTACTTGAAAGTTGAAATTTCCAAGTTCTGAGATGGAAAAATGAACTGGAACACAAACTAAAATCGCAATTCCAACTTGGGAAGTCTGAAATTCCTAACTGGCCCCAAACTCTAAAAATCCAACATGGCTGACTCACATGAAAAGCTGTGAAAGCTACAGTGATTTTTTTTTTTTCTACTTTCAGTTTGCATCTCAGTAATCCAATCAGAAACTGTACTTTCCAACTACAATGTGGCACTAGCAGTTGTTTGAATACACAGAAAGCTGAGAAATGGCTTGCCGTTCCTGTGGTTGTGTTATTGATATTAAGACGTGAGCCTGGGAACTGAGCACAATTCCTACGGGTTCTCTGAGTTGCGCCTGAAACATGGACAAGTAGGAACTGTCATCATTCTCAGATCAGAATTCCAACTCAGACGTAAAGGAAATGCAGCAATTTTCATGACTATCATCTCAGTCACCCTCTTTTTTATCTTTAGCATTTAGCAGTAGACTCATATAAACCATGTGCTACTACTACTGTCGTTTTTCAATGTGAAGAAGCAAACCAACATGATCGTTGGTCCAAACAAACCTTTGTGTATTCACCATTTTGGATTTAACCGTTTTCATGTTCGAGACTGGTGTTGGCGTGCACGCACGTGTCGTTGAAATAAAAAAAATCACAACGCTAGCTAGCTGGCGAGAAAACTGCAGTAGATTCAACAAGCTCAGTGTAGCCGTGTAAACACGTGACCTTTGCATAACGTTGGGAAAATTGTAATGTTTCTGCAGATTGTTCATGTATAAACAGAGCTTCAATCTTCTATGTGGATTTTGGCAAACTTGGATTTGTTTATACTTGGGGCATACCTGCATTTCAGAATTTTATGCTAACATTTACTGAATACTAAGAGACTAGTGGGCACCGTTCCGCCAATCCACCAACAGCAGAACCAATCTTTTGTTTAGCGAAGGTGGACGTTTTCGCAAATGTTGCAAACCATTAGCAGAATTAGCTTGTGCCAAATTAGGTTTCGCCAACTCAAAGTAGGCTAAAAAAAATTCACAAGCTTGTTCCTATCTGTTGGAGACATGTCTCCAAGCGTCTTCTTAGGCACACTATTGGCTTACTACCGGTATGTGGACACATGACAGGGTGCAATTGGTTGCTGCAGAAGGGGCAAGCTGAAGGCACATTACTGGCTTACTGTTTACACGTGACAAGACAAGATTGGTCGATGCAGCAGCAGCTAGCTGAAGACATGCTATTAGCTTACTATGTGTACATGTGGTCAAAGCAGCTTCAACTGAAGAGACAAAGACCTGTGAAGCCGAATGAGTGGCCGTCTTACTTCTAACCTACAAAGCTCTCAACAACCTAGCTCCATCTTATATTTGAGATCTTATTGTTCCATATTTTCCTAACAGAGCACTTGGCTCTCAGATTGCAGACTTACTCATGGTCCCTAGAGTTTCCAAAAGCAGAGGAGGAAGATCTTTCAGTTATCGGGCTCCTCTCTTGTGGAACCAACTTCCAGATTCTGTCTGTAAGGTTGACACGTTGTCCTGTTTTAAGACTTTCCTTTTTGATGAATCCTATAATTAAGGTTGGCTTGCCATGCTGTCTTAAGCTTAGACTACTGGAGGACAAATTAACCTGATTTCCTTAAATGAATTGTTAAAATTGAATAGTTTCATTTGATATTATTTCGATCTTAACTTGTGATTCTTGAACTGCCATTGTGTATCTGTTCCTACCAAACCTAGCCGGCTGAAGCAGATGGTCGCTTGTCCTGAGCCTGGTTCTGCTAAAGGTTTCTTTCTAACGAGGGAGTTTTTCCTTTCCACAGTCGCCTTCATGCTCGCTCAAGATGAGTTAAAGTCAAAGCAGTCTGCTCCTCAGATAAATAATGTGGAATTATTATTTTTATGTGTGGATGTTTCTGTTCAGGGCCTCGAGGTGACTTCTGTTGTGACTTGGCGCTGTATAAATAAACTGAATTGAAATTGAGCTGAAATTAGCAGTTAGCGGTTTAGCGTTAGCGAAGCTAAATTTTTAGTTAGCGGAATATGGGTTAGCCTAAGTAACTTTTTGGTTAGTGACGTGATTTTATTTCATTTATGCTTCATATGTTAATCAAATGTATTCACAGGTCTATTATATAGGTTGACCTCCTGCTTTGAACACCTATTCACGACATTAGCCAGCTCAGGATAACCTTTTACTTGTGATTTGTTTTGTTTGTTTGTTTGCCTCTAAAAGAGCTGTTGTCAGAGCAAATGCTACTTTGGCACCTCATTTTGTAAACAAGATGGACACACGAGCAAATTTAGCGCAGAAGCTGCACAAAGGCACGTTTTAAGCCCATGAGTGGGGAAACTGTCGCTGCAGGGTATGACAACACAACAAAGCTGGGGAGCAAGTGCCATTCGGGTCTCGGTGACGATGTAACCGCGAACAGCTGAGCTCGGACAACAGGCGCCGAGCAGAAGGCGTCGAAACGCCGCAGTTTGCCTGAAAAATGACGGCGGAGGCTTCAAGGAACCGCAGGTTTCCCGCACACCGGCCCGCAGTGGAGCCGTGCAACCAGTCTGTTCAATTTTTACAAGTCATCATCTGCCCAGCAGGAGAAAACTAGGCCTGTAGCTATATTGAGCACCTCCCTGCAGCCCTATTTCAGATTCCTTTTAAATGCGACATGTGCTGTTTGTGCGCGGAGCCGCAATGCATTATTAGAAAATGAGCTTTTATTCCTCTTAAACGCATTTCCCCCCCCGCGCTGTGTGCATTTATTATATTACCTGGAGATGCTCCTGGAATCGTATCGGTAATATCTGAGCCATTTCTGGATGATTTCTCTGGCAGAGGAAGCCGTGGAAAAAAAAGAGGAGAAGGGACAGGGGAGAAGGAGAGGAAAGAGGTGGTTTTCTTTCTCTTTTTGGAGCTCCCAAACGCTCCACAAGCCAAAATGATGGGCTGTAGTGAACAGCCCGAGAGGCTTTCGTTGTTATCACACCAAACCAGCGACTCCCATTCAGTAAGCCCCCCTACACCCGGACTGAGTTTAAAAACTCCGCACCTCCGCCTAA
Organism: Simpsonichthys santanae; assembly: GCA_031762415.1. NCBI lineage: Eukaryota > Metazoa > Chordata > Actinopteri > Cyprinodontiformes > Rivulidae > Simpsonichthys > Simpsonichthys santanae. The sequence goes on from JARVLU010001462.1 coordinate 10,299,862, forward strand.
AAAACTAGTCCTCTACGATTACCAATTCTATGACCCGTCAGCTCCTCTCGTGATCTTGAGACGAAATGAGACCGTCCTAAAATAAAATTCACTCTGACATATTATAAGTCTCAGTTCATTATAAGAGTCTCGTTGTTTTTAATTTAAATTCCACGAAGCTGACAATTGATTTCGTTTGACGTACAGCGTGTATCCCTCCGCCGAAGCCCCTTCCCCCTCCTACTTGCCTCATTTCACCAACTTCAAGCAAATCCTCACAGCAGCTCTGCAGCTTTTATGTCCACAAAATGACCCCCCTCATTCCTAAAAAAGAGTCCTGCCGAAACCCTGTCCCACAAAGCTGAAGCTCATTTACATCACTTTGATTTGACTCCATCATCATTTGGAAAAGAAGGTTTCATAAATAATGGCACCCAAAGCCAAACTTTCCTTCCTCCCTAATGCTAAATGGTGTATTCAGAGAGAACTCTAGTTGAACATTATTTTGCAAATATTGAAATGAGATCCCTAAAAGTAGCTTTTGAGAAGAATTAAAATTTAAATTTGCACAAATGCAAATTCAGCTGCAATTTTGAAGGTTGAAGTAGGAGCAGCTGAAAATGATCCATCCATCCCTTTTTGTTGTTAGCTGGATGATTGAGCTTACAACCCTTTATCCATTATCTTCTGCTTGTTCCTGGGTTGTGGGGGCAGCAGTTTGAGCAGGGAGGTCATATCTCTTTCCACAGCCACCTCTTCCAGCTCTTCTGGGAGACTCCAGGGTGTTCCTAGGCCAGTCCAGAGACATAGTCTCTCCAGCGTGTGTCTTCCCTGGGGTCTCCTCCTAATTACCGGTAGACATGCCCAGGCATCCATGGGGCATCCTTACCAGATGTCTGAACTACCTCAACTGTCTCCTCTCGATGTGGAGGAGCAGCGGCTCTAGATGCATGAACTTCTCACCCTATCTCTGAAACCACTGTAATCATTCGTCATAATCATAATGTTGCAGTTTTAGGAAACTTAGAAAAACAATATGATTTGCATGTTATGCCAGTTCATTACAAGAGATCTGTTGCAAAAGCACACCATTTGCCCAGTCGTGATAAATCTACACAAAAAACATTAATTTAAAACTGTGTCAAAGTACTTTTTGCCACAAACATGACATGACATTAATTTAGCATTACATTGTTTAGTTGCCTTCATCATTGCACAGAAGTCTGTTGGAGTCAGCTCCCCACCATCACAGACATCTACACCTCCAGATGCAGGAAGAACCTGCATCACGAAGGACCCCACTCACCCAGCACACACACT
>JARVLU010001462.1:10343509-10353739 GCA_031762415.1 Simpsonichthys santanae
AAATGTTTTAGATGAGCAAATAAAATAATCTGAAAAAATGCAGGTATTAAATTTTAGTGCATCAGCGTCGAATCGTCAAACACGAGGAAGATAAGACGATGGCGTGTGAAGCACTGAGCAGAATCAGTTTCTTGTTCTTAAAATTATAACAGATGTGTCATTTTTCCCTCATTCTTTTTCAAACATACACAACACCAAGACAAAAGCAGATATATGGTAAGAGATAAATAAAATTTTAACTTTTCCTGGGTGCATTAATATTTAAGTATCTTCTTGTTTTTATCAGCAGCATCTCCTTGTCCATGTCACTGAGTAACTTTTTTCATTATGATGAGTATAAAATAAATAAAGTATATAATAATAATATAATGAAGTAATAATAAATATAATTACATTTTAAATTTTTTATTTTTCTTACATGTATGACCACTTTTCTTTTTTCCTTTTTATCAGTAAAATATTTAATCCTTTGTGGAAAAGTTACCAATAGATGGCAGCATTCGACAATAAACTAGCAGCCCATGTCAAGTTTTATAAACACTGGACTACATCAGACTTTTTGAGCATGTTTAGTTATAAACCCTGAACAAGAAATTTATATTTCATGTATGTTCTTGTATCCATTTCGAATTAGTGACAGTAATTTTCCAATTACGTAATGGTCAATTACGGATTACTCTGACGTAATATTGCTGTTATTAGCACAAGAGTTGTGGCTTGGAGATAAAAAAACTAATCAGTAACTGCAAATATTTGTAAAACAATTAACTGTTTTCTAAGATTTCTCAACTGTAACAGCCCATCACTGTATTTACATCATTGTATTTATTTGTATATTAATTTTTAAAAAAGGAACACATTTGTGTTTTGAAAATATGTTTGATGCTTTTATTTTGGATCTTACCGACAAGGTGGAGTCCTTATCCAGTTGGTATTTGGCACCAATACCGAAGCGTGTGTTGTTGCTTCCTGCAGTCCAGGCCAGGTGGACGGCTGTCTCCAAGTTACTGTTCACCTTCTGGTAAACGGAGCCCCCAAACTCTGTAGCATCATTCCTGAAACAGAACGCCAAAACAAACAGGGTCAGAACTGAGAAACGCAACACCCTAGAATAATGCATGTTTTTCCACTTCCTGTTCCAATGCGATGCAGAAACTCACACGCTGGTGTGAAGCTGGAAATCGCCAGCCTTGTATCCAAAAGCAAAGTTGTTTTGGGTCAGTTTCGACTTGGCGGTGTCGAAAGCCAGCTGATAGCCTGCGAGCCAGCCTTCGTAGCCCAGAACAGCAGCTGCATGGACCGTGGGACCGGCCATGTCGAAGTCCAGGTCACAACCCACATTCATATAGTCCCGCTTGTATCCAGTCTTCAGCTTGGCACTCTTCTTACTAAAGATAAAGAACAAGGTAAAGTGCATCTAAAATTCTTGATACATTAACTTATGTACAGTATTGACTTTTTGCTAACTTACAAAAGATAAAGCAGGTTAACATAAAAAATGGATTTCTTACCCAGTGTTAGGCACAAATGATGTGTCCAGTCCGAGCTTTAGGCCTTTAGCCAGCTACAGACAGAAAACGTGCAGACAGTGACCTAACATTCTACAATACTATGTTTAGGATGGATAATAAAATTATATAGTCTCATAAATGTGTAAAACGTTTGGCTCGACCTGGTCTTCCATGGTGATTTCGGTGGTGAGAGTGTTGTCGGTGTTCCATTTCTGGTTGAAAGTGAGGCCCAGGTCACTCAGTTTGTACTTGGTCTCCAGGTGGCCGCCTGACTTCCCCGTGTCTGTGTTGCTGGTGCCAGAGGTAGCAAACTCCTGCAGGACAAACGGAGACGAGGTGAGTGAACTGGGAAAGGGGAGCAGACAGTAGAAACAGAAATAAGAGGCAGGGGAAAAGGAGAAGCTCTGTGGATAAATGAAAACCTGCTCTCCCGTCGCCGCATGAGCCGTCACAAGTTTGTTAGACTCATCGTCTAAAAGGAGAGCAAAAAATAAATAAAAACCTGCCAAGGAAAACTGAAATTATAGTCAGAACTGTGAGGTTTATTTAGTTTTTAGAGGAAGACGTTCTGCTGATGACTTCAGGTGGTGCTCAGATAAACGGCTGGAAAAAAATAAAATTAGCAGAAAGCTTGGAAGGACGCACAAAGATAATCTCTTCTTCTTACCGTCTAATAGAAGAATCCAACAAGAAGCAGGAAAGGGTAAAGAAATAAAGGGAGTTAGGAAGAAGTTTACATGCAGGTATTTATTCACTCATTGGGGAAAAAGCACTGCAGAAAACAGAAGTTTGCACACAATAGGAAAGTTTTGTTTTAAAGACTGGTTTGTAGCAAGGAAAGAAAATCTGGTTGCAAGCACCTGCTAATGGTTTTGCTATGGTAATAAGAAGGTAGGTGGACTGCCCTTTCTGGGTTGGGAGTGAGGTGCTGCCTCAAGTAGAAGTTTAAGTATTTTTGGGTTTTGTTCATGAGTGATGAAATAATTGGGTGTGAACTCTACAGATGAATTGGTGCAGCTTTCGCAGTACTGTCTGTGCACTCAGTTGCGGTGAAGAGGGAGCCGAGCATGGAGCACTCTTCCTCTCTTTCCTCTTCTAAACAAAATCATGATCACCAGCTTCATCAACAAAGTCTTCTCTGTCTGACTCAATCTATTTTTTTCTCCTACATCTCTGACTTCATGATCCTCTCCTCTGTCTGAGAGATTCTGACTCTGCAGCTCCGTCCACCTCTGGGTCCTCACGTTCAAAAACTCCCTCGTTGTTTTGACTGAAACAGACTAAAATTGAAAAAACCTAAACACTAAACGACACCATAGCCATAAAACTTGAACATGCTAGGGTGCATTCACACCAGCCCTGTTTAGTTCGCTTTAATCAAACTAGTCCGTTTGCCCAGAAAGTCTGGTTCAATTGGGGAGGTGTGAATGCGCAATCGAACTCTGATGCGGACCAAATAAGTGAACTCTGGTCCGCCTAAATACCTAGGTCTTGGTTCGGTTGAAGTGAACTCTGGCGCGGTATGAATGCAGTGTGAATGCAAGCGGATCGAAGACTGCTCCAAAAGCAGGAAGTGGACTACAGCGCATATAACCAAATAAACAAATACAACCAAAACAAATGCGCATTTCTCATACCTCATACGGAGCCGTCTCATCTGTTTTGTGTGAAAAACAACATTCTCCATGGTCTTCTGCCTCATCTTCCACTCGTGCTGAGTCCATTGTTGAAAAACAAAGCAGAAACCCTAAAACCGCAAAAAATTTGACGCCGCTCCATTTTTGTTTTCATTTCCAGGAGTAAGTTGAGTTCAGTGTCTTCTTCAGAGGTTTTTGTGTAATTTCCTTCAGTGGGTTTTGGTGCAGCGCCACCACAGGCGAGGAACATGTTGGCTCGACTGACTCAGTGCAGTCTGAATGCGAACGTCAGCCGAAAATGTAAACAAATGTTCTGAATTTTGGTCCCCAATCGAACCGAGTCTATCGGACTATCAGGTGTGAAAACAACCTAAATATCACAAAGCTCTCAAATCTCATCACTCATTCTTGCTGTCGCTGTCTTATCGCGCTGAACTCCATTCAACTTCCGTGCCTTTTTCTTCTTCTTCCTGTAGACGTTTTGGTGCTTGACTTTCTGTCAGAAAGGAGATGGGAGGTTGTTTATCTGTTCGGCAGAGGTGGGGGCTAATAGCAGAGGGGGATGCGGGTGTTATATCCAGGAGACTGCCCATCTTTGCTGCAGCCTCTCGCTGTTACATACATCAGATTTGATGATGATTTTCAGAAAAAGATGTGGTGTAGATTATTTATCATAACTCTGGTTTTACTTGGCCTATCGACACAATTTAAAAACTGTTGCCTAGTTTGAAGTTTGCACTTTTGACACAAATTAAATTTTCATGTCTCTGAGAGGCTGTGTCTTTCCCGCTAGCTAGAGCGACTGAGATCGGTTGTGTAACTATGATGCGCCAGCGTGTCGATAAGACTCCTCGGGAAATAAATTAAACAATTTGCCCGTCCATTTGAGTAGGTGGCAAAATCGCCGCCTGTTATCGAAGAGTGTATAAAGCTAAAATTAAGACGCAATTAAACTTTTCTGCGATACTTCATGGCTGCAATATTTAAAATACATGTGTAAAGATGTTAATCTGCCATTTATTCTATATAACCGTGATTAGACAAAGAAGATTTTAATTAAAACCCATCAGGCTTACAGACAAAACAATCCTACTTACTACACCACTCTGAGACTTGGTCTTGATGTCCAGCTTCAGAACTCCATAGCCTGGGAAGAAAGGAAAACAGGAAATTAAATAAAACTACAAAGCATAGCTGGAGGAACATCCTGTTGCTCTGCAGCATGGCTGTAAATGTTGCAACAATAAAATATGAAGTTAACAACATATTCTGCACAAACGCAGTTTATGTTCAAACAACAGACATGAAATAACAGGTTTGTATGAAACAGTCATGTCTACAAAAAGTTTGTCGACTCACTGAAGCCCTTGTTGAAGATGTCTTTGGCAGATTTGCCCAGGTCTGAGTAAGTTGGGGGGACGGCCATTGCTCCTAAGGAAACAGACAATCACATAAAGTGGTTCTACATTGTACACATTTGGTAATAGGTGTGTATATTGACATGAACAGTTCATGGCTAATATAGAGAAATAGTCCAACAAATTAGTCATGCTGGGGAAATTGTGAATGAGTGTTCCCTTTTTTTTAATGTGCGGCTAAACCCAAACATTCATATTAGTTCAAGCTTCAAACTTTCAGAATGATTCATTCTTCCCAAAGTAACTTCAAAGTATCTTCCATGAAACAATTTTTTCTCAGAATCTGCAGTTTACCATAACTACAGTACTGTGCAAAAAAACTTCATTACATTTAACTTCTGAAAAGTGACTTTCTTGTATTTGGCTACTTCTAGAATTCCCTTCTTCCACCTGTGCGTAACATTGCTAAAATTAGAAACAACTTATGTAAAAAATGATGCAGGAAAACTGGTTCATGCATTTGTCATGTTTAGGCTAAACTATTGCAATGGTTTGTGATCTGGGTGTCTAAATAATTCTTTAAAATGTCTTCAGTTAATCCAAAATGCTGCTGCCAGAGTCTTAACTGGAGTTCTGTGATGGATTTAAATTCAAAGCTGCTCCTCAGATAAAATCTTAAATAGTTACAGTATTTTTATATATGAATGTTTCCGTTAACTTATTTTTGCATAAATGCTTCTGTTCAGTGCCCTGAGATGACTTCTGTTGTAACTTGGTGCTGTATAAAAAAAACTGAATTGAGATTGAATTTAACATAAGTCTTGAGAGTTTTTCAGCACAGTCGACAACAGAATACAAACTGAAACATTTTCTAAACTGATGAATCTCCACATGTTAAAAGTATGCTGAGCACTTCATCTCACGCAGCACAAACGGTACAAACGTCCACACCTTCAGAAGCAACACTGCAGATAGTTTAGCATTCGCTGCCAACAGCCAGCTCCACACATCCCTATCAGCCAGCAGAGGGGTGCTTATCAATGTGATAGATGTAAAACCTATTGATCTTTGGCAACAAAGCATCAGCAGTCGTTAAGCTAATGGAACGGTTCCCTTGCTGTGATGCGCAGAAACTGTGCGGCCAGAACGAACTTGCTGTGCCAACCAAAATAGTTAATTATGCAATGCTTCGGAGCAGAAATAAATACTGTACAGTATATGTTGTGCAAAAACATACAGGTAATGCAGCAGAGCTAACATAAGCAGAAATCCTGTTTCTTTAGTCAGAATCTACCACTCCAGTCCTGCACTGTTCCACACAGTCATCAGGGTCCCCTCAGTTGGCATGTGACCTTTCTGGGTGTTAGGAAGACATGTTGGACATTCTGATGCATGCTCAATAATCTAGGTAGATAGAGCCTAACAATAAGTTGATGGTCCTCCTTTTGCATCTGAACAACCAGTTTTGGCTGTCACCAGCAGCAAACTGGTTGATCCACTACGAGAAGGTGCTGTTTGTTGCAGCTCCTCAGACTGAAGAAGTCTTTTGGACAAAAGATGAAACATTTCCAACAAAGAAGAATCTGTCCTGAGGACCTGACTCAATCTCGTTAGACATGTTGGACAACTTGGAACAAGCATTTAGTTTCTTCAATTACAAATTAAAGCTGGATAAGTGTTTAACCCATTCACCTTCTTTCCTTTGCTCCCCTGACCGTTAATCTAAATATCACATATTCATATATCACAGGGACTACCATAGACTTTGCCCATGAGTAACTGTACTCAGTGTGTAAAACCATCAGAGACACTAAAATCCAGCACAGTGAACAAGTGAATCATAAGATTTAGGAATGAGGTCAGCAAGTGCCATCCAGGGACCCAGATGATAATTGAATTCTCTCTCCACATGCATACCCAGCACTCACCATGTCCCTTGGGTGCATGGTGCTGACAGTGACATGTCAGACCGACATCTTTGGTTTCTGCCAGAACACCTTGTCTTGTCTTCTCCTGCAGAACCACAACCCCTGCACTCTCTTCCATGTCTCTTCAGATGATGGGAGCGCAAACAGGAATGAAAGAAATGTATTGGCAGGACGCCCTGTACTGTTCTGACAGTATCAGATCACAAAATGATACTTGTTCAACAGTGACGGTTCTAAATGGATGGCTCTACATGCAATAATGTGTGCAGACCTGCAGAGGATCATACATGTACCTGGTACTTGCTTTCAAAACATTTATCCAAATGCACTCTTTTTCACACGTGAAGGCACTAAGAATCTAGTTTGAATTTTTTTTATTACTTTTTATAACATCAGCCAAAAGGCAACAGAGTTAAAGAAAATAATTGAACTGAATCTGATTAAATGTGATAAATGTCATGTGGAAAATTAACATCCTTCTATCCATGTCTCTCCCACCATCATCTGAGGTCTAGTCCAAGTAATAAATGCACAATATGAAAATAAAAACATAAAACATTTAAGGTCATCTGTCAGCACAGCTGAGGAATTTGCTATAAAAATTGTGAATCCAATGGTCTACATTTAGGTGATTAATATGTTTAGTTCTTTCTTATTTGATGAGATTTTACATAATCAAATAATTATTTTAACCTTTTGTTGTAACAAAATTTAGTAACTTTATTTATTAAGCTTTATTTAACCCTGCAAATCCCATTGAGATCACAGATCTCTTTTGCAAGGGAGGCCTGAAGGCAAACTAACATGCATGCTTTTGTCTCCCAGCATCTCCAGTATGTGCCGGCGTTTTGCTGATTGCTCATTGTCATTTTGGTGACTCCCGCTACCTACTCACTTATCCACGTGCACGTGGTCCATTTTTGACCCACCCTCTCTCGGCTTCCACTCTTTCTAGGCTCTAAATTTAACTGGGGTACAACCTGACACCACAACACGTGACCTGGCATTCAACGTGCATCCTTCTCCAAGTACAGACTATTAAAACCCCTATTAAAACAAATGTGTTTGTCTGTATTGTACCTCCACTCTGCATAAGAGCAAACATGCTCCTGTCACTCACTGCATAGCTCAAAGGTCAAAAAGACGCCAACACAAAATACGGGTTGTTGAAAACCAAACACTGTTAGTTCATTGTACTAAGATCTCTAGTCTATTTTTACTGTTTAGAAATATTATAAAGAAATGAGGGGGGGAAAAATCTGCTAAATATTTTCATTGTGGTGTTAGGAATACTGTACTTGAAATGATCAGAAATCTAAACATATATCAAAGTAAAATAAAAAAAAAAATCAACACCTATTACATGATTTGATTTGTAATAACAGCTATTTGAAATAAATAAAAACTTGGACCTGCGGTACCAGAACAAAAACAGTATCAAGTGTGTAAACAGGCAGTTGCTCAACACCGGCCTAACCTCCAGATAACATGAAGCTAAAGCAGTGTGTGTTGGAGGAGTCATATAAAAAAAGAAACGTGCACACGTGAGATAAGGTCAAGGGCAGTTAGGTTACACCACAAACACATTGCAGCTTAAATGTAAAGTGTATTATTTTGTGTGGTGTGCAGGGTTTGTTTAGCTCCAGTGGGTTGTGTGTGTACAATGACACTGGCTTTTGTGCGAGTGTGTGTTTACCACTGGTGTTTTCAATGCCTTGACTGCAGCATTATCTTGTATTATTAAAGAACATTCTGTGAATTAGCTCAGGCCTGATTTCAGAACTTTGGATAGAGACACAGGAAAGAAAAAAGCCTGAATTAAACATCCATAAAGTTATTAACAGTTAAACAGCATAGGTTTCCCTTTGATTTGTTCCTCAAAGTAGTTTGGCTGATAAAGCCTCGGTGTAGATAACTCTCCTTGTTCTGTAGGAGTTCATCATGTGGCTCCTGTGCTGCTGCACACAATGCGAGCACAGATTGATGGCGTCAGTGCTGCTTGCAACACGTCAACAACTTTAAGGAACACTGTGCATTGTTAAATTTATTCTTAGCTGTAACTATTCCAAATCGTTACATTTTAGTTTAAAAGCATATAGTTTGTATGTGTGCTGCTGTTAAAAGTGGTTTCTATCCAACAACACAGCAGGCCGCTAAGACGCTTCCTGCGGTTCTCCCAGTGACTCGTTTCCCGCAGCAGAGCTACTAACTGCAAGAGAGGCAAACAGGCGTGACAATAACTTTATGTAAAGATTAGCTAACAACAATATTTTCTTACCTTTCTTTAAAACAAAAAACAAAAAAAAAAACAAAAAAACCCGAGTGTAGAGTTTTCTTAGAGCTGTTTCGGGGCAGCTGTTTGAAGAGGACAACAGCTCGTCACACTGAGCATGCGCACTCACACTAGTTGTTGCCAGGTGAGAAATGTAAGTTTAACGTACTAGAGACATAAAATTATCGTATACTGTACTGTACTGGGAAATTATCGTACACACGTCATAACCAAAATAACAGGTATGCACTATAGTCACTCTATTGTTGAATAGCGTCTAACACAGGGTCTGCAACCTACGGCTCTGGAGCCACATGCGGCTCTTTTGTCCCTCTGCACGACTCTCAAGCTTTGATCAAAACTAACTTAAAACTGAATTTTATTGGTTCTTATAACAACAAAAAGGGATAGTTTTAGCCATTTTTCTTTCCTTTGCAAATCTGTGAATACTAGCACCAATAGAAGGAGTAAAACATACTTTAACTTTATTTATTCAAAGTAGGATACTTAACTTTTCCATAATTAAAATAATTTACCTAGACCTGCATATTTCATTGTTATATATTTTTTATTTTTTCTTGGGAAAGAACATATTATTTTTCCCTCTTTACAACAATCTTTTTTTTTTTTTGTCTTAAAATGTAAAAATATCAACAAATCATTAGATATTTTCAGAAAACTACCATACCCAATGACCCTACTGGTCAAAAAAATGGTCCTCCAACAAACCTAAAGTGGTCTGTGGGCAACCAGTTAAGAATCACAGTTGTAACAGGTTTTGTGGCTACGGACACATTTAATTTAGTGAATAAAGGGGCAGAAATGGCTCTTTTGATAGTAAAGGTTGCAGACCCCTGGTCTAACAGGCACTCACAGCTTTGTGGCGTCAGTACGAGTGGGAACCATTGTCTGTGGTGGGAACTTATGAGCCCCCTCTTCTTCTTCTTCTCTTGTTTTATGGCAGTTGGCGGACCAACAAGTTGCATTACCAAGTGATGAAAACGAGTGAACATTTATGTAAAGTTGAATGTTAAATAATAATAAATAAACATATTAAGAACATATGGCAGGAGAACTGGGACATTACTGATACCGGAAGACATTTACACAACATTCATAAAAAAGGTAGGATATACAAGGAAAGCAGGAAGAAACAGGAACTTACTTGCATTAGAATAGGACACGGGCCTTAATAAACCTCTTTAAATAATTGGAAAGCATGCAACAGGACTATGTGACATGTGCACCAGCAATTTCCCTGAAACGGTTCAACTTGCCTTATAATTTGTCTGTTTTGCTACTTTGACATATTTGTTTTAACTTGTTAAAAAAAATCTGTATGCCTCTTTTATGATTGTCTATTGTTGATTGTCCATCCTTTATTTAGGCAGGTTAATCTCATTGAGCCTCGAGGACTCATTTACAAGAGAGACCTGGAAATTTCTTTGCTGATATTATAGCAAGAGTGTGTCTGAGCTGAACATTATCTTTAAAAATGTTCAAATCAGCTTTATTTAAATATTT
>JARVLU010001462.1:10360757-10373074 GCA_031762415.1 Simpsonichthys santanae
GGTTGAATGAAAAAAAAAAAAAAAAAAAAAAAAAAAACAAGCATGAGGAAAAGGTATGATATTCAACGACGCACTGCGCAGGCGCAATCCGTCCTACGCGTTTCGGTCATTGTTTAGCGTAAGCTAGCCACAGCTAAAGTGCTAACTAGATGCAAGCTCAAAATACAAAAGAACAAACTTATTAAACTTGTAAATAAAGTAGTTTGATTTGGAAAGAACATCAAATAGTTATCTGGTCACAATGAGCAAGAGGAAAGCACCACAGGAGTCCCTAAATGAGGGAATAACAGACTTCCTTGTCGGTACGTGAAGCTAAGCTAGCAGTTAGCTGACCGTTATCCTGCATTTAAAATTAAATAGCTTTTAATCAACTTCGTAAATTCAATGTGTTTTATATGATAAGCTTAGTCATGCCACTACGTTGTCGTACCTTAAAGCATCTGGGTTGCTTCGTACTAAAGTTTGATTCATTGGTTGGTCATTTAAATGCCTTTGAGTTGCCCTGGAAGTCACAACGTCTTAAAGTTGCTTCTGTCTGTTTCCAGAGCTGGCAAACTATGAGAAAAATGTCAACAGAGCAATACACAAGTACAATGCGTACAGGTAAGATCTGGTGCGTGTATGCTTCAACCAGCGAGGGTTTCATTGAATTACTTTATGCAAAATAACATAATACTGATCTTAAAAAAGACTAACTATCAGTAAACTTGGCTTGTGATGCTTATGCCTGCTTGATCTCGGTGAGGATAGGTACATAACATACATATTGACTACAGTTGTGATAAATTAGTTTGCTTAAGGCTAATACTGTTCTTGTCACAGCAATTGAATCAAACTGTATGTAGTATAAATTGCTTTATGGTTTGAATGTTAACATTCTGATTGTTTTTTGAAGACATTAGTCTCTGTATTGTTAAAATGCCACAAAATGCTTTTTTGTACACTGTGGATAGGAAAGCAGCGTCTACCATTGCCAAGTACCCCAACAAGATTAAAAGTGGAGAAGAGGCCAAGAAACTGGTTTGTGCATTAAAATACATTTTGTGTACCGACATATTTTACAGCTTTTTGTAATAATACAAAAGTGACCTGTTGACATTCAATAAAAATAAGTAAACCAGAAGACACGGACTGCATCTACAATAAGATTTTGCTGAGCAACTCAGTCTCCAAGAGACAAATATCAGTGTCAGTCCTGTTTGTTTTATTCAGGGTTCATTGCTGTAATGATCATTACTGTTCAGTATGTCTTCATGAGTTTATGTTTGATACTTACTGTCAGTTGTCAGGATGGACATCTGCATGAATACCCGGTACATTCATTAAATTGACCATCAAATTTAGTATATGGAAACGTTTTGATATGGTGCTGTAAATTATTTTTCGGCAACACTCTGCTCCACACGCATACCCACATGTGTGGTGGGAAATGTATTAATTTCCCCAATGGTGATTAATAAAGTATATGCAGTATGTTTGCCAAGAGCCAGATGATGCATGAGTTCAGTAAGTGCAGCTCTGTCATGTTAACTTTTTCACATTTCCACAGGATGGAGTTGGAGCTAAAATAGCAGAAAAAATTGATGAGTTCCTTCAAACTGGCAAACTAAGAAAACTTGAAAAGGTGAGTTTGAATGTTTAAAAACACATACCAAAAGTGATTCTACCGATACATTGGGGATGTTAAAAGTCAGTCAGGGGAATGGAAAAGAAAAGTCGTTCTGAAGATGTTATAACAACATTGTGAAATGTTATTTCTATCAGTTTTTGGAAAAATATACAGCATGAGATGCAGTTAATTTAAACTCTTTAACATAATGTACATGTAAGTAAAAAATGGCACACAACCATGTTTAGTTAGATGCAGTTTTATGTCTTGCAACTACAAATCCTTTAGGGGTGCTGCAACTTTTCAGCACCTACTTCTTCACAATACCTTTCACAATCTGCATGTACAGTACTGTAAATTGAAGCTTATCTCACTAACTGATGTGTGCTATTCTGATATTTTCTTTTAGATCAGAAATGATGATACCAGCTCTTCCATCAACTTTCTTACCAGAGTTACTGGTATTGGGTATGTTATAAATTTTGAAGTGCAGTTAAATTAAAAGGCTTATATGGATGTTTACAATGAAATGCTTTTGTGACCACAAAACTTCCAGTTATACTTGTTGACTGGATACCCCAGTTAAACATGAGATCTTGAGACTGACCGCCAGAGCGCGGTGCTGAAAGCACTGAATGTTCCCTTCACACATGCGCTGTTTGAGTAATTATATCAACAAAGTCACAGGGGTGACACGGATGACCAATCAGAAGCTATATAGCCTGGCGCTATCCACAACTCTGCTCCTTTTTTCTTCTCGGGCGCGTTCGATCTAGGGCTTCAGCCCTATGGACATTTCATCGTCGTCGGAGGCCCGATTGTCCATTGGCTTGAAGCAGCATATTCACCCTCCTAGGGCCGCAACGGTTTAGCCTTCGTTCAAGGTATTTCTTCTGTTTGTTGGGGACTACAGCGGCTTCTGCCCCTGTCCCAACTTACAGCGTCTGACTACTGTGTGTGAGATTTAACACTGGTGAGTAGTCTTTTTCTTCTTTTGCTCCACTTTGTTGGAGGCTTCCAACTGTGTGGTTGGTTTGGATAGTGCAAAGCTAATTATGTAGCCAGCTGTGTTCTGGTCTTGTTTACTAATTTGGGAAGGTGAGCATTCGTGCACCTTCTATCAATTATTGCTTGACACATAAACGCGGTGCTAACCTCTCTGAGGTTTGGCCTTGTTTTCTATTGGTGAAGGCTAGCGTTCGTGCACCCTCTCCCAATTAACTTTTCGCCAACCTTGTTTTCTATTGCTGAAGGCTAGCATTTGCGCACCCTCTCCCAATTTCGGCCTATCCTTCGTCCTTGTTCTCAGCTTGTGTCCTGGGTTTAGCTGGCGGTGCCAGCCCCCCTGCTGAGTTGCAGTTTTCACTTGAATAAGCTGCCTACAGTAGGGAGCATGGATGGCTCTCACTGCTGCACAGATTGTGGGGCCATTCTCCAGGTGGATGATGGTCACAACCTGCGTCCTGCCTGCCTTAGACATGACCATCTGGTGGAGGACCTGTCAGAGAACCCCTGCATGAACTGCAGCTTCTTGCCTCATACTGTAAGAGTGGCTTGGCTGGCCCAGTTTTGCCTCGAGCTCAGCAGTGACCTCCTGCCTTCTGGGTAGGAGGCTCCATCCAGGCGCTCAAAGTGCCAGACTGAGGCCGCAGTCTCTGTGGCCCCTCCTAGAAAGAGGCGAGCCAAGTCTGATCAGGATCTTTCCACTAGGTGAGGAGGAGGAACAGTCATCTCAAGTCTCAGCGACTGGTTCTTTTTCTTTGTCTCAAAGCGCAGTTAGTGGGTCAGGTGATGGCTCGATGCGAGACATCATGCGTATGGCCCTGAGACAACGGCAGCTGGATGTCCCGCAACCAGAGGGGTCCACCCCGGGAAGTGCCTTCTTCATGCATGGTCAGGCCTCTCCTCCCTTTTCTGTCCCTCCATTGGAGGAGTACCTGAAGGAGTTGCATGGTTGCTGGAGGGACCAAAGAGCCTGGGCGCGCCTCTTTGCGGATGCCCGAGTGTTGGCAGCTATGCATGAGCTGGCTGCTGTGGGCTTGGATCGCATGCCGGCAATTGAACCTGCTGTTGCCTCACTCATCGTATCACCAGAGGCAGCCCTGCGCAATGATATTCAGTGCCCACGAGCTCAGTGTTGCGAGTTGTTCGGTCCAGCTGCCTTAGAAGTGCTCGAATGGACCGTCTGACAGATAAGGCAGCAGCTTTCGACCCTTAGCATGGTGACGCCCCCTCCACCTCCTGGGCATCCAAGATGCCCGTCGGCTGTCCCTGGCATTTGGCCACCGCCTCAGGGTCTTTGCCCTTGTGCGGTTCATCAGAGACCTAACAGGGCCTTTCGTGAGTCGGTCCACCAACCAGCTGGGCAGGTTTGGACCAGGGGCTCTGGCTGCTGCCTAGGGGCCGTAGAGGGAGACGGTGATGCCACCAGGCCAACTGTCAGATATTTCTCCCACCATCTGCTCAGTTACTGGGCTGCTCACGCCCTGGACACATGGGTGGTTGCCACTCTGATCCATGGTTACCGGCTACAGTTCCAACGGCGGCCACACATCTCACAACGTGTCAAGATGACTATAATCACCGACCTGGTGAAAGCCCGAGCACTAGACCAGGAGCTTTCTGCCCTCCTGGCCAAGGGTGCAATTGAAGCAACCCAGAGGCTAGTACTCAACTAACTTCCTCGTGCAAAAGAAGACAGGTGGTTTTCGTCCCATTTTGGATCTGAGGGGACTCAACCAGTATCTTCCACATGCTCACGACAGCAAAGGTCCTTCAAGCAGTCACAAGGGGAGAATGGTTCACATCTATAGACCTGAAGGATGCTTATTATCATGTGCCTATTGCGGCAGATCATCACCACTTTCTCAGGTTTGCCTATCGGGGTCGACACTGGCAGTTCTGGGTACTCCCATTTGGGCTCTCTCTTTCCCCGAGGGTGTTCACTTGGTGTGTGAAAGCAGTCCTCTCTCCCCTGCAGGCATAAGGAGTGAAGATTCTGCTGTACTTAGATGACTGGCTTCTCTGCACCCCGTCTCGGGCTTGTGCCTCTCGTGACACAAATCGCCTGCTCGCTCATGTGTGCCAGTTTGGCCTCAGTGTCAATCTGGAGAAGAGCTGCCTGATTCCTTCCCAGATGATCACCTTTCTTGGGGTGGTTCTGGATTCACCCTCCATGAGCGCTTGCCCATCCGTTCAAAGGGTGGGCGACATACTCCAGTTGGTCAGTCGGTTCAGGCAGGGCAGGCAGCCTTCCTATGGCTACTAGTCAAACTGACCTCAGTCACTTGGGTGGTACCCTTAGGTCTGTTGTCACTTCGTCCCTTGCAGAGTGGCTCAACAACTTTTGCCTGGATGCCAGGCTACACAGGCAGCGCAAGCTCGCAGTGACGTGGTCATGTTTTCGGGCCTTGACTCCATGGAGGGACAAGGATTATTTGTCTTGGGGTGTCCCCATGGGAGTAGTAGTGTGTTGCAGGGAAGCAGTCACGACAGATGCCAGCTCCACGGGATGGGGCGCTGTGTGGCAACACAGAGCAGTTCAGGGCCGCTGGGGTCAAAGGGACTGCTCCAAGCGTATAAATGTGCTGGAGCTGCATGCAGTGCATTTAGGACTCAGGTACTTCCTACCCTACCTGGAAGGGAGGCATGTCCTCGTTCAGTCAGACAACACCTCTGTTGTTTACCACATCAACCACCAAGGGGGCACCAGTTCATCACAACTTCTGACAATGTCCAGAGAGCTCCTGGAATGGGCCTCTCCTCACCTGTCCACCCTGTAAGTGGCATACTTCCCAGAGCAACACGATCAGGTCAAAGATTTTCTCTCCTGCTAGGGGTCTGCCCCCAGAAGAGGCTATGCCAAGGCGTCCCATGGTGTCTTCCAACCAGGAGGGACTTGCGGTCTCATTTGGGGGGACTGCTATGGCACCCCAATCCTCAACGTCTTTGGCTGTGGGTGTGGCCACTGCGAGGCTAGGGCTTCAGCTGACTGGAGTTTCAAATGCACCATCCATTGCGCCAGGCCACCCTCTACTCCTCAGCAATACGAAAACAGGTTGCGTCATTTTTCCCAATGGTGTTTTGATCACAGTGAAGACCCAGTCTCCTGTAAAGTACCCACCATTCTAGAGTTTCTCCAGTCTCTCCTTGGTAGGGGTCACTCCCCTTCTACGCTTAAATGTAGCGGCAATATCCTCTAATCACACCGGCATACTAGCCGTACAGTGGGGAGCCATAATCGAGTCTCTCTTTTTCTGTATGGTGCCCGTAGGTTGCACCCACCAACGGCTCCACGAGCACCAGGTTTGGATCTGCCCTTGGTTCTTGAAGCTCTGTGCCGCCTTCCATTCGAGCCTCTGACGCAGGTGGACCTCAGGTGGCTTTCATGTAAGATGGCTTTTTTGTTGGCTATTGCCTCAGCAAAGAGGGTCAGCAAGTTCCGTGCTCTCTCAGTCAGCCCCTCGTGTCTCAGGTGGGGCCCTGAGGGCTCTGGTGTTACCTTGTGGCCAAACATTGCATTTGTACCAAAGGTCTTATTTCACTCTCACTGTAACCAGCCATTGAGGCTGGCACATTTTCAGCCTACACCGGTCGAGGGGTCTGCTCAGACCAGCTGTTTGTGTATTACGGGGCCCTAGACTGGGCTATCCTCTTTCCAAGCAGCGCCTCTCCCACTGTATCGTGGATGTCATCTGCCACGCCCACGTAGCAGGACACCATCCCCTGCCAGTCGGCATGAAGGCACACTCTACCAGGAGCGTCACCGCTTCCTGGGCTGCCCTGAGAGGGGTTCCACTCGAAGCAATATGTGCTGCTGCATCATGGGCTTCCCCAAGCACGGTCACCAGATTCTAGATTTAACTTGGCCACCCCTCATCCCCTGGGCCAGGTTCTCCTGCAAGGGTCCTCTGGGCTTCCTCAGTGAGGTATGTGCTCAGGATTCCTTGTGACATTGTTGATATTAGTCATTCAGTGCTTTCAGCACCGCACTCTGGCGGTCAGGAGGGATGAAATATAACAAAAGTTACGAATGTAACTACTGTTCTATGAAATCCCGGATGACTGCCAGAGCTTTTCTGTCACTCTGAATCATTGCATTTTGCAAGAAGATTCTGTAGAAGCAGAGCTGCGGATGACACCAGGCTAAATAGCCTCTGATTAGTCATCCGTGTCACACCTGTGTTTTTGTTCATATACAGTAATTACTCGAACAGCGCGTGCGCAAAGGGAACATTCAGTGCTTTCAGCACCGCCCTCTGGTGGTCAACTGGGATTCATAGAACCGTAGTTACGTTCATAACTTTCGTTTTGTCTTTAGCCCTGCTGCTGCCAGGAAGTTCTTTGATGAAGGAGTGAAAACTCTGGATGGTTTGTAGCGCATTTAACTCTTAATACATTATACACACATGAAAATGACTGAACTTGAGCTTCAGATTGTTTTTTTTTAATCAGTTTTAGTGTGCACATTATTTTTAATTACTGTACAGTATTTACTTTTTTTGCAGATTTGAAAAAGATTGAGCACAAGTTAAACCATCATCAAAAAATTGGGCTCAAGTAAGTTTTACTGAAAACTCTTGAGTGTTTATTGATATTTCAGGTGTTTTAAGTTATCTTTTTTAAAGACTAAATAAAACATACTACAGTAGTTTATTTTTCTGCATTTAGGTACTTTGAAGAATTCGAGAAAAGAATCCCAAGAGCTGAAATGGAAAAAATGGAGGTAATTCTGCCTTCAGATCTATCTTCTAATGTTTTAGGTAGTCCCCGGTATCGGGCCGAGATCCGTTCCTACGGCCCGGCCGGATACCGATTTTGACTTAAACCGGAACTGCTTGCACGTGGCGGCTGTAAACGTGGATTTTAGACTGAAATCGAAACTGAAACTAAACGGCAATCGGTAACGTATTTTTAAACACTTTTTTTCCGTGTAAAACAACAATTGCGCACTTAGAACGCTGTTTTAATGTGTTTCCAAGCAGTTAGCTAACAAAAAACCATAAAAGCTGCATAAAAAAGGCAACGTAAGGTGTGATGACGTCACTGGGGGCGGCGCCGTAAACGCGAAACGTCGTGAACCGATGACGCCGAAAACCGGGGACTACCTATTTCTTTCTATGATGTAAGTTTATTTGCACATATCATTTTTTTTGTTTGTTTAATGTAGGTTCTTGTTCTTGAAGAGCTTGAAAAAATTGATGCAGAATATATTGGAACAATCTGTGGAAGCTACCGGAGAGGTAATCCTTACTAATAAATTGCATCCAATTTGTGATTTGAGATGGGAGCTCAGCCTCGTTTAATCCCATTAATAATTTCCAGGTGCAGCATCAAGTGGTGATATTGATATTTTGTTGACGCACCCAGAATACACCTCTCAAACAGAAAAGCAGGTTAGGCTTACATTTCTACTGTTGAGTCGTCTTCTTCTTTCAGCTTTTCCCTCTTCAGGGGTCGCCACAGCGAGGCATCCTCCTCCATCTCACTCTGTCCTCTGCATCCTCTGTCCTTACTCCAGCTACCTCCATGTCCTCTCTAACTGCATCCATATATCTCCTCTTTGGCCTTCCTCTTTTTCCTTTTTCCTGGCAGCTGCTTTTCTGATATTCTTCTACTGTTTCGTACTTATCCTAAAATAAATAGTTATGGGTTAAAATGCCTCTGCTTAACTCCTTTAACGCTATTTTTGTTTTCTAGCCCAAACTCCTTCATGCTGTGGTCGACCATTTGGAATCCATTGGGTTTGTGACCGATACTCTGTCCAAAGGAGACACTAAGTTCATGGTGAGGCCTCTGCCTGTTTTCATTCATTACTGAGTCGTCTGCTGATGTTGTGGTTGATAATGCAGTTACTGTAGTAACTATACCCGTCCTCTGTAGCACATGACTTTTCTTAGTGTCCTGGATTCTGTTTCTCAAGGGAGTCTGCCAGCTGCAGCAAAGCAATGACGAGGAAGAGGAAGAACATCTTCACAGGCGTATTGACATAAGGTTGATTTTGCAGTTCAGATTTATCAAGATATTAATCAAACATATTTGTTTGTACTCTTTTGCTACAAAATAATTGTTATTGTTTATGTAATGTAGACTTCCATTGAATAAAATTTTAACTGTCAAAAAAGAACATGCATTTTGTACTCTCTGGACTAATTATTGGCATTTCCATATCCTGCATAAGCATTGAAGTGTTTGTTCTTCTGTGTAGTGTTTTAAAATGTACTGGTAGTTATTTTCAGTGTAATAATTTTACTTTTTTCAAAAGGTTAATTCCCAAGGACCAGTACTACTGTGGAGTCCTGTATTTTACTGGTAGTGACATCTTTAATAAAAATATGAGGACTCATGCTCTGGAGAAGGGCTTCACTCTTAATGAGTACACCATAAGACCACTTGGTGTCACTGGTGAGTCTCAGGGAAACCTAAATAAAATCTGAGAACTCTGCTCAAGTCTGCCACAGATTTTTTTTCTTTCAGCTTTTAATGTTTATTAATTGCATATACATGTATGTATATATATATATATATATATATATATATACTGTATATATATACTGTATATATATATATATAATTTTTTTTTTTTTTTTAACAAATCTGTTGTAGGAGTGGCAGGGGAGCCTCTGTTGGTGGACAGTGAGAAAGACATCTTTGACTACATCCAGTACAAATACAGAGAGCCAAAGGATCGCAGCGAGTAAAGCCATTCTACAGCTGTTCTACAAAACTGATTAAAAAAGTTTTTAAAACGTTTGTTGGTGTGTTAGTTTTTAACCATTCATTCATAACACTGAGGAGAAAATAAATGTGAAATTGATGTTTATTTGTGTTGAGCATTGTTTTCACATTTTAAACAAAGTATGTGCTTTATTTATAAACACATTCATGTAACCTTGCAAACATACTTGATCTTGTTTTTTTAATTTTGTAAATCATGTCAACACTTAATGTTACCTCACATGCATATTTTGCTTTAATTGTGCCAAAAACTTAAATAAGCCATTTTTCAAAATTGGGGTGTCCTCTGTTACATTTTTTGTTTATCTTGAATCATGAGAGTATCTAATGTTTTTCCAGGATGAAGGTGCTCCTTAACAAACCCTATACCTACAGATGTTTTGTTTGCTTGTTTCATGTAGTGGCATTTTTAGTATTTTGTAATTTGTATTCATTCTTTGGGCAAACTGCTTAAAAATGCAGAAATATTTGCATCCTTTTCATAACAGTTATAAACAATTCAGTCAATATGTTTTGCCCATGGAGTATATATGATTGATTGAAGTTATTGTCATACCTTCATTGCTTTTAGGGGGATTTTTAAATAAGTAGATAAAGTGAAAAATAAGACTTAAATACTAGAAGTTGAAGTACTTCAGTTTTGTGATTAGATCAAGTACTGTATATAAATTAAAGGGAAAAAAATGTGTGGGATTGTTCATTGTTAACTGCAAACTTTACGTGAGTGAAATAAACATGTTTAGTGTTCCTTATCATTTTCCACCTTTCAGACCTGTTCATTTGTCAATATTACTATCACCTCAGCCGAATGCTTCATGTCCCTTAAGGAATATGTTAACTATATATTTGGTTAGCCAACACAACACTTTAAATAAGTTTCAATTTCTGATGCATCAGATACAAAAAAACAAGCATTACTGCAGTTTTTGCTTTTAGTAATAAGATGTACAATTCAGCCGTTACAAATAGTTTTACTGGTTTGCACAAAAAACTACGATAAACACACATAATTTGTGTGCTTGGTGACATCCGAGGCGCCACTGAAATATGGATATATTTTTTTTAGTCCATTGTGCTGAATAATGCTTTAGCTAAGGACCGAGTTATTTATATAGGTTGCTCTAGTAACAGCTTGTCGCAATGCATGATGGGTCGAAATAAAATGCTAGCAAAAACACCGAAAAGACTGGCCTAAACTGCCCAATGGTCGCGCTTGGTGAGTCAGTACTAACCAATAGGCTCACGCCGAGGCAGCAGTCTCTTACCGTTACACACCCACATTACTTTTGTGTTAACCACTTCGCGGGAGTTGTCATTCCAGGATCACTCAATCTATTTAAAATACTGCCGTACGATACGCCACATTTTAAGGTAAATTGCCCGCTTTTTTTCTTGCAGAAAATCACATTTGATTCCTTAAACATTTATTTACACTATCTGTGTTGTTTACTGGTAAACGTTGTTTCTTTTCTCCATTTTTTCGTGTAGAATGACGAACAGCTAGTTATTGTGCTCAACAGCTCGCCATTACATCTGGAAAGTTGTTTTAAAGAAGCACATTTTCTCATGATTCTTAAAGTATATGTTATTATCACTCCATTACATATTTAAAAGCGTATATTTTCGACACGCTCGCTAAAACAAGTTAGGTCTTTTTTTTCCCCAGCTGTGTATTGTTAATTAGTCACGTGATGACGTTGGGTTTTTGCAGCCTATTCTCACGGGACTCTTGGTATCTTGGTAAAAAATGAGAAGTTAATATTAAATGTCTTGCGTATCCATAGAAACTACGCAGAGCACCGTTCATCCAGCCTGCCTCCATTGGAAGTTATGTAACACGGGTAGAAAAGGCTAGTTCAAACATTATGTAGTCGTAATTACGTAATAACGTCGCTAACCTGCAGCTGTTTATTTGACCGTTTATACAGCAAGTCATTTAATGACGATGCGCAGCCTCATTGTGTATGAATGCCTGCACAAGTGATTAATTCTGTGTTTTGGTTACCCAGGGCAACCATGTCTGACAGAAAGCCAGTGATCAAAAACGCTGACATGTCGGAGGACATGCAGCAGGACGCCGTGGAGTGCGCCACACAGGCCCTGGAGAAGTACAACATCGAGAAAGACATTGCTGCACACATCAAGAAGGTAAAACGTGTTCACGAAGGACAACCCAGCCCAATGTATTATGACAGAAATGTGATGCAGTTTTATCACTTTAACAGTCTGAGCATCTTTTAGTATTTAATGCCTTTGGACCGATTGTACTTGAGTCCACATCCTGACATTTTATCTCCATGGTGGCATTCCCTAACCACCACGCATAAAAGCGTAGGCACAGTTTAAAGTAAATGGATAGATGTTTAGACAATTGCATTTTTCTTCTATTTTTTTTTCCTAGCATGAATGAGAAGACAGTATGAATTGTCTTTAGCAATACATACAGTAAAGGACAATGGTTAAAAACAAGTATCATCTCACATCATGCAGCTCAAGTTCAGGATCCTTATATCTCCAGGTTCAGCGATATGCACTTATAAAAGGATGATTCATCTGGAAATAGTGGTATAGAGGGACAGCAGTACCCCTTGATAGAAGTCAGAGGACAAGAATGACTAAACATTTTAATTCATAAAAAATAAGTTTTGCAATACTGTTATTGTTCACCTATGTGCCAAATTTAACTAAAATTATCAAAACTGAATTGTTAAAAAAAATATATGAAGTAGCATAATGTGTATTGTATTAGTTAGAACAATTAGAAAGAGTTATTCATTTTGTACTGTTACTGGAAGATTATTGTTGTTTGAACAGATTGTTTAAAAAAAAGGGCAGCTATAATAAGATTTTTTTCTTCTTTCTGCTACTTTTTATATTTTGTATGTCAGAGTCAGAGAGTCAGAGAATCTTTATTGTCATTCGCACCACATGTGGTACATGTGATGAAACGAGATTATGTACACAGGGTCCC
>JARVLU010001462.1:10376428-10389184 GCA_031762415.1 Simpsonichthys santanae
AAAAAAAAAAAAAAAAAAAAAAAAAAAAAAAAAAAAAAAAAAAAAAAAAAAAAAACAACACATTAGCATGAAAACAAGATATGTTAGGTACCGGTAATTAAGAATAAAATAAGTCATCCTCACCAGTGACCAACAGGAGCCCAGTTGAGAGCTGCTTCAGGAACACCACACGCTGGAAAACATTTTTTGTTTTAAATCTTTTGGAGAACATTTTGCATGAAAGAAAAAAAGCTACATACACAAGACCTTCAGCCTGTTTAAGTGACGCATGCAGAAATACTCCCATGCTACAAAGGTGGCCTCGTGTTTGCAGATCTGATCTACTGGGCATGTCCTAAATTTATATAAAGTTCCCCGCTCGTTAGTTTTAAACAAAAACCTTTTTTAGGTCAGCTGTCATTTCAAAGTGCGTGTGGGAACATTTCCTTCTAAAACTTTCTCATCCAGAATGTGAGTGGGAGAGAAAAACAATGTCTGCTGTCCTGAGTGAGCTAGATTAAAGTTGTGTCTCGTCTTCATGTCAACTCCACAGTAAACGTAACGGAGTTTAAAGTTTTATACAACCCTGCGTTGTTTGTAAAGATTGTACGGCACTTAAGTGCCAGGATGTAAAATCTTTCTCTTATACATTTTCAATGAGTGTTGCATCAGATTATTAAGAGCAACTTGAGCATCAATGTATCTAATATTGTGATAATAAACCATGCCTTCCACAAACAAGTGCCTTTTTGTTTTTCCAAAATTTTCCTAAAACAAAACAGGGTGTCTACTTTGCTAGAAAAGTATGAAACACAAGCTACAAATTAGTTTTTGTAAACACAAATTGTGTTTGCTGTAAATTTTACATTCGACTTTTGTGAAGGAATTCATAAACATGTATGGCTGTGTTAAAATGGAGCTGACTTTGTTGCTGTTAGCTGGTGGTCACTTGTGCCTTTAGATCACAATGTTCAATGCTTTTGATCACAAAGCAGACAAGTTTTGCGTTTCATGTATTAAAATAATTAGTTCTGTAAAAGGTGCACAGTGAAGTCATTCCTTGTAAATTTTTAAAGTAAATCTAGACTACCATAAAGGGGCTGTGGTACGTTTCTGAACTTTATATACACGCAAAGAATTATGAAGCCTCATGTAGATGATCAACCTATGCTTTGTGTTAGTCATTTCAGCACTTCAACATTCAGACTATTAGAAATTGTCCATAGCCATTACCTTTCCACGGTGACGCCCTGTGAGCAGAATGAGGACCGTTCCAGGTGTGATGGAGGCACGCAGATTCCTCTTGTGCTGGCTGAAGGGCTTAATTCCGTGGCTCTTCAGTTTACGAGGAACATCCTCTGTGGGATAGTAGCGGGGCTACAAGGAGGACAACATAAATTTATGGTTTTTGAAACTACACTGACATGGACATTTAAAATTGCTAAGTGATGATGAGCTGCAGAATGTTTCAGTAACTGTTGACACTACAGCTCACAAGCTTGCTAGGTTGATGATGAACTCATGATTTAGCAGCTACAGTAAGATGTTCCTAAAACTTACAGATCCTTTATGAACTATACATTAAACTCTAGACAGGGAGTCAGAAGCCGTACTGATTTTTTTTCTCAAGTAGCCAGGGTGGTAATTTCTGCAGTTGAGATGGCAAGGCTGAAAGGACATGTTTTAGCTGCTTCCAGACTTTCATCTGCTTCATCTCACTCAATCTCCAGCATGCTGGTGAAAATTCTGTCACCCGGGACATGGTAAATCCAAAAACTCTTGGGAGAATTTATCAATACCACAAATATTAACCATCAAGTCCATTATTTGATTTGATAAAGCCTCCTAGATAAGAAGCAAAACTTCTTCAGTTGCAAAATATAAGTCCAGATGTTTACTTGGTTTTTTAAACCTCTTTTGGAATCCCCAGCATTATTCTGTTGACACCAACCTTCTCCATCTTCCCATTCCTACAGCCATGAACATTCCCTATGGTCTTTTGGCTTCCTCCCTGGAAGTTACACTTCTTTATATTTTACCTAAAATATCAACTATTTCTACACTGCCTTCACAGTTTTCTTTACTTTGTACATCTGACATACTCAACACCAGCCTCTCTCATGAAAGCACCTACTGTATATGTGCCTGTGTCAGTCAGAAATGTGGCATCCTTATACACTCCTAACAGTTTGCACAAGTTACAATACAATACTGTACTGTGTAAATGCTTTCAGTGATCCCTCATTTCTTATACTGTATTCTGCTTTGAAGAAACCAAACTTTTGAATTGCCATCAGTTAAAGTGGTCTTAATCATTTCTTTTCATTTACCTTTATTTATACAGGTGGTCTCATTGAGCCACGAGAACTCATTTTCAAAAGAGACCTGTTTTAGGGAGCAGATGGTGGGGGTTAAGGGCCTTGCTCAGGGGCTCAAAGTGAGGTTGAATGAGGGTGGAGGCAGGTGTGGGTGTTTCACCTTTTTCCACCCACATTTTTTTATGTTGTCGGTACTGGGGCTTGAAGCGGCGATTTTCCGATCACAGGCCCACTGTCTCTAACCTCTGCGCCACCACTCCCCCCAATCAACAGTTCTCCATGCTTTCAATGTTTTTCTTCAGACCTTCAGTACTCAATCCAACTAAAATCTGAAATATGTCACTTAAGTCTGACATATTCAGGAATAACAATGCTCCTAAAGATATAAACTAGTGTTGTCTGCACACAACAGGAATCCGAGAAACTTTATCTTGGGTCTTTAGGCACCTTGTTACCAAGAACCTGTCAAAAACACATTTTTTATTTTATTTACCGGTAACTTAATGTAATTTTGCATAAATCAGCATTTCAGCATTAACAAAGTGATGAGCCATTATTAGAAAAACCCTTGGCACATAATCCAAACTCCAATCAAGGTCTCGTTGTTCAGGGACATGACTTCTTTTGTCCACCACTTACCAACTCTACTAAATATTTTAATAGTACACACTACACCATAGGCTGCCACAAGGACTAGAGGAAAATTAAAGAAAGCAGGAGCTAAAAATCAAAAGTAAAACAGTAAAAGATCTTGAGCAAAGAGCCACATTTCATTGCCAGGCTTTAGAGTAGAAAAACAACAACAACGAATGGACATTTGAAACATTTAATCACTCACCATCTTGCGTAGCTTGACAACACGGGTGCCTCCATTCTTGTCACCTCCAACGGTCTTGACAATAGTAGCCCTGGGTCTGGTCTTGATCTTTTTCTCAATCTATAACAGGAGTAAATTAAGATATATATTTTTTTTAAAAATGACACTGCATTCAGACCAATACCATGAACTGGGCCATACCTTGGTCTCGGTGGTCTTGGTTTTCCTCTTGTACATGGCCCGGCGGGCGTACATAGCAGAACGGGAATAGCGGCCAATGCCCCGGGCCAGAACCGGGTTCCGGCTCGCATGCTTCTTCTTCTTGGCAGCCTTTTTCTTGTCTCCCTCTGCCATCTGACAAACAGGTGGATGTTCATAGATTTACTTGCTGCACTGTTTATAAAGCAGCTTCTGACATACAAGCATGCATCAGGGTATTCTGACATACAGTTATCAAACAGTATTCATTATATATCCATCAAGTCTAATTTTAGGGCTGGTTTCAAGCTTTTAGCAGAACTTTATAAAGACTTAATAGAAAATACTACAAATTTAACAAGACTCTCCAAACTGCCCACAGTAGCATCAAGTCACTGAGATAACTAGAGTTCAAGTAATTGTTTAGGGTTAGTCAGGAGCTATGAGTTCACTAGCAGCATACGTTAGCAACACATTAGCCGAGCCGCTTAGCTTCACATTTGAGATTTTGAAGTTGTGCACTACAACAACGCCACATGAAAACAAAACATTACAGTCAAACGAAAGAGGGCAAATGGAAAAAGATGTTTCGATTAACAGCGTGTGGCTGACGAGGAGCACTGAACGTAGGCTAGCCGGCGGCCTACAAGCGTCGAAGCACTAACTGTTCATTATTAATGAAACATAATGGGTATATCTTGGTAATAACGCAGTCTAACGTATCATCTAAATATAAAGTTTCGATTTAGGACATTTGGATGTTGCAGTTTTTATTCTGGACGACAGATTAAAGCAGATGTTTATTTCTTCAGCTATGCGAAAGCAAGGTTCTTACCTTTGCTATGAAAAAAAGACCGACATCCGGGGATGTTACGTATATAAGCACGTTGTACGATGACGTTGACGTCTTTGCGTCCGTTTGGAAAAGAGTGGCGGTAATTGTAGTCCAATAACAGTTTTTTTTTTTAACAGTTTGTTGATTTCAAAGACGTTTCATTGATATTACGTCATTATTTCTTATAATAGATTCATTAGTTTTAAGCAGTCAATTTATTTTATGCTGCTTTAATGAAAATAATGTTTGTTAAATGTTCAAATTAACAGTAAAGAGCATGTTTTTTCCCCCCTAAAAATAATAATAATAAAAATCATGGTCATAGTAAATGTGCAGAGGATGAGTCAGCTACTACCTCATCAATCTGAACTCAATTTCTGTAAAACTGACTGAGCTGGCAGCCATTTTGAATTGGAATGGTCCATGATTATTCTTGAGTTTCATTAAAACTTCTCAAACGCTAATGGAATATTTTGCTAACAAACAGAGTTGACTCCAAGTTATTCATAAGTTTTGTGTAAATATGCTCCTCAACAAGCAGTATATTTGTTGTGTGTCGTGAATTTGTTTCACCTACAACCACACCAATGTTTAGCTTATCTGGACTGAATACAAGCCATTTTTGTGTTTGTAAAGTAATTTGCAGTGATGGCCATCTTGAATTTAGTTGACTTTAAAAGTTTATCTCTTAAAAGTATTACATACTTAGTGATTACTTTCGGACGAGTTTAATAAACCCTGTCCAGCGGTCCATAAGATATTTTGCTGACATTACACACATATGATGGGCAGCCGTAAAAAACATTTTCAAACTATAAATAAACAGTCATGTTATTTCACAATTAAATTTGTCTTGAAATAAACAAATAATGTCCCAGTGATGGAC
Organism: Simpsonichthys santanae; assembly: GCA_031762415.1. NCBI lineage: Eukaryota > Metazoa > Chordata > Actinopteri > Cyprinodontiformes > Rivulidae > Simpsonichthys > Simpsonichthys santanae. Next base: position 10,381,462 of record JARVLU010001462.1, read on the forward strand.
TTGCGACCTGTCCAGGGTGTACCCCATCCCTCGCACAGTGATTGCTGGACATGGGCACCGGCGGCCCCCATGACCCAAAATGAAAGAAGCGGGAAAATGATAATGGATGGATGGATGAATAAACAAATAATGATTTACAAATATTAAAATGACTGGGTGTGATAATAAAAACATCAAAACAGGACTGTCATTCTTGATCTTTTTTACTTTTCATTCTTTATTACAGATGTATAAAATCACTTCATACAAATGTCTTAGCTCTGACAACAGTAAACCCTGAAAATGGAGTGATCAAGAGCATTCAATGGCAGACAGTTTATTTGAATAAGTTACTACACGTTAGCTTAACCAGTGACCCACCACTGTATTTTAGGCACATGAAAATCAGGGTTCTTAACATTTGTGCAATGAGAGATGCAGTCTAAAGTCACTCCTTTATCTTCCTAGAGCTGCTAAAGCTGCTGTAGAGGTAAATGTTTTGTCACGTGAATCAACTCGTAGAAATCACATACTAAGTACAGGGCAAAAGTTAGATTAGTAATGCTTTTTTTTTTTTTGTTGCCATGGAGACCTGTGTTTTATTAAAACATCATGTTCTAGAAGAAAAAAAATGATTTGAGCTTGCATTATTTCACATCAGTGGACGGTTTGTGTGCAGGACATTCAGGAACCCTTCTGCAACCATCAGCTTTGCTGTTCAGCAGTTTTCGAGGATGATGGCGATCCCTTGGCCTCCTCCGATACAGGCAGACCCAACGGCGTATTTGCCTCCTCGACGTCTGTGAGGAACAAGGTTTGTTATAGGAAAACAACTGCACACAGTTGTGTAACATTACTTTACAAGTGTAGTTAATGACATTCACCTGAGCTCATGCACCAGGTGAGCAGTGATACGTGCTCCAGAGGCACCAAGTGGATGTCCGAGGGCAATAGCTCCACCGTCAACATTGCTTTTCTCTGGGTCCAGTCCAAGAGCCTTAGCAACAGCCAGGTACTGAGGAGCAAAAGCTTCATTCACCTGAGAACAGCAACAGACATGGACATGATTAAATATTCACTAATGGATACATCCAAACATGCAAACTTTGCCATTAACTATTAGAATAAACTCTGTAAGTCTGTTAATAAAATATTGCACGAACCACTAGATGGATTTTTAATAAAACTTTGATAAAGTAATGTTTATGTATAAGTCTACAACTCATTAATTTACAGTTAATCAATATGGCTGCCACAGACAATCCATTGTAGCCATCATACAAATGACTCTTAACTCAAACTTAACTTGTAGTAGAAGCTAGGAGTCATCCCCAACACATACTCTGAGCGGCGTGCAACACATTGTGTGACATTGTTCCTTAAAACTTTGGTACTAATTATTTGCATCAGTTTTGTTTGCCTGTTACCAAAATATCTCATGAACCACTGGATGGATTTTAGGGGAATTCTCAGAAAGTAATCATTAGATGTTAATCAACAACTTGTTAACTTTTGTTAACCAAATTCACAAGGGTCATCACAGCTTATTAACTTTAGCACACACAAAAAATGGCTCAGTCAGTTTAACAGATGTTGGGACTCATCCTCAACACATATTTCAAGTGCTACCAAATTATGGAAGATCTTGAAATATCACATGAAATCGTTAATACTGTAACATTATTTATAAGATTTTTTTCAAAGCAGCTACGGTTTTGTCCCTTCATATAATAAACAATCTTAGTTCAAAAACTGGCGTGAAAACTGGTGGGCGATATGTATTACCGTATTTAGAAAAACTGGGACATTTATTTTTAAGGATATTTATCTGCTAATGCATTTCAGCCATTGCAGACTATATATACAGTATATAACACATTGAAATAATACTAACAGAGGGGTTATAGATACTGTACTTTAAAATACTAGAGTGAATGCTGAGTGCTTATTCCAACATAAGAACAAAGTTAAACAGACTGAGGCGGTCGTTAACAGTAAAAACAAACCTCAACAAGATCCATGTCATTCAGGGACAGGCCGGCTTTTTTAAGAGCTTCTGTAACCGCCGGTACTGGACCTAAGATGATTCAAAATAATAACAATATTCAGGTCTCCTTAATCACACATTTGATTAAATTCAAAGTGGCTAAGACACATTTTGGTATTTCTCACCAATGCCCATAATGCTCGGGTCACAGCCTGAAACATGATAGGACACAATTCTGGCGAGTGGAGTGAGCTTGTGTTCCTTTAGCGCATCTTCACTTGTGATCACAAGAGCAGCAGCTCCATCAGAAACACCCTGGAGAACAAGAAGTCTTAAGATTTAGGAAAAGTAGACTACTTCTCTCAATAAAATTAAAACAGTTGCACGATGTTTACTGACAATTATATCATGCTCTTCATTCCAACTGTAGCAACATACACTGGGACTTTTTCCACTGAAGCTTAGTTGATGCATTTATTAAAATAAAAACACCAAACCTGCAACAATGGCTACTTAAGCTGTGTATGGGCTGACCGAAGCGTTAGCAGCGGTGACGGTCCCTCCCTTCTTGAAGACAGTAGGCAGTTTGGCCATTTGTTCCAGTGTGGTCTGAGGCCGAGGGTGTTCATCCTGAGCCATGGACACTTTGCCTTTTTTGACTTTCACTTCAATAGGAGCTATTTCAGCTGTAAAGCGACCCCCATCATGAGCTGTAATAAAAAAAAGCTTCAGTTTAAATATTTTGTATAAACTTGTATTGAGTTGCAGCTTTGTTGCTCTCAAAATAATGTTACTTGAAAGTGGCACATATCAAAAATATCAAAACAAGTAGCCTGCTCACCTGCTTTCCACCTTTGTTGCGTCTGGTATGCATAGTTGTCGCAGTCCTCTCGTGTTATTTGGTATTTCTCCGCCAGGTTTTCTGCTGTGATGCCCATTGGGGTCTTAATTTGCAGATCGGTTAGACCCGCCCACAAAGTGTCCTCCAGCTGTCAGGCAAACAAGAAAAGCTTTCTGGACTGTATCTTTGTTTACAGAATAATATGATTGTCTTTGAGACCTTCACATGTCTCTTTTTGTTGTTTAGGCAACAAGTAATTAAATATATTAAACAGAGAAACACAAACCTTAAGGTCGACTCCAAATTTTGTTCCAAAGCGGATGTTACGAACAGCATAAGGAGCCTGGCTCATACTCTCTGATCCTCCGCACAGGACCACCTCTGACTCCTTCAGACAAATCTCCTGAAAATACACAAAGTGACCAAAGGCGAATTTCTTAGAATGACAAACAAAATTGGAGGATTAAAGTAATTACATATATGTGAAATTTTGAACTTTTACTAATGATTAAGAACATCTTGGCTAAGGCCTCCTGCATAGAAATGTCCTCTTTTGTGTGCGTTCGTGTGTGTGTGTGTGTGTGTGTGTGTGTGTGTGTGTGTGTGTGTGTGTGGTGGGGGGTGGAATTAGTGGTGAAAAATTAGTCATCATACCAAAACTAGTGAGGTTAATCTTCACATTTTCAGAAAAATGTGCATCAATCATACTTTATACATAAAGAAATAATGTAATTAATTTAACTAACATCTAGAGCAGTTTTATCATACTTTTCTCTCCTCCCTTCGCTGGCTCCCCATTTGAACTAGAGTCGACTTTAAAATTCTGCTGTTGACCTATAAATGCCTAAATGGCCTCGCTCCCCTCTACCTCTCTGAGCTGCTGAAACCATATGTTCCCTCGCGGGCCCTGCGATCATCCGATCAGATGCTTTTGGAGGTTCTAAAAACACGACTGAAGCTCCGAGGAGATCGGGCCTTTTCAGTCAACGGCCCAAAACTTTGGAACAACCTGCCCTCCATCATTAGGCAGGCCACCTCCCTTCACATGTTCAAATCCCTCCTAAAAACTCATCCGTTCTCTCTAGCGTTTCATACTATGTAACCTAACTTAGTATAATTTGTTCTGTGTTTTATGTGTTTCCTTTTTAATGCTGTTCTTATACATTTTATATTTTACATTTCATACATTTACTGTTAATTTCATACAGTAGTTTTAGCATCAGTGTGTATTACAGTTTCTGTATTTTTTTGGATCGCTCTGATGTTGTAAAGCATCTTGATGGCAGTTTTTCTGTTTTAACTGTGCTCTAGAAATAAAGATGACAGTATTCTATTTTTTTTATTTATTTATCCTGTTTTCATGGGTTTCATGAGCTGGAAGACCACATTATGTAAAAATAAACAAATAAATACTTGAAATTGTTTAAATTGTGAGCCCTGAATCTATCACCTAATAAAGATTAACTTTTTGAATGGCATTATGGAAGTTAAACAACTTTTCCAAGATGTTTTATTTTTTTGGAAAGGGTCATTTTGGAAAGGAACCTATCTGACGCTTAGATGTAGCCACACATCAAAATGGACAGAGGGTGTTTTTTGTTCTCCCTATTTGCTCTGTGGCGTGGGCCAAAAAAAGAGGAGGCTTTTATTTGCAGTGAATTACTGAAAAATTAAGACAAATCTGAATATACAACTATAGGATCAACTCATCTGATTGTTAAGTGTCAGTGTAAATGAAATGACTCAGTTGTGTCATAAAGACAACAGTGGTTTACATTTTTGTGACCTTGCATTCACCATGTTCAATAGAACTTCTACAGTAAGGTCACCATGTGATTATGTGATCCTTCTCTTGTTTTTGTTTAAAGTGGGAAAGGCAGCTCCAAGGACAGTGGCCTCACTGCCATTGTCCTCCCACTGCACTCAGCCTTTAGTTGATTGTAATAGAAAACTCAATCTCCTGGCCGTTCCTGAGAGGCAAAGTGACTCTGGTGCTTGAAAAGATTAATAGCTCTCCAGAAGAAATGAATCAGGTGCTCTTCAGGGCCTAACTCCTCAATGGACGTGCAAATAGAAATGCTTTTGTGCACTGTCTTTGGCTGTTTCGCCCCGGCGCTGTACAGTCCCTCCTTTTTGGTGGTCCTTGTACTGTGTCATGTCGCTCCAGGCTTGGCCGGCGATGAGACAGGCAGCGGCTTTAGTGCTCGCCAAAAAGAAAAGCAGGTGGCCATTCTCATCAGCTCGGTCTTTAGGCCTTGTTGTCAGCCCTCTTGAAATGACTGACATATGGTAATAAGGGAGTGAGTGCCTGGGATGTGTCTGTGTCTCTCAGGCTGACAGTGCTGATGGGGTGGGATTATCTAAATGGGCTATTTTCATGCTCCTAATCACAAAAGAAACAGTGAAATGCACCCTTTGCGAGTGCGTGGGAGCACACGTGTGCGGCTGCGTGTTGACAGCGGCAGCATCCACTTGTCGTCAGCAGCGTTGGCTGGCTGACTCACTCTAATTGGTGTGAGCAATGTCCGTTAAATCACTCCCTAACTCTCAGCGGACGTGTGCTATCAGGCATCTTAATGCTGCAAATTGCCTTTACCACTCTGGAGCAGCCCAAGTGTGTTGCTGGAGCATTTATAGCTTGTTACATTTGCTGGGGTTGCAGGAATGTTGTTAAAGTGTTAAGGTAAAGGCGAGGTTTCTGGAACAGTAGCCACGTGTGGGGCTAAAGTCCAACCTGCTGAGTTAATATGGGTTGTAAACTATATGCTCCTCCACTCATTGGATTGCAGAGCAAAGCTTCCCCTGAGGACATTACAGCGAGATCGAGTACAGCTTGTGGTAATTTCACACTCTACAACACTCCATTCCTAATGAGCACAATCCACATTGTACTGTCACAAGTTGTGCTGTGTCCTTTGTCCACAACAGTTGTTCTTTATCTGAGCCAGTCCACGCTTCAGCGTATGTCTGTTTGTTCCCAGAAAGCCCCAGTCTCGTGTTTGTTTCCCTTTCTAAAACAGCTGTCAAACACAATAGTATTTCACAGAGAGAACGAGCTGGAGGGAAGCTCCGGGTGCTAAGGAAGTTGGAAACAAGAAACTAGCACTGAACAAACAAACAAAACAAAACAAAAAAAGCTAAATCTATTAGAACTCAAGTTTGTGTTGGGGAGGACTCTCAGTTACCAGCATTCCGACATTTAGCTCAATATCTATAAAAGTGACTGAGCTGTAGCCATTTTTGTGTTTGCTAAGTTTAAATAGTTGTGTCTGCTGTTTTGAATCAGGTTGACTCCAAAAGTTTATCAGTTCTAGATGTCAACCCTATTAATTACTTGCATTATATCCAATGAAGAGGGGGGAATTGCACCACACCTCTGCCCCCATCCATGGCCTCTTCTTAATTATGACCTTTGTGAGCCTTTCTCTAAAACCCTGATGGTAGAACAGACCCCCAAAACAGAAAACCACAAGTTTAACCGAATGCTGCATGAACAGAAGCTCCGCAATGTACAGCCAGTTTTAAACACCACAGGCTGAAGAAAGATTACTCAACTTCAATAAGTAATCTGTAAAATAGTCATACTTTCCTAAAATTGACATTGTGTAGTGATTGAAGAATTAACCCTAACCCTAACCCTAACCCTATCCCGTACCACTAACCACTTCTTGCATCTCCTGAGTGGGAGGCAGGTATAGGAGCTGGTATATGAGGCTAAGTCTGACCAGAGCCCAGCACTGGAACATTGGTTACCAAATGCTTTGACCCCTGCCTCAAGCCATTGGGTCTCCTTTGTTCGTACACCTAGTTTCCCTGTGTCTCCTTGCCTCTACCTGGAGTCTGTTCCATCTGAGAACCCCTGCCTTGGAGTCCATATTAACAAACCATGCAAGAACTAAACACCCAGCCATCACTGACGAGGCCTTATCTTTGTGTCAGACCATGACCCATATTTAATCACTGTAAAACAGGTCCTTTGGTCCCTACACGCTGTTCAAGCATTGTTGTGCTTGAAGTCATTTTGGGTTTCAAGATGAACAAATTTCAAGTTCCACTCATTCATGTGCACATAGAACAACCATGCAGACTGTTCAACCCAAGCACAGCCACTACATGTAAACTACTTCTAAGAATGATTCATCCTTTGTCTGGATGTGTCTTTGAGCCTTCTCTTTCCTCTTGATTCTCTTGTTTCTTCTCCTTTATCATCTTCTTTCACAGCTTTATTTAGCTTCAGTCCACACCATTGTTCCGTTTTCATCTATATTGTGTATTTAAGGTTTTAGCACCTCATTTTCTTATCCAATATCTACAAGCCTCCCTCCACAGTTCCTTCCTGACTCATAAAACAAGGTGCCTGAAAGCGATACCCCGCATGCTTTGCTATGCCAATCCTGTCTGCAAGTCACGGATCAACTGTCTGACATGATCCAACCACTGTTCTTTGGCACACCGAGATGGAGATTAGATCTAAATGTTTTAGAGTCGTGCCTCCTTGTTGACACACGGAATCAGCAAAGAGACAGACGAAGTTTATGGAGTGAGAAGAAAGGAAGTTAAAGGAGGGGGGAGTGGAGGGATATTAAGGCAAATGTAGCATAGCTCGGAAACAAAAAGGTGGCTGTTTGAAACATCTACTGATAGTTTCCTCAGATTCCTGCTGCAAATCATCAAAGAATCGACTTGAGGCTCACAAAACGTTCCAGGAAGCAAGAAATGTCAATAAGTTTACAGCTTATGGCAGCCCATCTTCCCTAATGGTAGCAGCAGCTCAATGGATTATCCAGACAAATGTGCATTAACGTTGATTCTACATGAAGATGTAAGAAGTGTCTCAGACAGTGGCGATTTTAGCCTCTTTTTAGGGGTGCTGAAGCACCCCTAAACTTTAGCTTAGCACCCCTAAAAATTTTAGA
>JARVLU010001462.1:10406753-10434733 GCA_031762415.1 Simpsonichthys santanae
ATGAAACATTCTCTCAGTTTAAACTTTTGATCTGTGATTTGTGTTCTATTCTGAATAAAATATTAGATGTTGGCACCGCCACATCATTGCATTCAGTTTTTATTCACAATTTGTTTAGTGTCCCAACTTTTTTGGAATCCGGTTTGTAGTATACAGCATACTAAAATAAACTACTACTTGTACTACTTTACTGTTTGGTCGGGAAACAGTTTACTGGAACTCCTCTGACTGATGAAGCCCTCCGGATAGAGGGCGAAACATCTCTGTAAAAAAGAAACTGTCCAGAAGACCCAACTGAGAATTATTGGATTTGGTACCTGGACGATTGAGGATGAACTTTGTTTACTTGTACTACTATTCCTACTACTATTCGCAGTTTTTCACTTATCGCAGGGCTTCAGGGTACAGATCCATAAAAGAGGGACTACAGTATACACACACATATTTTGTTGATATGGCATAAAACTTTCAGATTAAGGCAGTTTCAAAACATAATCCTTTATTTGTCTATAATAAACAAAGACAAAATGTTGCAAAGTATTCATGTCAACCTATAAAAACATCAAAACTTAAAGAGTTTTTCTAACATTAATGAAACAAAAGTATTTTTGTTCTGATATATTGTAATATGATTCTGAAAACAGTTTATTTAGGCTAAGTTCAACCATTTTGAAAAAAGATGATCAAATAATTCAAATTTAACAACAATAATCTTCACACCACTGTATGTGTTGGTGAAACAGCATGTTTGTTTTGATCAGGCAGCCTGGACCTCTGAATACAAAACATACCTGACAGTATTTAAGCATTGTAGCTTCATCAGATCAAAATATTACTGTCAAAGATCATATTTAAAACAAAAGTTATCAGCAAAGCACCCACTTCAAAACAGACACAAAGGCAATTCCAAGTGCCTTTGAAGGCAATTTTTACTTTGCTGTTAAAGATGTCACAAAAGCCAAACCCTGTTTAAATTCTTCAAGGCTTTCTGCCCTTCTTGCGTAGAGACTGTCCTTCTCCAGAAAAGGCAATAAATCGGTTCACGGTGTCATCCTGAGAGAAAAGAAAAACATTTAGAAGTGAATTTAGGCAGAATATTTACTAATTAAACATAAAAAACAACCTAAGTGTTGATTTACAGATGGAAGTTGAAGTAAACAATTATCTGCAGGGATGTAATGATGTACAAGTAAAACTAACAACATAGATAAAAATGATTTTCACAACTTACTTCTTCTATGTTCTTTCTGGGCTGAGGCCTGGAGTTTCTGATGAAGGTGATCCGGCCAACTTTGAATTCGTAGTTTGGAATGCCTCTGTGAGGGGAAGTACATTAGACAAACCACTGAAAACGTATTTAAACAAGAAATAATAGCAAATTCAGCTGAATCAAGTCAAAGATTGGAGACTTCTTGTTAAAGAAAGACTTAAGAAGAATGTCCACAAACTGCTTGCTGCTCATGTTGTTCTCTTGAGATGCTACAATGTTCGGCTTTACAACTAAATTACATTAATTATTGTAAAAATGTAATGATTGCATAAGCACATTTAAATAATTAACATCATTAAAACGCATTTGCTTCCATTTTTATGCAAATGCAGCACTTTGATGCAAGTGAAAAGGAGTTATTTTTGTGCAAAATTATTGCATTGATTTGAGATGAGTACAATCCAGTCCTCCATGAGAACTTTTACCTAAAGTAGAGACAAATGGGGCTGAGATGGTGTAGAGGTAGGGCAGCTGACCTGGGACCAGAAAGTTCAACTCTATGCCATGCCCACATGCTGTGGTGTCCTTAAGCAAAACACCTAATCCCTAATTGCTCACCGGGCGCTCACACAGATGCCCACTGCTCCACCTAGGTGTATCTCACGTGTGAAGGGTTAAATGCAGAGAACTAATCATAGAACTTTATTCTTTAAAATATAGTAACTAATATTTGTCTCTTGGCTTGAGGCAATTCTTTTGTCAAGAACAATAATGTTCACAGTCGTTGCAAGGTCAGAAAGCAAGTTATTCCTAATCTCTGTCCTAGTCTGCCCTTTTCCCCCTCATCTTCCTCTACACTTTTTCTCAACTAAAACGTTTTAAATGTTTTAAATAATAACTATACAGTATTCTAAGCACAGGCCCTATAGGATTGCAGAGCTCTCACGTGTTAAAAATCTGAATGTTAACATCTGCACAGCAAAATGCTAAACATCTGCTCACCTTTTGATGTCACTTGGAGCAAGAGGAGCAGGGCTGGGCTCAATACCTTTTGTTTTACCATCCAAGCGATTTCCAGAGCCGGTAAAAGCCTGAGTATTAGATAAATATATTTATTTCAGAAGCTGTACTGACACCTGATGGTTTGAGTCCAGGTTGTGCTAGGAAGGACATTTGCTGTAAATCAATTGCCAAACATTTTATGTAAGATTGCTTGCAGGGGCAACTCCTGAAGAAGAGCTCAGCTGAAAGAAAAACAGCAACAACATTCATTCCTGTACCAACAGTAATCAGTGGCGTGATGAACATTTTGGGTCTCAAAGTTGTAGCAATGAGCACTTACTCTGAATCCTGTGTCCATGTCAGCATAACTGCTGGTGTCTCCGTCATCCTCCTGCCAAGCAATGAGTTTAATCACTTTATACTTTACAGCATAAAATGTGTCTGTACTGTCATAGATGGGATATTACTGTTGGTTCTTCTTGGTTCTGAGATCGTCGCTCAGGCTCCTTGTACCCCAAAGGCGCATCAAAATCCACCTAAGGAACACATTCACAAACTTTAGCCAGAACAGTGATGGCAAAGAACAGTTTACTTTTGTCTGTGATATTAAGTCTTACATTCATATCACACTCAATGATAGATACGGCTTTGTCTGGTTTGGTTTCCATAACCCGCAGCTCATAGATCTTTTACAAAAACACAGGTCCCATTAACAAAATTACACAATAAATTATATTTTAAAAAGACTGCTTGAATAAACTCTTACCTTCTCATTGTAGTTTATAGCTATGACATCTCCAGTTGTCAAGCATGCGAAGTTTCTCAGTGCATTCTCCAGTCTAAAAAAAAAAAAAGCAACTTCTGTGAGCACATCAACTAAATGTAATGTTAAAATTAGGTTTAAAAAACGTATCAAGATGATTTTTCTTACACTGCTTTGGGATTTGTAATGTCTAGGAAATCAGGACTTTGAGGCTGGAACTTGGAATAGGTTGCCACCATGAGGTTTACACTTTCCACTTGAACCAGACCCCCCTCTTCCAGGAGGAGATTCTGCATCATCTGCAACAAAACAGGAAAAACATAATCACAAGTATTTACTCTACAATATAAAGTTAAATATCATGCACATTCTGAAGCTACATATATATTTCTATGAAGTTTTCAATACAACCTTTTTTTTTTTGAATGCCCAGAGGACCAGACAATCTTTTTTTTTTTTTTTTCTACCTGGATTATTGAGCATGCATCAGGATATCTTCAATCCAACATTTCTATTAAATCCTTTTCAGACAAATACTGTATATGAAATAAATACTACTACTGTTTGCATAAATCATTTAAATTATTTGACACAGATGAAGAATTCATCAGTTCTCCACCACTAATGAAAGTAGAGAATTCACAATCTTATTTAATATCAAAATGTATTGTTTCTGACCCAGTGTGGAAGGTAACAGATTCCCTCATCTGCTACAAACTCCAGGACGCCACAGTGTGTCATTCTGTCTGAGTTCTTGTTGGTCAGCTTGAAAAGCATAGGATAGGTGATGTTAAGCCTGCCTGTTCAGAAAAATAAAATTAATGAGCATCACAGGGATTGGGTGTGCAAAACAGAACAAAAAACAAATAAAACGAAGCTTTAATTGCACTTACTGAGCTGGTCAAGAGCTGAAGGGGGCATAATTACTGAGAGGAAAAAGACATTAGCCTGTCAGTAATGACATATATCCAACAAGAAAACACACGAGAACTAGATCATATTTGATGTGTAATTTTTCAGAAATACAAATTATTTTTTGTTGTCTTTTCAAGTGGTTTTACCTTCAAACAAAACGGAACACTAAAGCGATTTACATTGTTTATTTTACAGGACTCACTTTTGCCTCCTTTCTCTACATCGGAGCGGTCGTTGGGTCCAGCGAGCATAGACACCGAATAACAGCGGTACTGAGTGGAAAATCGGCTCTGAAAACCTCGGGCCATAGGGTGGTCAAAAACATGGTGGAAGGAAAACTGCGGAGGTGGAGAAAGCACAATCTATTCATGGCATTCATCGAAATAATTTTTAATAGTTTTGTGTAGAGTGGAATCAACCAGATGAACTATCACGACCATGACTGAGCAGTATGCTCTGTTGTTGTTGTTAGCCGTTAGCTTAGCTACTTTGACAACCGCGACGATTTATTCCAAAACAAAATGTTGTCGAGAGTCAACTGTGGTTTAACAATTCTTACCATATTGACAGTTTAGGTCTTTGTGAAAACGCCAGATTACAAATGCCTGTAAAGATAAGCTTTGGCGTCTTCTCCTCTTCTTATCACGGAAGTGTAAACAAGAGGAAGTGGCGTCGCAGCGGACGCTAGCCAATCAGGTGGCAACGTATTGACGTGATGCGTAAATGAGAGGAAGTGACGTCACAGCGGACGCTAGCCAATCACGGCAGCGGATTGACGTGATGCGTTCACTTGTAATTAAACAGGTCCACTGGTCTATAGATATCTTTTATATATCTGTGCTCTGGACGGTTTATTATTTTGTCGAAACGTTTCGTCCTTCATCCAAAGGACTTCATCAATCAGAGGAGCCACAACAAATTCAGTCCCACAAGCAGCACACTCCCATAGTGGGCCAACCAGTTTGATGGTGAGAAGATGGTTTCTGGAGCCCACCTTCTACTCTGCCAATTCCTCCTGAGGTAGCCATGGCCAAAGTGGGTCAAAACATCAAAGTTCATGCTCAATAACCCAGGTAAAAATCCCAAAAATTATAAAGCAGATCATCTGGATGTTTTATTTTATTTTTTTTGAAACACTTAAGCCATGGCTGCTTCAGAGGAGTCGATGGGAGAGGACAGTCTCCAGAAACCATCTTATTACCATCAAACTGGTTGGCCCACTATGCAAGTGTGATGATTGTGGGACTGAGTTTGTTGTGGTTCCTCGGACTGATGAAGTCCTTTGGATGAAGGACAAAATCATCTCAACAAAAAGAGAAAGAAACCATCCAGAGGATCTGACTTAACTTTCTTGGATTTTTTTTTTAACCTGGATTACTGAGCATTAACTTTGATCACCTTTATGTTCAAGTGTTTACTAAGGATAATAATAATAATATTTTATTTATAAAGCCCTTTAAAACAACAACAGCTGCAACAATGTGCTGTACACTTAAAATCAAAAAAGTTTAAACACGTTCAAAAATAAAACAATTGTTAAAACATTAACATCAATAAAAACAGCACAGAACAAATTCAGTACCGGTATGTGCTAAAAACCAGGGAGTACAAATATGTTTTTTAAGAGATTTAAAAATGGACAGTGAAGGAGCTTGTCTGAAGGGAAGATGGAGGATGAAGCAAATTAAGAATTTCATCCTGATGATCAACCATTTTCTAAAAAAAAAAAAAAAAAAAAAAAAAAAAAAAAAAAAGTAAAAAGGCAAACAAACATATAATAATAGTAAATAAGTGGTTGCGCAGCTTAAATTGGGAACTATATTGTTTTATTTCTTATTTTGTTAAGAATTTAGTTCGTGTTTAGGAAGATTTAACTGGTTTTTGGAAAAAAATTAAACAGATGTACATCATGTCAAACTAAAAACAATTGTATAAAGACTTAAAAAATGTTACTCATTAAATAACAAATAAGCAAAGCCCATTTTGTTGACATATGGATCTCAAACAAAAAAAATGTAATATACTGTATATTAAACAAGTATTAATTTCTAAATCAAGCCTAAGGAAAATATGGTATCACAACTTTCTGAATGTCAGGTCGCCATGTGTCTCGAGCTAAATTACCTTAAAAACGTTCAATGTATAAACATTGCAACTCCAAAAAGTCTACACTCACTGATGCCAAAAATCTTTTGAAACATACAAAGTTTAATGAAATGGTAAAGAAAGCAGAAAAAAATTCTATTACTCTGTCACATCAAAAGTTTTATAAAGTCTTATGAAGACCAAAATTAGATTAAAATTACCAACAGCAACACATTGATAAAGTTATTATAGAGCACTGACTTGGATATCTCTGCAATGAAATAACTTTACCGGTCATAGACACAACGTACAAAATGAAAAAAAAAATAATAATAATAATAATCTAAGCAAAGTACGGTAGGTGTGTTAATGTAGTTGCACTTTGATTAAACTTAAAAAAAACAGCAGAATCTGAAGAAGTCCCCTTTCAGGTAAAGTGGGTTCTGCTGATGTGAAGGTTTTATTTTTTTCTTTTCTGATGTCAGCCGTTTAAACAGGAGGCCACATTTTATCAACTCCCTGGTGCAAAGCTTCAGGTAACCACTGGCAGTATGCAGACAACAGAACTGTTGAGAGAGAAACACAACATACAGCAGAATTAGGCAGCAAGATCACAACAGAAACAAGCCATCCACTTTAAACCCTCACATTTCTCTTCAGTCTTCCAGACAGAAAGGAGTGCCTCCCTGCAGTCAACCTTCTTTGACACCAGTGGTGCCAGTAAGGCCTCTGTTCGTGGCTGTAGTCTAAAACAACAAAGATGAAAATGAGTTAACTCAAATACTCATTTTCAACATCAAGCGCAAGATCAGCTGTTTAGAGCGCTCTAGAAAAAAATGGTTTGATTTCACACTTTCGTTCATCTGTTTTATCAAACACAAGAGGAAAATAGAGCCGATACGTCTGTGTGAGACCGTCAACTTACTTTGCCCATATTTTCATCAAGATGGAGGGGTTCGAGAGAAGGTGGCCGGTGTGTTTTTTTAGTTTGGGACAAACCTGAAAACCAGACAAAACATACATGATTCACGAGGTGCAAGGATTATTATTTGAGGAAGTGTAATCGTGTATTGAGTTTCACATTAAGAAGGAGTGGGGGGGGGGGGATGTACAGTATAAAACAGGTAGGGCTGGGCGATTTGGACCAAAATTAATACTGTATCTCAATATTTCAAATATATCAAGAGATCGCCCAGCCCTAATAACAGGGATGCACAATATTGGATTTTCGGTGGATATCCGATATGCCAATATGTTAAAACTTATTTGGCTGATAATTGGTACCAATACCAATATTTTTCCCCTAGACCTACTTACAGAGACTACATAGCTTTCTCTGCTGTGGAATTAAAACACTACATTATTCTGCATGGTCTTTGTTAATTTGGCCAGCTACCAAATGCAGTTGCCAAAAAGTGGGCTGAAAATAATGTAACACTTCAAGTTGGATTTTGTTTATTTGGATATACTGGTACTTGGATATTATATACTGTACTGGTGAGTTACTTTGATGTAATAGTTGATGACCGATATTTAATTTAACGCTAATATTGTCCGATACCATGCCGATAATATCGTGCATCCCTAGTATATAATTACATTTTTGTCTTGCCACGTCAAGACAAATGCAAATTGAACACAATAGACAAAACAAAAAAAAAAAAGAATTTTGGGGGGGAATTATACAATTTTCTGTGCATTTACCTTTTTAAAATAAATTATTAATAATTTTGAGAAAAGCAAAAAGGAAATATGCTCATGACATAACCTCCTGCAACGATGGGATACTCTGGTTTCATCTCCCCCAACATGCCCTGGGTGTGGGGAATGTCCATCCTAACATGGGTCAACAGGTGCAGGCTGGGCCTGTGATCAGAACCCACACCCCCGACCCCCCAGCACAGGAGAAGGCTGGAAATCCAGAAGTGCAGCAGAACAAGCCGATGAAGGATCGAGACTGGAGACAAGACCAGTTCTTGAAGAAGTGAGGAGTCGAAGGGGGAAGGAAGACAACTGTACGCCTTTGTGTGTTTTTATTAAGTCCCAGTTTATTTTTGACTTTTAATTAACTTTACTTTAATGTGCAATTATGTGATTTGTCCTGGATATGTATTTTGTGTATTTGGTTTAGTATTTTGGATTTGTTGTATGTTTAATACTGCTGTCTTGGCCAGGTCACTCTTGGAAAAAAGGTTTTTAAACTGGAGGAGTGTTTTTTCCTGGTTAAATAAAAGATACATACATATATACAACTTTTAGTTACAGTACAAAATAATATGAAACTTGTAATACTGCAACCTTTTGTATTTTTAATAAAGTTGGGCCACGAGCATGTACCTTTATTCAAAACTTCTCGGCTCCTATTTGCATCCTTGGGAAGTTTCTGTCAATTTTTACCTCACTGGTTTACCAAATAAGCAACATAAGGTTTTCCTCCTTTCTGTAGAACCATTTTAAAGCTTAATGGAGAAGATATCAGAAAAAAAACCTGCGCACAGACATTTTAGTAGGTGAAATGATGTTAGACCTTTCAGAGCTACTTAGTGAAAGCTGATTAAATTGGTCATTGCAGCAAATAAATAAAATGAATATGATAGCCACCAAAATAAATCTTTGTTTGCATGTCATTGTGAAACAAAAGGAACTAGCATGAGTTACTGAAGAGCCTAATAAAATATAAAGGAAACAACTTCGCAATTTATTGGCTGTACCTATAATTTAGACCAGATATATTCAGAGTTTTACATGTTTTGCTGCAGTACCTGTCCCTCAAGTAGAAACCTGGCAAACAGCTTGTAGCGATCCAGACCTTCTGGATACTCCATCTCCACCGCAGGGAGCTGCCAGCCCACACGGACTGAAGGAGACACAGAAATGACGACAAGCTTAGTCACAAACCCCATCAGCTCCTGTTTCTCCACTGTGGAATACGTACAGAAGGTGCTTGGTCTGTGACATTTGATGGTGCCTGTGGAGGAGCAGAATCTCGGCGCCGGCGTCTCCAGAGGAGGACTGAAGTGACAGTACTGTGGCAGAAGCTGTGGGACCCACTCCGCTTCAACAGCTGAAACACCTGACAGGAGGAAACATCTATAAATCATAGATTCAAATCACGAGACAGTGATTAAATCAAATCTGTATTTTTATAGTTCAGTGATCAAATAATAAATCTCCCACAGCTGCCACGCACTTTGTTTTCATGAAGTAAAATAAAAGAGCATCTGGACTTTTATTCTGTTAACTGAAGACCTCCAAGATTTAACCTGCATGAGGTGCTTCATTTATGAAAGCTGGACTCACAGAACTTGGAGGTCCACACACTCCAGTTTTAAACTGGGAAAAGAAAAAAAAAAATCCCCGGGTGAAAAGCAAAACGTCTTCAACAAACAGAATAAAGTCCAGCTGCTTTGCTTTTAAACGCTAAGAAAATGCCACGTCCTGGGCGACTGGACGTTTACACCAGCACACAACGTTGCACATTCCTTGTATCTGCACCAGAATGGCAGCTTCTTCTCTAACGTACTCCTACACTGATGTGGAGAAATTAAACGAAATTCTGTTCAATTCTGCATGGCGCACTGTATAATTCTGAACGACAATAACGTTTATAAAGTTATAAGTTAAAAGTTATAAAGTTAACATAAAGAAGTTCCGTTGGCTAAATCAGTCTACAGAAAATACCATATTTTTTGCCATATAAGTCGCACATTTTTGCATAAATTTGCAAGTCCTGTGACTTATACACCAAAGTGACAAATATACTTTCCCCCCATATTTATAACACAATTTTAGCTGAAATCTGACGATTTCATTCATTCCGACATGGAAAATATTGAACACTACCATTTTCAGCCACTAGAGGGCCCTCGACTAAAATGGCAAGCCAAGAGTCTCATTAATAGGTAAAAGTGGCTATTAATGAGACACTTGGCTTGCCATACCAAGCCACCTTCGCCTCGCTCCAGAACTCATGGAGCAAACGTCAAATCAGCTGCATTTCACCGCGCCGCCCAGGCGAAATGCAGCTGATTTGACCGTTAAAAGTGAATTTAATAAAGAAAAGTCAAACACACACCTTTGCTAAAACGTCAAGCAAACAAATAATTGTTTTAAAGTGTTAATCCAGTTAAATTCAGGTTAAAATCCTCCCATGCACGCTCCCGCCAATCAATTTTTGGCACACCAGCCCATGTTTCCGGGTGGTCAGTGGTGACGCATAACAAACACGACGCATCAGCGGTGATGCATAATAGATGCGACTTATACAGCGAACAGACCTATTTATGTTTTTTTCCACTTTATTAGATATTTTTTGGACTGATGCGACTTACAAGGTGGTGCAAGTATGGTGCTCTTCAGACCTGAGTGCATATAACAACAAAGCTGTCTGTAAGTGCTCTTACTATCTTTATCCATCAGATTAATTTACCTCTCATGTAGATTTTGGAGGTCTCCATGATCTCCTGGTAGACAACAAACTCTGGCAGTGTTTTAAACAGAGCAGAACTGGGGTGAATGAACACCGGGTCGTCCATAAGAGGAGTCTGTGCAAACACAGATAAAAGTGAGGAGGCGAAGAGGAGCTACATACATTCGCCTACATCACAGTCACAGCCTTTGGAGCAAAGTTACCTTGTATGCATTCTTCCATTTAGCGTCCAACATTTCTTCTGCTTGAACACGCCTCGCCAGGTGGTCTCCCAGTCCGGTCAGAACTATCTGTCGCAAACAAATCACCTGATGTTCGTTCGGTGGCGTCATCTTAGGATCCACAAACACACCACCCTCTGGACACACTGCGTTCACTGAAAAAAGGAGCGTTACGCTGAATCTTTTGCGCTTCAGCAGCAGATCTGACGGAGATAGTCTGTGTTTGTGTACCAGCATTGGTAAGTTGACCTCGCAGCCTCCTGATCTCCAGCATGGCTTTATACCTCAGTCCATTGTCCTCGCAAAACTTGGGAGTGCAGCCAGCATATTCACAAGCACCAACAGCACCTGCAGCCACGTTTACAGAAATGAGGTGAGACTCTGATCATATTCAACTTTTGAAAAGTCATCGTAGAGAAAACTGCTGAGAGTTATTGTTCACATTTTGTTTATTAACTTGATTAATATCATTTTCATAGTATCATTCTAGTCATTGGCCCGCCAAGCTGTCCTCAAATATTCCTTTGAAGAATCAGTGTGTTTACACTCAGTCATTCCAGGTTTAATGTTAGATGGAAAGTTGGCCCAATGACTACTGTAATGACACTACACAGCTGGAGTGACTCATTTGTGCATTCATTTTTTAAATTTTAATAATTTATATTTTATTTTGACAGACTTCATACTGTCTCTCTGTAGGTGCCCATCACACACCTTTCTTGAGCGCCTCTAAATTTTAACTCAGCAGTTCTGAAAAGTTAAGAAACCATCATTAGGTTTTTGTAAGGAAACAGTTCTCAAACCATAGATTCACTAAAATATTGAATAAGTGTTGAATAAATATTGAATAAATGACAACAGTCTCAAACGGGACATAAAATCTATAATTTTTCTGAACGAGTCACGCCACCTGTCAATCAATCCAGTAGGCACATCAGCGAGTGACCAGTCAGCGACCTCAATGTGTCCTGAAGTGAACACCTCTTACCTGCAGAGCTGCAGCTTTGCAGTCAGAGCTTCAATAATAATAGAGTTTACATGTTAATTTACTGTAATAAACCTTTGTAAAATACACCAGAATGCAGGAAATGGCATCTACTTTATTTAAAATTCTCTGGAGGAGGACCCCAGACACCCCCCCCCCTCCTCTGCCCACCACCACCAACGCAGTCTGTTCTGTGATGTTCTTTATACAGAATGGAAGGACAAATAACTGTATAATAAGTAAATGGACTTTACTTAAATAATGATTTGCATTTCATGAACTGTATAATTGCATTTGGCCAGCAACCCTCTGATAGATTTTAAATTTGGCCCTTCCAGAGAAAAAGTTTGGGCACCCCTGGGCTAGAAGGTCTGTATACAACTTGTATGTCTGGTATGTAAAACTAAAAATAAAGACTAAAAAAAGTTACCGATAAATAAAGCAAATTCAAGCGAGATTTAGAAAAAGCTTGATTGGTCATAGGTTAATAATATAAAAATGCTTCAATATTCTTACCCAGCATGACCATAAGGTCCCCCAGGAGGAGCGAAGGTCCTTGTCCGGCCCACAGCCTTCTCATTTGGGTCAGTCGGGCTCGACGCTGGGTGAGCTTTGAGCTTTCATCATCACTGTGTGCAGGTCTGAGGAGAAATTAGTTTAATTAAAAGTTAATTAAGAGAGATAAGAACTGGAAGCTACAGTGGACGTATCGTTTTTAGGCATTCTAACTTTAAATATGAATGATTTAAGAAAACATGCCCACCTGTCGAGGTCCTCAAAAATCTCCCGAACAGTCATGGCTGCGACCACAGCGATGACGTAAGGCAGGCAGCCCTGCTGCTTCCCAAGCGCTAACATTTTCCCATAACGTGGAGCCACAGGGAAGGAAGCCATTGCTCTGCCCAGAGGAGTGATGGGACAGCTCAGCTTTGCTTGCTGCAACTCTTTCACCCTTTTTAACAAAAAATGAACAAGTTAACAAGCGGTGGACATTAAAAACAAATAATAATTTTATGTTCTTAAATCTCAAGGACAAATATTATATAAAAAGGCTGTTAAAGTTAGAGATTGTATTGACTAGTAACAATAAAATCTTTTGTTTTTTTAATGAACAACGTCATACACCTGGAAATAATCAGAAGTTACTATAAATTTTAACAGCTCCTAAAATTAGCTTTTGTTACATTTTGGAGATTTTCTCAGTAGGAATGACTAGAAGAGCTGAAACTAAATATTATCCATGCTGTCCACACTCGAGGTCTAGCACTCCTTGAAGGAATGCATGTCACCTATATTTCACACAACAATTTAGACTAAAATTGTCTTAAATTGAGAAATGGCGTTATTGCACAGCCATTTTGTATGTGATCCTGTAATAATTGCATATTTGTTACAAATTACTCTATTACCACACCAAGTTCAGTAGCTGTTGTAGCCAAGTTTGTGTAGGTTGAGGCTCATTAATTGTGGCTGCCATCTTGAATCAGGTTATCTCCCCAAGTCACAAGTTGCACACATCCATTCAATGATTAATTCCTTAGAATTTCAATAAAATCATCTTCGCCCTCGGAGGCAGGCAAACAGACAGGTACCTTCCAGTTCGAGGTGGTTCTTCGAGCGCTCCCAATGAGATCAACAGCTCCTCAGCAGCAATCAGAGCCTCAGAGGACGGAGGGGTGGGAAAAGGAAAATTAATCACCTGCAACAACAAAAAAAAGAATAAAGAAATTGCAAGGCATTTTAAATTGTTATTCTCCTTTTATGCATGTGAGTTTTTATTTTTAATTTTCTTTCTTTTCGGCTGACCTTTTCTATGTTTAGGTCCTTCATCTGTAAAATGAGATCCTCGACAGGCCTGCGAGTGATCTCCGCCTCTGAGAACGGACTGAAGTCTCCAAACACAGCAGAGGAGTACAGCCTGCAGGTTGAAGGCAAAAACACAAACCATTAATGAAAATATCTATAAAAGTCAAGAAAACAGCCACTTCACGGCGAGTCCAGAGAGCTCTGACCTGTAGCAGTGTCCCGGCTCGGTTCGTCCAGCTCTACCTGCCCTCTGATTGGCTGAGGCCTGGGAGGTCCACGTGACTTTAAAGGACGACACCCCCGTCACTTTGTCATAAAAACGTTTCTTAACTCGACCACAGTCCACCACATATTTGATGCCAGGGATGGTCAAAGACGTTTCTGCAACATTCGTGGCCACGACACAGAGGCGAGTACCAGGCGGAGGAGGTCTGAACACCTGCAGCCACAAAACACACCAGAATGTGTTGCACTTTGTGAATTATGACTGCTCTGGTACTGAACACAGCATGAAAATAGTATTTCTAGGCCTAAACCTCATCTAGAATAGCAATGATTAGAATAAATACTAGTGAAATATAAAGAAAACCATCTTATTTGTGTATTTAGAATGTTCTCAATCAAAACTAACCACTTATATATTTGTGGTAGAACTTTTAAAAAGTGTTATGCGACGTGAGATGTTAAACCTCACCTTGGCCTGCTGTGCAGGGCCCAGCAGAGAGTAAAGAGGAAGAGCATACAGAGGGATGGACGGATCGGCTTTCTCCTCTACAGAAACAAAACACAGAGCAAACTTTGTTTAAAAAAAGACAACATGACAAATTTTGTTGCAAGCTGACACACGTGTGTTGGTAAATGATGGTACTTTCAAGGTTTGACAACAACTGCATCATTTCTCAACTTTAGATGATTTTAGTTTAAAACTCTGGTATAAAAGGTGGTATGAATCCCTTTGGGGATTGCAAAACCTTTAATTTCTTTCTGATATGAAGTAAACTCAATCAAATCTGGTGAAACTTTGCAGTTCGCCAAGAAGAAACAAAAGGTTTAAACTTCCCACCTCACCCACCTGGTTCAGTAAAGGCACCAAGACTTAAAGTTTAGGACGGTAGGAGAAATATTAAATGAGAGGATTTCTAGGAACCAGGTCGTGTTTTCTGAAGTTTTAAGAGTTGATAATGACTTCAGAAACTGAAATGTTTTAATTTATGTTAATCTGTCTAAATTGTAAATATATATGTGGATTAACATGCCGGTGTCAGCAGGACTGTCTCCAAGGTCAAGGTCTGAGTCTCCGTCCTCTTCGTCTCCGATCCCCGCCTCTCTGTCCTCGTCCCCCTCATCCACTGGCAGGGCTGAGTAGTTATCCAAGTCGATCCGAGGAAGAGACTAAAATCAGAGTTAAACCACTTTAGACATTTTGAAAAGAACCACTATACAAAAGTGCAACAATGTGAGGTTGGACGGGCAAATTTTTAATAATGTCTAATGTGAAAACTGTTAAAGCAGCAGATAGGGACGTAGAAAATACAAGCTGACATTATCACAGTCAAATAAAACAACTTTCATCAGAAAAAATAGATTCTGAATGAATATTCATCTATACCTGCAGGGATTCATTGATCATCAGTTACATTAGGCCCAGTGTGGTGCCATAAAAACACTGACTGTGTCTTTAAAAGGGCACCAGACAGCTGGCAGGATATATACCGTACGGGTACAAGAAACCTTTGTCACATCAAGCTGATTTATTGGAAACAGTGCAAAAAAGTGTGAAATAAATAAATAAATAAAAAAAAGATACAGCCATTAACACAAGATCTTGGTAAAAAATGAGTGCCACTCTTGATAGAAATAAATGTGTCACTGCATAACAGCAGTACCATGGTAAAGATGTTTGCATTTAAAGATAAAATATTAGAACAAGTGTCAGATTTCTTTAATGGAACACAATGCGTGTGCATGGTAGTGGACACTAAGGAGTAACAATTTACAGTAGTCGCGGGTCATTTATCGCAGACTCGCGCTATCGCAGTCTTTCAAAATAAGATTGGACATGACACAATATGATGGATGAGCCACATGATGTGCATGGAATTTGTTTTACTTAAAATGAATTATTTTACATTATTTAGCACCTGCTGCACCTTTGTGCAGCCTACACTGCAGGATAAGCTTCCTCCTGCAGCTGATCAGTTGTTTTCCATGCAGCGCAGAGAAGTGGGCGTGGCCAATACCACTTGCAGATGGCTGAGTGCAGCCAGAACTGAACTCATGAAATTCCATGCTCTTTTAGAGCATTTAGAGTTTAGAAGCATTGTTTAAAATATTACAAGAGTGTACTTGTACTACAATTCCTACTTCACGGTTGTTCACTCATCAGGGGACTTCAAGGTACAGATTCCCTGTGATAAACAAGGGACTACTGTATATTTGCAGCTAAAAGTAAAAGTATGCCTGAAAGAGTCTTCCCCTTCAACAGTTACTGCTGATAACAAATGCGTTTATATATTAGCTTTTATATTTTATTACTGCAAAGACTTACAACAGTTTTCTTTGACTTTGCTTTCTTAAATTTCCTCATCGCCTCAGAAGTGTCCGCTTCCTCATCTGCAGCTGCTCACAAAAACATGTAAATGTTAAAAAAACATTTCTCCAGCTAAGAGAGGCGTGTGTGCACGTGAGGAGGCTGAGCACGCACCAGCAGTTGTGCTGCCTTTCCTAAAGGGGAAAGCTTTTCTGAGTCTTCTGCAGAGACTGTGAACCTCAGCTTGACCAGTCAGAAACACCAATATCCCCCCTGAAGGACAGAAACATGACATCAGGGAGGTAAATAATGCTTCAGCTCCTTATCCTGCTGATCTGCTGAAAATTACACTTCACATACTCCGCGTTCAGACCATAATCAGAATACCTGGAGGAAGCATCCGGTGGATTTTGCAGACCTTGTGAAAAGCTTCTCCGGTGTAATCCTCGAGCGGAGTTCGTTTGTTGAAGTGAACAGTGACAGGAAACTGTCGAGCTTCGACTTTGATGACGGGCGGAGGCGTCCTAAAAAGCTTCAGGTTTTCTGTGAAGTCCTCGACTCGCAGAGTTGCTGACATGATCAGCAGCTTCATGGGCATGCCTTTCTGCAGACAGATGAGAGGAGAAACAAGTGAAAATGTTGGGATGATGGCACAACCAGACGTGAATCCGAAACATCGCATCGGACGGTTTCGTCTCCGACCTTGTTCCTGAGCGGGACGATGCGAGACAACAATCCGATGAGGATGTCTGTGTAAACGCTCCTTTCATGGGCTTCATCGATGATTATCACATTGTATCTCTGAAGCAGAAAGTCCTGCAGCACAAAACAAACAGTTTTCAGCTTCTCTTCACTGCGCTCAGTGATGTGACGCTCAACAAAAAGTGTCATTTTATAAAAACAACTCTTTCTCTTGATGAGGATTGTTCCTACTGGGGCCTATAGAGACTAAATGAGCTGCAATGTCTAACTAATCCCCTGGACATCCTTAAGATACACCTGCAAGCTACAGCTTGTTGTCCCATTTTTGATGATTAAGATGAATAAAATAACATGATACCTTCTGAATCTCTTTCAGCAGGACACCATCTGTCATAAACTTGATCTTGGTGTCACTCGTCACGTTGCCTTCATATCGAATCTGGTACGACACGACCCTGAACAGCGACACACAGGCATGCGCCATTACCAGCAGAAATCCTGACATAAAGCTCGTGTTTGTTAAATTTGAGACAACTTTACGCTGTGTATGTTTTGAGTTATGTGCTCAGGGTAACTGTGGTTATTTACTGTGTGGGGAGGTTCATCTCTTTGGCCACTCTGTGAGACATGCTGACAGCTGCTACTCTCCTTGGCTCGGTGATGCCAATAATCTTACTGCCACTGGAGGAAACAGAAATTAGCAGAACAAGATTTTTTATTATGTTATATTTTGTGTGGGTAAACAAAACAATATAGGATGAATTACCTGGCATAGCCAGCTTCATAAAGAAACTGAGGCACTTGTGTGGTCTTTCCGCTCCCCGTCTCTCCACAGATCACGACGCAGGGATTTTCTCCAATTGCCTCCATGATGACCTGCTCCTCTGCCAGCACGGGCAGCTTCAGACGGGCCTCCTACGGCGGCAGAGTCACATGTTCACGTAGCACGTTCACAAAAACAGCTTTTTTAATCAAACGTGTTTCAAGTGCTGTTGCACACCTGTATTTTTGGTGACCTGTCAACAGGAATGAAGACCGCCGGCTCTGCAGGCTTTTTGTTTGTGACTTTCTTCTGATCAAGAATCGTTTCTTCATGGTCACCTGTGACCATCTGTTCTGGCTGCACATCCTGTTTACCGGTAGTCTCTTTCTCCTTACAAGGAGGACTGGTCTCCTTAGATCCACTCGCCTCTGTGGTGTTATTCACCTCCTCCTCCTCCTCCTCCTCCTCTTCCTCCCCTGATGATATGTCCTCATCACTGCTTTCTCCTTCTTTTTGCTCTTCATCGTCTTCCTCCTCTTCCTTCCATTTCCTCTTTCTGTTTGCACCGCTGACACTGCTGATTTTTGAACCAGAATCTTCTTCTTTGACTTCATCTGATAACCTGAAAAGAATAAAAAGCTTTTACTTTAGCTTTTCCAAACAAATCATACTGTTTGTCTTGATTAAAAACTCGAACTAACAAAAGCATCCAGGACATTTAGTCTTAAATAAAACTATTTTTCTGGAATTTGATCATCTGCATTTCTTCTACAGCCTTAAAAGGTTTTCAAAAAGTTTATCTGCCTTTTTTTTTTTTTCTTGATTCCAAGGTCCCAAACCCTAAAATTCAAAATAAGCAAACTACATTTTTGCAGTTATAGGGGAGATTATTTTTTAAAAGAAACTTTTTGATAAGCAAATTAATTTGTCGGGAACTTCATTAAAACCTTTGTGTGTTTCCTTAAGGAGAACTAGTTCCCCCTAGTGTGTTTATGTAGCCACTGAAAACTTACTGTTTAATCTGGTAAAGTTTGTCTCCTGTTCCCAGTTTGGATGTTGTGTACAAAAGTTTCAGTTCAGACTCTGGAAGCTGCACCTCAGCCAGTTTACTCAGGATGTCTGCTCTCTAAATAAAAAAATAAAATAAAAAAACAAAGCTGCGATCGAACACATTCTGGAAGTCTATGTATCATAATTATTAAAAACAAGCCTGGATAACTGCATTTTGAACATTGTGTTTTGTTGTTGTATCAAGTGAAAGCTGGAAGAAAAAAAAGCCACATTAAAAAATTCATTCTACAAATACACCAGAGCTGATTATTTCTCTGCGGCACCTTTATGGTTTCAGTACTGATGCCATTAAATGTACAGTAATTTCTTCAGTCTTTAATAAAACCATAAACACATATCAAAGTACACCTAAAAAATAATGCTTTAGAAATATCACATACTGTCTCAACTCAAACAACCAGATAATAACTTTTAAACTGATGTAAAACCGGCAAAATTTCTATCTTCACTAGTATCAGATAGATCAGACAGTCTATTAATATGGACCGACTCGATAGCCTTCAGATTAAATGTAAATACTATTTGGACATTAAATCCAGATTTATAGTTGGGTAATAACATTGATAAACCACCTGAAAGTGCCATATTTTAGATGAAAACAATATTAAACCAGGACTAATGTGAGTTACTGTTCCAGATATTCTTTTATAAAAACAGCTTCAAATTGTCTCACCTGAGTCTTCTTTTCCTTTCGCTCCAGAACCTTCTGCAGCACTTTTTTCTGCTTCTTTGACAGCGGCTTCTTGGTGGGAACAGACGACAGTGTTTCCTTTTTCTTCTTAGGTTTGGAGGCTGGAAGAACCAGAGCGTTGCTCTCATCCACACCTTTCAACTGAGCTCCATCTGATGACGAGACACAAAGGAGATGAAAAAAGGCACAGCGAGCAGTGTTGTAAGTGTTATAAAGAAAAAATTAAAATAAAAAACACTTGATTGTAGATCCCACCTTGTATTTCTACCACAACATCCGTGCTCTTTTGTACTGGTTGCTGTGTTTCACTTTGCTGCCTTCCTTTCCAGTTGTGTCTTCTCCTTAATTTCCCCATTTTAAACTGAGGTTTGAACGTTAGGATAAATGTCGATCCTTCCTACCTTTTTATTATAACAATTAAAAAAAATTAATTTAACAATTTAAACGATGGCATTTAAAATTTAAACCAATATTTTACAAAACACGGGTCCAGCAAAAGCCTCACGTGTAAACATATCAATTGTCCATCGGTTAAAACCGTTCGACTCGGAAATGGTCTGATTGTAAAAAAGGTTCCGCAGCTGAACGTTGTGACTGAGTTTACGCATGCGCATTGGTGTCCGCAAGGCGCAAGCGTCACCAAACGATGATTCAAGGTTTGAAAACTCAGTCATCCTTTTAGATAAATCACAAAAAGGGTGATAAGATTTATGATTTATTGGTCAAGAATAACTGAAGACAAATGCTTTTTAGAAGATAACAATCTGCACTGATGTTTTGTAAAAAACGAATAAAAAAGTTCATTATGAATCATTTTATTTTCATTCTACATTTATTTATACAGGTTAATCCCATTGAGCCTCAGGGACTCATTTAAAAGAAAGACCTGATTTTAACAACGTGTTGACAACAGTGGAATGTGGAAGCAGTTATGTCTCATATTTCAAATTAAAATGAATTAATAGAAATAGTTTTTCAAAATAAAGCTACATGTTTTGACACATAAATAAAATTTACAATTAATAATCCAAACTGCATTTTCATGTTCATCTTCAAGACTGCTCAATTTGTAAATTAATTAAAATGATGAATAAAATAACGTTTAACATTTAATTTTCAAAATGTGGAAAACAAAGACAATAATAGACAATCATTCATTCAACCTTTATTTAGGCAGGTTAATCCCATTGAGCCTCGAGGACTCATTTACATGAGAGACATGGTATCATAAAGGATGCATACAAATAATAAGTGAAAATAAAATGGTATTTAAAAAGAAAAGTAATAACAACAACAAAAAAACAGCTATGTTGTGTAAAAAACTAAAACAAGAACATGTCTGCATTGGTTTTTATTTAAAAGATGTTTATGGTATCACTAATAATTACATACATGCACCCAAAAGTACCTTTGGATCACATGCACAGGTGTTAGAATTCAAAGATACATAAACATGAGACTTTCCCTGACAAGGTTAAAAAGATTTATATTA
The DNA here is from genome assembly GCA_031762415.1 of Simpsonichthys santanae. Lineage (NCBI taxonomy): Eukaryota > Metazoa > Chordata > Actinopteri > Cyprinodontiformes > Rivulidae > Simpsonichthys > Simpsonichthys santanae. The sequence goes on from JARVLU010001462.1 coordinate 10,427,419, forward strand.
TTTATCAGCACATATCAACTAAAAATAATGTGAAGAATTTTATGAAGGTTTTGAGTGGACAGTTTATCGTCCAAGTGTCCCACCTGGAACTGGAACTGGATTTAAATCTGGTTTTAATATAATTCATATAGTTTGTATTTCTACAGTAAAGAAATGGTTGACAGCTCAGATGCTGCTGTCCTTTAAACGCTCGTAATCGTTCTCCCTGGTGTTGTCCCCAGCTGTGAAGCTCTCCTCTGTGGTCCGTTTTGCCTCTTTGGAGAGTCGCTCAAACTTCTTCAAGAAAATGATGACAGCTACCAGAAGACCCATCTGGAACCCCACAAACACAAACAGAGACAGCACTGAGGCCAGGGCCAGGTCACAGTACCAGTACTGGCAGGAGTCCAGCACCTCCTCTTCTGTCAGATACACCACCAGCCGACCTCTCAGGCCGGCAGGGGAGCTGCAGTTGACCCCCAGGTGGGGTGGAGTGTGGAGGGAATGACGTCTCAGCCAGGATCGCAGGTAGAAGATGCCACAGTCACATACCCAGGGGTTACCGTGAAGGGAGACGTGGCGAAGGGAGGTCAGGTTGTCCAGGAGCCCATTGGGGAAGGTGGTCAGCAGGTTGTTATGAAGAAAGATGTGGGTGGTTTCTGCAGGGAATCTGGAGGGCATGGAGGCAGAGGTGAGTGACCTGTTGCTGCAGTCCACCTGACTGCCTACACAGGAACAGGGGTCAGGGCATGCTGACGACCTCTGACCTCCAACGAAAAGGAGAAGACATAGAAGTAGAAGCCACGTCATGGTTACCAAACTGGAAAAAAACAGAGAGGACACAAGAGTAATGCAGATCTAAAGTGCACAACAAGGTCATATTAACCTTTTAACTCATTTTATTTTCTTATCATTTTGCTTGTTTGCCTTTGTTCTGTCAAACACTTTGAGTTGTAGTTGTGCAAAAAGTTCCAATTAAATAAAGTTGCAACGTCCAATATTCATCGACATTTTCCTGACTGTGCTTTAATCCATGAAATCATCCCTTTGAGTAGCGTTAACATGAAAACATGTTCCACAAGAGTATTAAATAACATGTAATTTTGCTAGCAGAAAGCCTATAGGTGCCCAAAGTGGGGCCCACGGGCCAAAGTTGGACCGCCAAGCTGTTTCAGTTGACCCGTCAAGCTGTCCTCATAACTATGTTAAAATTTCCTTTGAAGAATCAATGCTACACTCATTGACTCCACCCATTAACTTTATTGATAATCGGCCTGACTGCCATAATTTAACTACACGGATTGCACAGTAGATAGATAGTTTATATATTTTTTTAAATAATTTTCATTTATATTTTTATAATTAATTTTGACAGACTTTCCATCCCTCAACAGTTTCTTGCCACTGAACAACATTTTCCTTTGACAGAACACATTGTAAATCACAAAGTGTTTAAAAGTAAATTGTAAATATGAACTGGTTTCAGTGGTGATTTTAGGCTCTTTAAATTTAAACAGCACCCCTAATAAATAAATAAATCATTAGGATTTTGTAAGGAAACAGTTCTCAAACCTAAGATTCACCAAAATATTGAATAAAAATGGAATAAATGACAACGGTCTCAAACGGGTCAAAAAAATATATGATTTTTTTTTTTTTTTGCACGAGTCCCGCCACCTGTCAATAAATCAAGTAGGCACATCAGCAACTGACCAAACAGCAACCTTGATTTGTCCTGAAGTGAACACCTCTTACCTGCAGCGCTGCAGTGGTATTGCATTACGAACGCTTTGCAGTCAGAGATTTCAAGAATGACAGAGTTTACATCTTTTGTTTCATGTTAATCTTCTACTGTAATAAGCTTTTGTAAAATACACCTGAATGCAGGAAATGGCATCTACTTTAATCAAAATTCTCTGGGGGAGGACCCCCAGACCACCTGTTCTGTGATGTTCTTTATACAAGATGGAAGGATAAATAACTGTATTAAATAAATGAACTTTAAAGAAGTACTGTATTTGTCTTTCATGTATTATTATATTTGGTTTGCAGCACTCTGATAAATTTTAAATTTGGCCCTCTCAGGGAAAAAGGTTGGGCACCCCTGCTATAGATTATGTGGACACACTTTTAATATCCAATATACTTTAGTTCATATTGTGCTCCATTTTCAGGTCCAAACCTTTCAGTGTTTTATTTACAGTTGTTTTTCCCTATGAATTGTCCATCTGCTCATTTTATTAAGTTTTACATGTAGAGTCATGGAGGAGCTGGTGTCCTCAAGTGAACATGGCAGTGCAACATAGAGACAAACGAAACACACAACCATTCACGCTCCCACTCACACCCACCTATTTGGAGTTAACAAACTAACAGTTTGCTCAGTGGAAGGAAACGTGCAGTCTCCATGTAGAAAGGCCCCTGCAGGAGGCAAAGCTGCAAACTTCTTGCTTTGAGACAACAGATCCAACTAACGCTTTGCCGTTCTGCCCTTAATTATTGACAATAAGCAATACTGTCTGTGCATGTGAAGCCCTAATTTCTAATAAAAATAGTTATTGTAAACCAGAACTTCAGATTATTACCCATAATTGTGCAATCAGTTTTATGCTGTAAACATATGAGAACATATGTGCAACGTGGCATCATATTCATAGGTCATATACAGTATGTTTAGGTCAATTTTGTTTTTATTCTTTTTTTTTTTGTTGTTGTTGTTAAGTTTCTATAATAAAAACTTTTTTTTTTAGTTAAATGTTAACAATTCTGTGAGGTTAGGACAGTCTGTGTTCATAATCTTAATGTGAACAAGCTCTGAAGCACAAAATTAAAACAATAAAATAAATCGTAATGTAAAACAGAAAAGCTGCCAAAAAGAAATTGCCACTTTAACAGAAACATTTATATTTCAAGTAACATTTTTAATGTTTACACTAAAAAAAAACAAAATAAAGTCTAGAAGTTGGAGGAGAGTCATTTACCTTCAGCTCTGTGCACGGAGATGACTGTGGGTCTTACAGTTGGTCTCAGAAGAAGAGTGACGTACCGCCAGCTGTTTCTCACTGATAAAGACGGCTGTCGAAAAGCACATTCACACCCCCCCCCCCCACCCCCACACACACACACACATCTGTGCTCACAGCACAAAACACCAACGTGAGGAGTTTCAACTTATTTTGATGGCAGCACCTGTTTTAAAAAGATTTTCTATGGAATCGACTAAATTTAATTCAATTAAACAAACAGCATGATGTCTCCACAAATAATTAAAGTACAACAAATGGAAACAATAACTTTGAGCTGAGGGTTTAATAGACACATCTGTTCTTGAGTGTTTCAGAAATTAATTATTGGAGGATGTTTATTTCCAGCTAAGTAATTTACACATGGAAAATAGAATAGTTGAAGCTTACCAGCAAAATCAAAGTAGATACAAACTAATTTATCCTTGCAGCAAAGTCATTATTGCTGAAAAACACAAATTTGCATAGTGAAATCTCAATTTGCATAACTGTATGCACTCAAACCATCAAGTGCTCTCATTTTTTTTTTATGCTAACAGTTTTAATAAGTATAGAGCATGATTCATGATTTTATTTGTTCTGAAGAAACTTGTGCTTCTCATTCCACTTACGATCAGCAGGAAGAAGATGCTGTCAGCTGTGCGAGGAAAGAATGGCCGCAGGAGATAAATGTGCACCAGCACATCGTGTTCCTGCAGAAGCTGCAGCTCTGGGCTCTGCTGCAGGGACATGATGGACAGGAAGAGGACGTTGTCCTGCGTTCACATGACTCATGTTCCAGGAACAATAAGAAGGCAGGCTGACAAGAAGACAAGTTTTTTTATTACCTTTTTTGCAAATGGGACACAGACTGAGCTCACAGCCTTCAGGCAAATTTATGTACAGGTCGTCAGCATCAGCACGGTCATCACATACTGTATATACACACACACGCACGCACGCACGCTGCGATCCTAACACACATGTAGGTTTAACAACTTCTATGGCATAAGTCACTTCAAATGAGATAAATTCAAAACAGAATCACAGACACCATTTTTTTTTTTTGCTTCTTGTTATTTCCATCCTGTAGATGCAACAAAGCAAAGTGCATTTAATACAAAACAAGGATCCAGCTGTAAAGCAGTAAAAATAGGCCCACAGCTTTCAGCAGATATAAGGACTGACTGCATGCTTTCACATGCACCCAATAATGCACAAATCCTGTCTCTTGGTCAGAGGATCTTCACTCACAGAAAAAGCATTTCCAGTTTAGCCCATTAAAATATTCAGAAATTATGTTTTGACAGGTAATGTATGAGGAATATAGAAGTTTATGAACAAATGATAAGCTTAAGTGGACTTTTAATTAAATAAATGTTACCGTGGCACCTTTATGAGGTCAATGGGAATGTTATGGAAGGTAAATTTTATGTTAAACACTCACATATAAACACACACACAATAGAAAACAATAATGTTCAATTCTAATCGTCAACCTATATTTCTTTACAAAACACACCCTCACATCATATTGAAAATGCTTAGCACTGCATTATAAATTAAGATATACTGAGGAGTTATTTAAATTTATATTCCTTGTGTTAACACAACAGCAAAGGGCTCAAAATAGGAAAACAGATATATTCAGAGAAATAATCCACCTCCAGGCAGACACACAAAACAAAGCACCAAACTGAAGAGAAATGCAGTTAAGAGTTGCCACCATCCAGGGCTGAAGGTCTCGCTGTTGACGGGGGCAGAAACAGCAGGTGGCGCCGCAGCTTCAGCTCCGCTGCAGGAGGCATCACTAGTCCTTGTCGTGCATCTGCTGCTGCATCTTGTTCAGCATCTCCTGCATCCTCCTCAGCTGCACACAGAGAGGAAGGAAGGGAAGTCACACAAAACTGTGGCTGCAGATCCAAAATAAAACAAAGAAACTGCATTTTACTCAACTTCACTGACATTTAAGTTTAAACTGTTTAAAGGGAAAACAAGAAGAACAGATGCTAAACAAGAACTAGGAACCAAAATCATCAAAACAGCACCTAAAAGCAAAAAAGCAGCAAAAAAGATGCTACGATTTGCAAAACGTTAGCTAAAATTAGCAAATCTGCAATATGGGTAGCTAAAATTGGAAAAACATGCTAAAATGAGGAAAACGGTAGCTAAAAGTAGCTAAACAAATGCTGAAGCTAACTTTAGCAAAACAGAAGCAAAAGCTAAACTCAAAACAAAACTGTAGCAAAAAGAAGCAGAACAGTAGCTAAATGCTGAGAGTAGCATAAGACAAAAACAGCTGGTTTGCCGAAGTGGGTTCAAAAAGAACAATTTTGACGGAACTGAAAAATCATTATGTATTTTAGGGGAATTATACTGTAAAAAAATAAATTTAAAGTTACAAAACTCAATTAAAAAACTAATATGAAAACAAATATGCTATTAGTGCTTAGATTTAGTTGTTTTTCTTAGTTCATATCTTGGATCTTATTACTGTTTTTCTTTTACATTTTATTGTTGGATGTAACTGGGACCCTGTGTACATAATTTCATTCCACTACATGCACCACGTGGTGCGAATGACAATTAAACTCTGACTCTTTCTCTTTGAATATTTAAAACTGTAAATGATGACATCGTAAAACAAGTTTTCATAGTTTTTAATGAAGGAGCAATGATTTTTGTTTCACTCTGCACCAGTAAACTTTGTGCCGCATAGTTTTTATTTAATAAACCTGTCAGACATCAACATCTTCTGATGCTTTGGCCCGCTCTCACATATAGAGTGTTTTGTTGCAGGGTACACTGGACTGGGAGGACTTCCAGCAGCGTGTGGACAACCTGTCGGTCTTCCTGGTGAAGAGGAGGGACGGCACCCGGATGTTTGTTCACCCCTCCTTCAGAGAGTGGCTGATCTGGAGGGAGGAAGGAGAAAAGACGAAGTTCCTCTGCGATCCGAGGTGAGCACGAGCGGGACAAACGGATCCGTGGGAGTAAGAATAAAAGTCTTCTCCTTTGAATAAAAATTCAGTAAAGTCAGTTTTTCTAGTTTAATTTTCACATTTTTAAATTGTTCAGTCAAATCAAAGCTTGACTTGTATAGTAAAATTCTTGTGCAACATTTTGTTTCTGTCTCTGACGGGTTTTCAGAGAGAAAGATCAGGTATCAGTTTTTTGACAACAAAATTAAAGCCTGAAAAAAATTTAAAATAAAGTGATTATTTACAGAGCTCTGATAAGACCCTCCTACTTTACGCATTGTTGTCTAAATCAGAAGCAATAAATTTATCAGTGACAATGAAGCTGCTGCTGCTTCTTCAGTTGGCACAAACCTAATTCTGTATTAAATTAAAATAACCAAACTAAAAGTCTATATCAGTTTTAGAAATACTATTTAGGAAATTTTCAAGTTTCATAGGAAAACTGTATTATTGAACAAATAAATCACTTGTGGCATCAAGGTGTGTTATAAAACTTGTATTAAACATATTGTATGAGCAGAAACAACGTTTTTGTATTGTGAAGTTGTGTAACATCTTCAGGCTCCAGACTTGTCTGTAAAATAGTTCAATCAGTGAGATATGAATAAAAATGTATTTTAAAGTTGAATTGTTTATCCAGCATAAAACTGTAATTTCTTAATCCCTTTATGACTAATAAAATCTGTTCCTCCAGCTGTGCAAACAGCCTGAATCACCGTCCTCTTGAGTCGACCGCGGGACTGAATGTGTGTTTATGACCTCTGTAGGAGCGGGCACACCCTGCTGGCCTTCTGGTTCTCCCGGCAGGAGAACAAGCTGAACAGACAGCAGACGATCGAACTGGGCCATCACATCCTCAAAGCGCATATCTTCAAGGTATAACTATGTACACACCCCCACACACACACACCCCACACAGCTGTGGTCGAGCCTCACAGTAATGACTGTTTACCTTCTGTCTTTAAGGGTCTCAGCAAGAAAGTCGGAGTTTCCTCGTCTATCCTGCAGGGCTTGTGGATTTCTTACAGCACAGAGGGTCTTTCAGCGGCGCTTTCTTCACTAAGAAATCTTTACACGCCCAACATCAAGGTACGCATCCTTAAAGGTTGCTTCAAAATGTGCCAAAAGGCGAAGGCGGGCGTTATATCTCAAGAATTACTGGACAAGTTTTAATGAGACTCAGGATCTAAACATTGGATGTATTTAACGCACTCGCCGCTGTAAACGTTGCATCAGTCAAAGTATGTATAATAAAGTGGAAAAAAAACAAAAAACAAACACATTGCTTCACTGTATAAGTCGCATCTATTACGCATCATCGCTGACTCATCATGCTTGTTATGTGTCACTACC